>CM057340.1:626367745-626840836 GCA_030015575.1 Agapanthus africanus
GTAACAATGTATCCTCTTTTCACAAGAAACTCTGCTATCTTTCCATACCATGCCCTTGACGCTTGTTTTAATCCATACAGAACTTTTCTTAACTTGCAAACGTACCCGTGCTTTTCTTGAGCTTTGAATCCCCTAGGCTACTCCATGAATATCTCTCGATCAAGATCGCCGTGTAAGAATGCATTCTCCACGTCCATCTGCCAGAGTTTCCATCCTTTACCTGACGTAAGTGCAATAAGAACATGTACAGTTGTAATCTTAGCAACTGAACTAAACGTTTCATCGTAATCTAGTACATATTGCTGAGAAAACTCTCGAACCACCAATCGTGCCTTGTACCTCTCGATCGACCCATATGGTTAAGTCTTAAGTTTGTAAACCCATTTGCATGAGATAGGTTTAACATTTTCGGGCTTCAACACCAGCTCCCAAGTCTGGTTCTGTTGCAAAGCCAGAATTTCTTCTTCCATTGCCTTTCGCCAGTTACCACTTTGATGAGCTTCTTCAAATGTGGATGGCTCTTTTTCTTTAGCCTCTTCCAAAATAACTGCATTAGCGTCTTTTGGATTTGGTTTTCTTTGTCTTGCGGACCTCCGAAGAAGCGTCATATCTTCAATAATATCTTCTAGATGACTTGGACGATCTTCTTTTAGCGCCTTATGGTGAACATCGGCACGCCAAGAACTTTTCTCCTTCGCTGAACTTAGGGATCTGAGATATTTTCTCTCGTTCTTTTGATTTCAACTTCGTCGTCTCCAGTCACGATCAAATCGTCGACATAAACTACTACCGTGGTTAGCTTATCTTCTTGTTGCTTGACAAACAAGCTGGAATCTGCAGGAGTAACCCATCAAATTGGTAACTGGCGAGAAGCAATGGAAAAAGAAATTCTGGCATTGCAGCAGAACCAGACTTGGGAGCTGGTGTTGAAGCCCCCAATTCTGGCTTTGCTGCAAAATCTGAAATCAAGCGAACTGAGATATTTTCTCTCGTTCTTTTGATTTCAACTTCGTCATCTCCAGTCACGATCAAATCGTCGACATAAACTACTACCGTTGTTAGCTTATCTTCTTGGTTATTGACAAACAAGCTGGAATCTGCAGGAGTAACAATGTATCCGCTTTGTACAAGGAACTCTGCTATCTTTCCATACCATGCCCTTGACGCTTGTTTTAATCCATACAGAACTTTTCTTAACTTGCAAGCGTACCCGTGCTTTTCTTGAGCTTTGAATCCCCTAGGCTACTCCATGAATATCTCTCGATCAAGATCGCCGTGTAAGAATGCATTCTCCACGTCCATCTGCCAGAGTTTCCATCCTTTACCTGACGTAAGAGCTATAAGAACATGTACAGTTGTAATCTTAGCAACTGAACTAAACGTTTCATCGTAATCTAGTACATATTGCTGAGAAAACCCTCGAACCACCAGTCGTGCCTTGTACTTCTCGATCGACCCATATGGTTGAGTCTTAAGTTTTTAAACCCATTTGCGTGAGATAGGTTTAACATTTTCGGGCTTCAACGCCAGCTCCCAAGTCTGGTTCTGCTGCAAAGCCAGAATTTCTTCTTCCATTGCCTTTCGCCAGTTACCATTTTGATGAGCTTCTTCAAATGTGGATGGCTCTTTTTCTTTAGCCTCTTCCACAATAACTGCATTAGCGTCTTTTGGATTTGGTCTTCTTTGTCTTGCGGACCTCCGAAGAAGCGTCATATCTTCAATAATATCTTCTAGATGACTTGGACGATCTTCTTTTAGCGCCTTATGGTGAACATCGGTATTCCAAGAACTTTTCTCCTTCGCTGAACTTAGGGATCTGAGATATTTTCTCTCGTTCTTTTGATTTCAACTTCGTCGTCTCCAGTCACGATCAAATCGTCGACATAAACTACTACCGTGGTTAGCTTATCTTCTTGTTGCTTGACAAACAAGCTGGAATCTGCAGGAGTAACTCATCAAAGTGGTAACTGGCGAGAAGCAATGGAAGAAGAAATTCTGGCATTGCAGCAGAACCAGACTTGGGAGCTGGTGTTGAAGCCCCCAATTCTGGCTTTGCTGCAAAATCTGAAATCAAGCGAACTGAGATATTTTCTCTCGTTCTTTTGATTTCAACTTCGTCATCTCCAGTCACGATCAAATCGTCGACCTAAACTACTACCGTTGTTAACTTATCTTCTTGTTGATTGACAAACAGGCTGGAATCTGCAGGAATAACAATGTATCCTTTTTGTACAAGGAACTCTGCTATCTTTCCATACCATGCCCTTGACGCTTGTTTTAATCCATACAGAACTTTTCTTAACTTGCAAACGTACCCGTACTTTTCTTGAGCTTTGAATCCCCTAGGCTACTCCATGAATATCTCTCGATCAAGATCGCCGCGTAAGAATGCATTCTCCACGTCCATCTGCCAGAGTTTCCATACTTTACCTGACGTAAGAGCTATAAGAACATGTACAGTTGTAATCTTAGCAACTGAACTAAACGTTTCATCGTAATTTAATACATATTGCTGAGAAAACTCTCGAACCACCAATGTGCCTTGTACCTCTCGATCGACCCATATGGTTGAGTCTTAAGTTTGTAAACCCATTTGCATGAGATAGGTTTAACATTTTCGGGCCTCAACGCCAGCTCCCAAGTCTGATTCTGCTGCAAAACCAGAATATCTTCTTCCATTGCCTTTCGCCAGTTACCACTTTGATAAGCTTCTTCAAATGTGGATGGCTCTTTTTCTTTAGCCTCTTCCACAATAACTGCATTAGCGTCTTTTGGATTTGGTTTTCTTTGTCTTGCGGACCTCCGAAGAAGCGTCATATCTTCAATAATATCTTCTAGATGACTTGGACGATCTTCTTTTAGCGCCTTATGGTGAACATCGGTACGCCAAGAACTTTTCTCCTTCGCTGAACTTATAGATCTGAGATATTTTCTCTCGTTCTTTTGATTTCAATTTCGTCGTCTCCAGTCACGATCAAATCGTCGACATAAACTACTACCGTGGTTAGCTTATCTTCTGGTTGCTTGACAAACAAGCTGGAATCTGCAGGAGTAACTCATCAAAGTGGTAACTGGCGAGAAGCAATGGAAGAAGAAATTCTGGCTTTGCAGCAGAACCTGACTTGAAGCCCCCAATTCTGGCTTTGCAGCAAAATCTGAAATCAAGCGAACAGAGATATTTTCTCTCGTTCTTTTGATTTCAACTTCGTCATCTCCAGTCACGATCAAATCGTCGACATAAACTACTACCGTTGTTAGCTTATCTTCTTGTTGATTGACAAACAAGATGGAATCTGCAGGAGTAACAATGTATCCCCTTTGTACAAGGAACTCTGCTATCTTTCCATACCATTCCCTTGACGCTTGTTTTAATCCATACAGAACTTTTGTCAACTTGCAAGCGTACCCGTGCTTTTCTTGAGCTTTGAATCCCCTAAGCTACTCCATGAATATCTCTCGATCAAGATCGCCGTGTAAGAATGCATTTTCCACGTCCATCTGCCAGAGTTTCCATCCTTTACCCGACGTAAGAGCTATAAGAACATGTACAGTTTTAATATTAGCAACTGAACTAAACGTTTCATCGTAATCTAGTACATATTGCTGAGAAAACCCTCGAACCACCAATCGTGCCTTGTACCTCTCGATCGACCCATATGGTTGAGTCTTAAGTTTGTAAACCCATTTGCGTGAGATAGGTTTAACATTTTCGGGCTTTAACACCAGCTCCAAGTCTGGTTCTGCTGCAAAGCCAGAATTTCTTCTTCTATCGCCTTTCGCCAGTTACCACTTTGATGGGCTTCTTCAAATGTGGATGGCTCTTTTTCTTTAGCCTCTTCCACCATAACTGCATTAGCGTCTTTTGGATTTGGTCTTCTTCGTCTTCCGGACCTCCGAAGAAGCGTCATATCTTCAATATTATCTTCTAGATGACTTGGACGATCTTCTTTTAGCGCCTTATGGTGAACATCGGTATGCCAAGAACTTTTCTCCTTCGCTGAACTTAGGGATCTTAGATATTTTCTCTCGTTCTTTTGATTTCAACTTCGTCGTCTCCAGTCACAATCAAATCGTCAACATAAACTACTACCGTGGTTAGCTTATTTTCTTGTTGCTTGACAAACAAGCTGGAATCTGCAGGAGTAACTCATCAAAGTGGTAACTGGCGAGAAGCAATGGAAGAAGAAATTCTGGCTCTGCAGCAGAACCAGACTTGGGAGCTGGTGTTGAAATCCCCAATTCTGGCTTTGCAGCAAAATCTGAAATCAAGCGAATTGAGATATTTTCTCTCGTTCTTTTGATTTCAACTTCGTCATCTCCAGTCACGATCAAATCGTCGACATAAACTACTACCGTTGTTAGCTTATCTTCTTGTTGATTGACAAACAGGCTGGAATCTGCAGGAGTAACAATGTATCCTCTTTGTACAAGGAACTCTGCTATCTTTCCATACCATGCCCTTGACGCTTGTTTTAATCCATACAGAACTTTTCTTAACTTGCAAACGTACCCGTGCTTTTCTTGAGCTTTGAATCCCCTAGGCTACTCTATGAATATCCCTCGATCAAGATCGCCGTGTAAGAATGCATTCTCCACGTCAATCTGCCAGAGTTTCCATCCTTTACCTGACGTAAGAGCTATAAGAACATGTACAGTTGTAATCTTAGCAACTGAACTAAACGTTTCATCGTAATTTAGTACATATTGCTGAGAAAACCCTCGAACCACCAATCGTGCCTTGTACCTCTCGATCGACCCATATGGTTGAGTCTTAAGTTTGTAAACCCATTTGCATGAGATAGGTTTAACATTTTCGGGCTTCAACGCCAGCTCCCAAGTCTGGTTCTGCTGCAAAGCCAGAATTTCTTCTTCCATTACCTTTCGCCAGTTACCATTTTGATGAGCTTCTTCAAATGTGGATGGCTCTTTTTCTTTAGCCTCTTCCACAATAACTGCATTAGCGTCTTTTGGATTTGGTTTTCTTTGTCTTGCGGACCTCCGAAGAAGCGTCATATCTTCAATAATATCTTCTAGATGACTTGGACGATCTTCTTTTAGCGCCTTATGGTGAACTTCGGTGCGCCAAGAAATTTTCTCCTTCGCTGAACTTATAGATCTGAGATATTTTCTCTCGTTCTTTTGATTTCAATTTCGTCGTCTCCAGTCACGATCAAATCGTCGACATAAACTACTACCGTGGTTAGCTTATCTTCTTGTTGCTTGACAAACAAGCTGGAATCTGCAGGAGTAACTCATCAAAGTGGTAACTGGCGAGAAGCAATGGAAGAAGAAATTCTGGCTTTGCCGCAGAACCTGACTTGAAGCCCCCAATTCTGGCTTTGCTGCAAAATCTGAAATCAAGCGAACTGAGATATTTTCTCTCGTTCTTTTGATTTCAACTTCGTCATCTCCAGTCACGATCAAATCGTCGACATAAACTACTACCGTTGTTAGCTTATCTTCTTGGTTATTGACAAACAAGCTGGAATCTGCAGGAGTAACAATGTATCCGCTTTGTACAAGGAACTCTGCTATCTTTCCATACCATGCCCTTGACGCTTGTTTTAATCCATACAGAACTTTTCTTAACTTGCAAGCGTACCCGTGCTTTTCTTGAGCTTTGAATCCCCTAGGCTACTCCATAAATATCTCTCGATCAAGATCGCCGTGTAAGAATGCATTCTCCACGTCCATCTGCCAGAGTTTCCATCCTTTACCTGACGTAAGAGCTATAAGAACATGTACAGTTGTAATCTTAGCAACTGAACTAAACGTTTCATCGTAATCTAGTACATATTGCTGAGAAAACCCTCGAACCACCAATCGTGCCTTGTACTTCTCGATCGACCCATATGGTTGAGTCTTAAGTTTGTAAACCCATTTGCATGAGATAGGTTTAACATTTTCGGGCTTCAACGCCAGCTCCCAGGTCTGGTTCTGCTGCAAAGCCAGAATTTATTCTTCCATTGCCTTTCGCCAGTTACCATTTTGATGAGCTTCTTCAAATGTGGATGGCTTTTTTTCTTTAGCCTCTTCCACAATAACTGCATTAGCGTCTTTTGGATTTGGTTTTCTTTGTCTTGCGGACCTCCGAAGAAGCGTCATATCTTCAATAATATCTTCTAGATGACTTGGACGATCTTCTTTTAGCGCCTTATGGTGAACATCGGTACGCCAAGAACTTTTCTCCTTCGCTGAACTTAGGGATCTGAAATATTTTCTCTCGTTCTTTTGATTTCAACTTCATCGTCTCCAATCACGATCAAATCGTCGACATAAACTACTACCGTGGTTTGCTTATCTTCTTGTTGCTTGACAAACAAGCTGGAATCTGCAGGAGTAACTCATCAAAGTGGTAACTGGCGAAAAGTAATGGAAGAAGAAATTCTGGCTTTGCAGCAGAACCAGACTTGGGAGCTGGTGTTGAAGCCCCCAATTCTGGCTTTGCGGCAAAATCTGAAATCAAGCGAACTGAGATATTTTCTCTCATTCTTTTGATTTCAACTTCGTCATCTCCAGTCACGATCAAATCGTCGACATAAACTACTACCGTTGTTAGCTTATCTTCTTGTTGATTGACAAACAAGCTGGAATCTGCAAGAGTAACAATGTATCCGCTTTGTACAAGGAACTCTGCTATCTTTCCATACCATGCCCTTGACGCTTGTTTTAATCCATACAGAACTTTTCTTAACTTGCAAACGTACCCGTGCTTTTCTTGAGCTTTGAATCCCCTAGGCTACTCCATAAATATTTCTCGATCAAGATCGCTGTGTAAGAATGCATTCTCCACGTCCATCTGCCAGAGTTTCCATCCTTTACCTGACGTAAGAGCTATAAGAACATGTACAGTTTTAATATTAGCAACTGAACTAAACGTTTCATCGTAATCTAGTACATATTGCTGAGAAAACCCTCGAACCACCAATCGTGCCTTGTACCTCTCGATCGACCCATATGGTTGAGTCTTAAGTTTGTAAACCCATTTGCGTGAGATAGGTTTAACATTTTCGAGCTTCAACGCCAGCTCCAAGTCTGGTTCTGCTGCAAAGCCAGAATTTCTTCTTCTATTGCCTTTCGCCAGTTACCACTTTGATGGGCTTCTTCAAATGTGGATGGCTCTTTTTCTTTAGTCTCTTCCACAATAACTGCATTAGCGTCTTTTGGATATGGTTTTCTTTGTCTTGCGGACCTCCGAAGAAGCGTCATATCTTCAATAATATCTTCTAGATGACTTGGACGATCTTCTTTTAGCGCTTTATGGTGAACATCGGTACGCCAAGAACTTTTCTCCTTTGCTGAACTTAGGGATCTGAAATATTTTCTCTCGTTCTTTTGATTTCAACTTCATCGTCTCCAGTCACGTTCAAATCGTCGACATAAACTACTACCGTGGTTTGCTTATCTTCTTGTTGCTTGACAAACAAGCTGGAATCTGCAGGAGTAACTCATCAAAGTGGTAACTGGCGAAAAGCAATGGAAGAAGAAATTCTGGCTTTGCAGCAGAATCAGACTTGGGAGCTGGTGTTGAAGCCCCCAATTCTGGCTTTGCGGCAAAATTTTAAATCAAGCGAACTGAGATATTTTCTTTCGTTTTTTGATTTCAACTTCGTCATCTCCAGTCACGGTCAAATCGTCGACATAAACTACTACCATTGTTAGCTTATTTCCTTATTGATTGACAAACAGGCTGGAATCTGCAGGAGTAACTATGTATCCTCTTTGTACAAGGAACTCTACTATCTTTCCATACCATGCCCTTGACGCTTGTTTTAATCCATACAGAACTTTTCTTAACTTGCAAACGTACCCATGCTTTTCTTGAGCTTTGAATCCCCTAGGCTACTCCATGAATATCTCTCGATCAAGATCGCCGCGTAAGAATGCATTCTCCATGTCCATCTGCCAGAGTTTCCATCCTTTACCTGACATAAGAGGTATAAGAACATGTACAGTTGTAATCTTAGCAACTGAACTAAACGTTTCATCGTATTTTAGTACATATTGCTGAGAAAACCCTCGAACCACCAATCGTGCCTTGTACCTCTCGATCGACCCATATGGTTGAGTCTTAAGTTTGTAAACCCATTTGCATGAGATAGGTTTAACATTTTCGGGCTTAAACGCCTGCTCCCAAGTCTGGTTCTGCTGCAAAGCCAGAATTTCTTCTTCCATTGCCTTTCGCCAGTTACCACTTTGATGAGCTTCTTCAAATGTGGATGGCTCTTTTTCTTTAGCCTCTTCCACAATAACTGCATTAGCGTCTTTTGGATTTGGTTTTCTTTGTCTTGCGGACCTCCGAAGAAGCGTCATATCTTCGATAATATCTTCTAGATGACTTGGACGATCTTCTTTTAGCGTCTTATGGTGAACATCGGTACACCAAGAACTTTTCTCCTTCGCTGAACTTATAGATCTGAGATATTTTCTCTCGTTCTTTTGATTTCAATTTCGTCGTCTCCAGTCACGATCAAATCGTCGACATAAACTAGTACCGTGGTTAGCTTATCTTCTTGTTGCTTGACAAACAAGCTGGAATCTGCAGGAGTAACTCATCAAAGTGGTAACTGGCGAGAAGCAATGGAAGAAGAAATTCTGGCTTTGCAGCAGAACCAGACTTGAAGCCCCCAATTCTGGCTTTGCAGCAAAATCTGAAATCAAGCGAACTGAGATATTTTCTCTCGTTCTTCTGATTTCAACTTCGTCATCTCCTGTCACGATCAAATCGTCGACATAAACTACTACCGTTGTTAGCTTATCTTCTTGTTGATTGACAAACAAGCAGGAATCTGCAGGAGTAACAATGTATCCGCTTTGTACAAGAAACTCTGCTATCTTTCCATACCATGCCCTTGACGCTTGTTTTAATCCATACAGAACTTTTCTTAACTTGCAAGCGTACCCGTGCTTTTCTTGAGCTTTGAATCCCCTAGGCTACTCCATGAATATCTCTCGATCAAGATTGCCGTGTAAGAATGCATTCTCCACGTCCATCTGCCAGAGTTTCCATCCTTTACCAGACGTAAGAGCTATAAGAACATGTACAGTTGTAATCTTAGCAACTGAACTAAACGTTTCATCGTAATCTAGTACCTATTGCCGAGAAAACCCTCGAACCACCAATCGTGCCTTGTACTTCTCGATCGACCCATATGGTTGAGTCTTAAGTTTGTAAACCCATTTGCATGAGATAGGTTTAACATTTTCGGGCTTCAACGCCAGCTCCCAAGTCTGGTTCTGCTGCAAAGCCAGAATTTCTTCTTCCATTGCCTTTCGCCAGTTACCACTTTGATGAGCTTCTTCAAATGTGGATGGCTCTTTTTCTTTAGCCTCTTCCACAATAACTGCATTAGCGTCTTTTGGATTTGGTTTTCTTTGTCTTGCGGACCTCCGAAGAAGCGTCATATCTTTGATAATATCTTCTAGATGACTTGGACGATCTTCTTTTAGCACCTTATGGTGAACATCGGTACGCCAAGAACTTTTCTCCTTCGCTGAACATAGGGATCTGAAATATTTTCTCTCGTTCTTTTGATTTCAACTTCATCGTCTCCAGTCACGATCAAATCGTCGACATAAACTACTACCGTGGTTAGCTTATCTTCTTGTTGCTTGACAAACAAGCTGGAATCTGCAGGAGTAACTCATCAAAGTGGTAACTGGCGAGAAGCAATGGAAGAAGAAATTCTTGCTTTGCAGCAGAACCAGACTTGGGAGCTGGTGTTGAAGCCCCCAATTCTGGCTTTGCGGCAAAATCTGAAATCAAGCGAACTGAGATATTTTCTCTCATTCTTTTGATTTCAACTTCGTCATCTCCAGTCACGATCAAATCGTCGACATAAACTACTACCGTTGTTAGCTTATTTTCTTGTTGATTGACAAAAAAGCTGGAATCTGCAAGAGTAACAATGTATCCGCTTTGTACAAGGAACTCTGCTATCTTTCCATACCATGCCCTTGACGCTTGTTTTAATCCATACAGAACTTTTCTTAACTTGCAAACGTGCCCGTGCTTTTCTTGAGCTTTGAATCCCCTAGGCTACTCCTTGAATATCTCTCGATCAAGATCTCCGTGTAAGAATGCATTCTCCACGTCCATCTGCCAGAGTTTCCATTCTTTACCTGACGTAAGAGCTATAAGAACATGTACAGTTTTAATATTAGCAACTGAACTAAATGTTTCATCGTATTCTAGTACATATTGCTGAGAAAACCCTCGAACCACCAATCGTGCCTTGTACCTCTCGATCGACCCATATGGTTGAGTCTTAAGTTTGTAAACCCATTTGCGTGAGATAGGTTTAACATTTTTGGGCTTCAACGCCAGCTCCAAGTCTGGTTCTGCTGCAAAGCCAGAATTTCTCCTTCTATTGCCTTTCGCCAGTTACCACTTTGATGGGCTTCTTCAAATGTGGATGGCTCTTTTTCTTTAGCCTATTCCACAATAACTGCATTAGCGTCTTTTGGATTTGGTCTTCTTTGCCTTGCGGACCTCTGAAGAAGCGTCATATCTTCAATAATATCTTCTAGATGACTTTGACGATCTTCTTTTAGCGCCTTATGGTGAACATCGGTATGCCAAGAACTTTTCTCCTTCGCTGAACTTAGGGATTTGAGATATTTTCTCTCGTTCTTTTGATTTCAATTTCGTCGTCTCCAGTCACGATCAAATCGTCGACATAAATTACTACCGTGGTTAGCTTATCTTCTTGTTGCTTGACAAACAAGCTGGAATCTGCAGGAGTAACTCATCAAAGTGGTAACTTGTGAGAAGCAATGGAAGAAGAAATTCCGGCTTTGCAGCAGAACCTGACTTGAAGCCCCCAATTCTGGCTTTGCAGCAAAATCTGAAATCAAGCGAACTGAGATATTTTCTCTCGT
This sequence comes from Agapanthus africanus, assembly GCA_030015575.1. Classification (NCBI taxonomy): domain Eukaryota; kingdom Viridiplantae; phylum Streptophyta; class Magnoliopsida; order Asparagales; family Amaryllidaceae; genus Agapanthus; species Agapanthus africanus. The sequence continues at coordinate 626,378,627 of CM057340.1, forward strand.
TCTTTTGATTTCAACTTCGTCATCTCCAGTCACGATCAAATCGTCGACATAAACTACTACCGTTGTTAGCTTATCTTCTTGTTGATCGACAAACAAGCTAGAATCTGCAGGAGTAACAATGTATCCGCTTTGTACAAGGAACTCTGCTATCTTTCCATACCATGCCCTTGACGCTTGTTTTAATCCATACAGAACTTTTCTTAACTTTCAAACCTACCCGTGCTTTTCTTGAGCTTTGAATCCCCTAGGCTACTCCATGAATATCTCTCGATCAAGATCGCCGTGTAAGAATGCATTCTCCACGTCCATCTGCCAGAGTTTCCATCCTTTACCTGACGTAAGAGCTATAAGAACATGTACAGTTGTAATCTTAGCAACTGAACTAAACGTTTCATCGTAATTTAGTACATATTGCTAAGAAAACCCTCGAACCACCAATCGTGCCTTATACCTCTCGATCGACCCATATGGTTGAGTCTTAAGTTTGTAAACCCATTTGCATGAGACAGGTTTAACATTTTCGGGCTTCAACGCCAGCTCCCAAGTCTGGTTCTGCTGCAAAGCCAGAATTTCTTCTTCCATTGCCTTTCGCCAGTTACCATTTTGATGAGCTTCTTCAAATGTGGATGGCTCTTTTTCTTTAGCCTCTTCCACAATAACTGCATTTGCGTCTTTTGGATTTGGTTTTCTTTGTCTTGCGGACCTCCGAAGAAGCGTCGTATCTTCGATAATTTTTTCTAGATGACTTGGACGATCTTCTTTTAGCGCCTTATGGTGAACATCGGTACGCCAAGAACTTTTCTCCTTCGCTGAACTTATAGATCTGAGATATTTTCTCTCGTTCTTTTGATTTCAATTTCGTCGTCTCCAGTCACGATCAAATCGTCGACATAAACTACTACCGTGGTTAGCTTATCTTCTTGTTGCTTGACAAACAAGCTGGAATCTGCAGGAGTAACTGATCAAAGTGGTAACTGGCGAGAAGCAATGGAAGAAGAAATTCTGGCTTTGCAGCAGAACCAGACTTGACGCCCCCAATTCTGGCTTTGCAGCAAAATCTGAAATCAAGCGAACTGAGATATTTTCTCTCGTTCTTTTGATTTCAACTTCGTCATCTCCTGTCACGATCAAATCGTCGACATAAACTACTACCGTTGTTAGCTTATCTTCTTGTTGATTGACAAACAAGCTGGAATCTGCAGAAGTAACAATGTATCCGCTTTGTACAAGGAACTCTGCTATCTTTCCATACCATGCCCTTGACGCTTGTTTTAATCCATACAGAACTTTTCTTTACTTGCAAGCGTACCCGTGCTTTTCTTGAGCTTTGAATCCCCTAGGCTACTCTATGAATATCTCTCGATCAAGATCGCCGTGTAAGAATGCATTCTCCACGTCCATCTGCCAGAGTTTCCATCCTTTACCTGACGTAAGAGCAATAAGAACATGTACAGTTGTAATCTTAGCAACTGAACTAAACGTTTCATCGTAATCTAGTACATATTGCTGAGAAAACCCTCGAACCACCAATCGTGCCTTGTACTTCTCGATCGACCCATATGGTTGAGTCTTAAGTTTGTAAACCCATTTGCATGAGATAGGTTTAACATTTTCGGGCTTCAACGCCAGCTCCCAAGTCTGGTTCTGGTGCAAAGCCAGAATTTCTTCTTCCATTGCCTTTCGCCAGTTACCACTTTGATGAGCTTCTTCAAATGTGGATGGCTCTTTTTCTTTAGCCTCTTCAACAATAACTGCATTAGCGTCTTTTGGATTTGGTTTTCTTTGTCTTGCGGACCTCCGAAGAAGCGTCGTATCTTCGATAATATCTTCTAGATGACTTGGACGATCTTCTTTTAGCGCCTTATGGTGAACATCGGTACGCCAAGAACTTTTCTCCTTCGCTGAACTTAGGGATCTGAAATATTTTCTCTCGTTCATTTGATTTCAACTTCATCGTCTCCAGTCACGATTAAATCGTCGACATAAACTACTACCGTGGTTAGCTTATCTTTTTGTTGCTTGACAAACAAGATGGAATCTGCAAGAGTAACTCATCAAAGTGGTAACTGGCGAAAAGCAATGGAAGAAGAAATTCTGACTTTGCCGCAGAACCAGACTTGGGAGCTGGTGTTGAAGCCCCGAATTCTGGCTTTGCGGCAAAATCTGAAATCAAGCGAACTGAGATATTTTCTCCCATTCTTTTGATTTCAACTTCATCATCTCCAGTCACGATCAAATCGTCGACATAAACTACTACCGTTGTTAGCTTATCTTCTTGTTGATTGACAAACAAGCTGGAATCTGCAAGAGTAACAATGTATCCGCTTTGTACAAGAAACTCTGCTATCTTTCCATACCATTCCCTTGACGCTTGTTTTAATCCATACAGAACTTTTCTTAACTTGCAAACGTACCCGTGCTTTTCTTGAGCTTTGAATCCCCTAGGCTACTCTATGAATATCTCTCGATCAAGATCGCCGTGTAAGAATGCATTCTCCACGTCCATCTGCCAGAGTTTCCATCCTTTACCTGACGTAAGAGCTATAAGAACATGTACAGTTTTAATATTAGCAACTGAACTAAACGTTTCATCATAATCTAGTACATATTGCTGAGAAAACCCTCCAATCACCAATCATGCCTTGTACCTCTCGATCGACCCATATGGTTGAGTCTTAAGTTTGTAAACCCATTTGCGTGAGATAGGTTTAACATTTTCGGGCTTCAACGCCAGCTCCAAGTCTGGTTCTGCTGCAAAGTCAGAATTTCTTCTTCCATTGCCTTTTGCCAGTTACCACTTTGATGGGCTTCTTCAAATGTGGATGGCTCTTTTTCTTTAGCCTCTTCCACAATAACTGCATTAGCGTCTTTTGGATTTGGTTTTCTTTGTCTTGCGGACCTTCGAAGAAGCGTTATATCTTCAATAATATCTTCTAGATGACTTGGACGATCTTCTTTTAGCGCCTTATGGTGAACATCGGTAGGCCAAGAACTTTTCTCCTTCGTTGAACTTAGGGATCTGAGATATTTTCTCTCGTTCTTTTGATTTCAACTTCGTCGTCTCCAGTCACGATCAAATCGTCGACATAAACTACTACCGTGGTTAGCTTATCTTCTTGTTGCTTGACAAACAAGCTGGAATCTGCAGGAGTAACTCATCAAAGTGGTAACTGGCGAGAAGCAATGGAAGAAGAAATTTTGGCTTTGCTGCAGAACCAGACTTAGGAGCTGGTGTTGAAGCCCCCAATTCTGGCTTTGCAGCAAAATCTGAAATCAAGCGAACTGAGATATTTTCTCTCGTTCTTTTGATTTCAACTTCGTCATCTCCAGTCACGATCAAATCGTCGACATAAACTACTACCGTTGTTAGCTTATCTCCTTGTTGATTGAGAAACAGGCTGGAATTTGCAGGAGTAACAATGTATCCTCTTTGTACAAGGAACTCAGCTATCTTTCCATACCATGCCCTTGACGCTTGTTTTAATCCATACAGAACTTTTCTTAACTTGCAAACGTACCCGTGCTTTTCTTGAGCTTTGAATCCCCTAGGCTACTCCATGAATATCTCTCGATCAAGATCGCCGCGTAAGAATGCATTCTCCACGTCCATCTGCCAGAGTTTCCATCCTTTACCTGACGTAAGAGGTATAAGAACATGTACAGTTGTAATCTTAGCAACTGAACTAAACGTTTCATCGTAATTTAGTACATATTGCTGAGAAAACCCTCGAACCACCAATCGTGCCTTGTACCTCTCGATCGACCCATATGGTTGAGTCTTAAGTTTGTAAACCCATTTGCGTGAGATAGGTTAAACATTTTCGGGCTTCAACGCCAGCTCCAAGTCTGGTTCTGCTGCAAAGCCAGAATTTCTTCTTCTATTGCCTTTCGCCAGTTACCACTTTGATGGGTTTCTTCAAATGTGGATGGCTCTTTTTCTTTAGCCTCTTCCACAATAACTGCATTAGCGTCTTTTGGATTTGGTCTTCTTTGTCTTCCAGACCTCCGAAGAAGCGTCATATCTTCAATAATATCTTCTAGATGACTTGGACGATCTTCTTTTAGCGCCTTATGGTGAACATCGATACGCCAAGAACTTTTCTCCTGCGCTGAACTTAGGGATCTGAGATATTTTCTCTCGTTCTTTTGATTTCAACTTCGTCGTCTCCAGTCACGATCAAATCGTCGACATAAACTACTACCGTGGTTAGCTTATCTTCTTGTTGCTTGACAAACAAGCTGGAATCTGCAGGAGTAACTCATCAAAATGGTAACTGGCGAAAAGTAATGGATGAAGAAATTCTGGCTTTGCCGCAGTACCAGACTTGGGAGCTGGTGTTGAAGCCCCCAATTCTGGCTTTACAGCAAAATCTGAAATCAAGCGAACTGAGATATTTTCTCTCGTTCTTTTGATTTCAACTTCGTCATCTACGGTCACGATCAAATCGTCGACATAAACTACTACCGTGGTTAGCTTATCTCCTTGTTGCTTGACAAACAAGCTGGAATTTGCAGGAGTAACAATGTATTCGCTTTGTACAAAGAACTCTGCTATCTTTCCATACCATGCCCTTGACGCTTGTTTTAATTCATACAGAACTTTTCTTAACTTGCAAACGTATCCGTGCTTTTCTTGAGCTTTGAATCCCTTAGACTACTCCATGAATATCTATCGATCAAGATCGCCGTGTAAGAATGCATTCTCCCCGTCCATCTGCCAAAAATTCTGGCTTTGCAACAGAACTAGACTTGGGACCTGGTGTTAAAGGAGCAGAAATTCTGGGTTTGCGGCAGAAGCAGACTTGGGACGTGGTGTTGAAGCAGCCGAAATTCTGGCTTTGCAGCAGAACCAGACTTAGGACCCGGTGTTGAAGCAGCAGAAATTCTGACATCGCAGACTCATCGACTATCTTATTTTGGCTGATTACTCCATCCTTAGTAGCAAGACACCATAACCTGTACCCTTTTGTTTCGCTTCTAGAATTACGAAGCCCTCAGTAATTCCCAGCCCCTCCAGTTCATACCTCCTTGGGAGTTATCCTGTCTACCGCCGGCAATAATGACCGATCGATGATGTACTCGGCAGTAGATAGGGTCTCTGTCCGAAACTACCTTAGAACTCCGACCGTAAGCCATGAATACACGTTTTTCCCAAACACCGTTCGAACCATCCGCTCCGCCAATATAGCTAGGATCAAAAGTGGTATGATGCGCGATCCTTCTTGACTTGTAGAATCCTCCACCATGATTGGAACGAAGAATTTTCACGCGTTTTGTGAACTGCTTCTCCACAACAACCTTCTTGAAAATCTTAAAATTCTCGATCTTCGGTTCAACAACGTACACCCACAACTTCCTTGAGAAGTCGTCAATGAAGTAACCAAAATGTCTTACTCTACTTCAAGAACAAACCGGTGCCGGAACCATCTTTATTTTCTTCCCCTGAACATAGTCCTCTTGAAGATCTTTCATGCCGATCTCTACACCTCCAAGTGACTGCCTCTTTCGAGACCCTTCTAAACCCGTCTCGTCAATATGGCCCAATCGTGGACGCCACACCTTGACAGAGTCTGAACCAGTAGAACCTCTAGCAATATCTCCCACGACCGTTCGTCCCTAAAGAAAATACAGATTCCTCACCCTTTTCGTCTTCATGACAATACGGGCATCCCTGGAAATCATCATGGAATCTCTATTGATCATGCACTTATACCCGATCCCATCCAAAACACCTAATGAAATCTTCTTCTCAGATCTGGCACGTGTCTGACATCTATATCCAGATTCCAGCTTGTTTGAAATAAAAAGAACGACGAATTAAGATTTTCCGGAAGGTTGTTGTGGAGAAGCAGTTCGGAAAGCGCGTGAAAATTCTACGTTTCAATCATGGTGGAGGATTCTGCAAGTTAAGAAGGATCGTGCATCATACCATTTTTTATCCTAGCTATATTGGCGGAGCAGAGTGGATGGTTCGAACGGTGTTTGGGAAAAACAGGTATTCATGGCTTACGGTCGGAGTTCTAAGGTAGTTTCGGACAGAGACCCTATCTACTGCCGAGTACCTCATCGATCGGTCATCATTGACGGCAATAGACAGGACAACTCCTAAGAAGGTATGGACTGGAGGGGCTGGGAATTGCTGAGGGCTTCGTAATTCTACAAGCGAAATAAAAGGGTACAGGTTATGGTGTCTTGCTACTAATGGTGGAGTAATCAGCCAAAATAAGATAGTCGATGAGTCTGCGATGTCTCGGAGAAAACAGACTCGGTCAGATGGTGAGCAGAGAACAGTATCACCGAACCAGGTAGTGTTTGAGGTTTCAATTCATGTTACAAATGAGGTGGTCGATACTTCGATTCAGGCGGAAAGTCCGATGCAGCCATTTGTGCGGAGGCCTATAGGATTTAGGCGCACGAGAGAGGCTAGGGATGAAGCTCCGAGGATATGAGATCGAGAGTTCGACAGAAAGTTTGCATGTGAGATTCATGGCATGGATTTTGTCATGGATGGGGAGTTACGTCTGTTGCAGTGGTGTATCGGGCAGGTTCTAGCTTGGTATGGTAGAAAGACTCAGCCCGTGTCTTCTCATTTAGAAGCGCATTTCGAATTAGTGTCATCATCAGGTATAGCTGGCGATAGGAATGGTTGGAGGTCGAGAACGGCTTATAAGGACACGTATACAGTGTCAGGTAGATCGACGCTTCATATTATTATCGCGGCGTCAACATGAGAGGCAGGGTTGTTGACCGTCTTGAAGGCGGTTAAGGAGACCAGATATTTGCGGAGATTGTTGATTTTGGGTGTTCTACAGGAGGTGAGAATATTCTTCTTGGAGGACGGGAAGACGATTGTGGTTCTTATGAAAATTGGTACCCATGAGAGACCGACAGTTGCATTTACGGGGATGGTTCCGGATTTCGAATTCAAGCAATACTTGGACTTGATCTGTTTAGTTGATTGATGAGGCACGGCGACGACGATAGCACGAGTTTCAAGTTTTTTAAGAAAGTGTCAAGATTGTGATGAATTTGAATCAATGTGGAGATTGTTGAAATTGATTACAAATTCGGAGCCCGAGATCAAGAGCCTGAAAGCCCAAGATTGAATACGTGTAGTGCACGTAGTGTGGATTTAAATTAATCATTAATTTAAATTCCAAATTTATCTTTAAGAATATATCATGGAAATATAGAATTATCTCTAGGAATATCTTATGGAGATATATATTAATCTCTAAGAATCATCTCTAATATTTCAATAGTATATGCAATTGGAAATTGAACGGTAGGATTTGATGTCAGACGTTTGGGTTCTTTTACTAGAATTACATCGACACTTCATTACTTCCTCTTGTTCTTCCTTCCTTTTACGGGTACTATTCATTCAATTGCTGATGCAAATAGCTGCTGTTGTATCGTGTCTGTTCTATTTATTCCACTCGATATATAAGAAATAATTATTAGGTCGTGTCTTCTTTTTGACTTGTAGTTTATTACTGAGTATAACAACTTCTTCGGGTTTTTGGAAATAAAAATTATTTTATTGTTGATATTTAGATGGATTATGTGGATGATGCAAAGGTGGTTTTGAGAAAGATGGAGAAGAACGACATTGGATTGAAGCGAGCTATGTTTTATGCGGCATATGCTTTGTATTATGAGAAGCAAAAGAAGTTTGCGAAAGCGGAGAATATGTACCGTTTGGGAGTTAAAAAGTAAGGCTTCATTTTCTTCTTAAGGCTGTTTTGCTTCGATATCTGATATGATGACAACTTCTGTTTCAAACGCAATATTTCATGGGTAAACTGTTTGAATGATGTTCAATTATAATGCTTAAGGTTTCTTTGAATTTTGTTAGTGCCTTTCTTGTGTGTTTGTGTATAAAAGTTTGCGAATTACTTGAGTTATCTAGTAGCTTCATTTGCAGCGATCTTATTCATTTTTCCCTTTATCGAATATTGATACAAGGGTTGATTGGAGAAGTTATTCTTGTTGGATCTTTGGCAGTGTTGTTCCTCCAAATTGAATGTGATTTCCTAGAGTAAACCTTTTCTTTTGAGTCCTCTAGTTTCTTTCACTGTCTTGGTTAAAATTTACAGGTTGTAGACCCAAAAAAGATGTTCAGTTCAGTTAACATCACATGCATGTGTTGATAGACTGGTTTGTTCATTACTGGCAATGGATATAACAACCATACTTGAGTTGAATGTCATCTTGTAAAGTTTGAAGGTCTAATATTTTGTTTTTGGTGAGCCTTCACCATTGTTCCTTCCATATATCCATTTGCATCTACTGCAAATCATCTAATCTAGACCCTGAGCCGGTAAATGATGTTTTCAGCTTCTTTCGTTGTTAGTTTACACATGTCTCCTATCTGTCATGACCAACCCTTCTTCATTTTGATGCCTAAACTCCATCTGTATAGCTTTTGACTTTTCCCCATCAAAGCTTCGTTATACAGAGTTCTATCTCATGGTCTTGTTATTTTCCTGATGCAGTTTTTTTTCCGTTAACATTTCATTTTTTTGATGATCCTTTCTATTTTTGTAGTTCCTGAGATCTGTGGGGGGCATCAGACCTTTATTCACCTTTATCTGATTATTATCCATGCGGAAACTTTCCAATTATCTCAGGAGTGGTGACCTTATATTTTAGTAATAGTAGGTTCAAGGTTCTGTAAAATATAGGTAGGTCCAATGTTCGGAAAAGATTTCATAGTATCATATTGTTGTCGGTTATATCATTTGTTAGCTTAAGATAGTAGTACCTCAAAAATCTGAAGGGGGAACTGGTTTCTTTCTCATCTTTCAATTCATTGTTAACTAGTACTGATAATTTTTTTATGTAATTAATATATATTTTTTCCAATCCACAAGCCGTTAAATGTACCTGTGTGCACTTTATTCACGCTAAACTGTTTATAGCCTTGCAGAGCCTGCAGATGAGTTGCAAAAGTCATACAAGCAGTTTCTTTGTCGTATGAGGCTCCTTGAGGAACGGAAAACTACAGTAGGACTCCTGGTGCCTAATGGTTTCCTTTGCTACTCATTATTCTTTCTAAATGCTCTATTCACACGCACCTTTTTCTGCAGAAATTAATGCTCAAGAGCGGCAGATCAAATAGAATTCCTTGTCAACAAGGGAAATTTACATCGACAGAGAATCAAAGATTGCGGAAAGGTTTGGCAAATGTGCTTATCTCGGATGGTGCAATTCATAACTTGAAGGATACATTGAAATAGATTCAACATTTATTATAAAATACTCTGTTCATAATCTGCAATGTTCCACATCTAGTTACTAATGAATGGATTTGCAACTATTATGAAATGTACAGGTGAGGCTTCTCAGATCTCTCTTTCGACGATAAAGTCTGAAGATCAACAAAAATGCGCAGAATACGTCAATTCAATAGAAGGGTGCTCGACAGAGAGAGATTCTAAAGGCAACACAAAGTCTTCGGCTGTGACGATTAATACAACTACCAATCTAAATGAAGCGAGCAACAATAACCAAGTAAACACTGCTACAGACGACACAGTTGTGGTGAAGTTTGTAGGCTCAGCAATCGTAGGCAAATCCGAACTAGCAGAGGATGGTTGCCATCATGGCCTCGTGGATCCCACGGTCAACATGAAGGAGGTCATGAATGATATAAGCAACATGTTTAAAGAACCTTTGGAGCCCGAACCTGTACCTAGAAGAAATTCACACAAAAGCAGGCCTCAGCAAAACCAAAAGGCCAATAATGTTCTTCAAGTATTTGTCGATGAAAGCTCGGAAGAACTGTCTGCGAATCCAAATTCACCAAAAAAGCCCTTTGTTGGTGAATTTAAGATATGGACCGAAGAAGAAGAAGATAGTGACGAAAATGATGATGAAATCAATGATGTTCGGTTGAATGATGACACAGTGTTCCGAAGATTTGTGGGATCTGCGGTTTTTGATGATCCCAAGGTTGAGAATGCATGCCACCATGGTTTAGTGGACCCCACCGTTAACTTGAAGGAGGCGATGGACGATATAAATGGCATGTTTGGTAAGCCTTTGAATTTTGTTAGAGCTAGTAGACATAAGAAGGAAGCGAAACCGATGGAAGATAGACCGAAGAGCGAGGGGTTTGTTATATTGGCCGATGGTGATTTGGAGGAAGAGGATATAATAGGTAAGGCTTCAGAAAGTGAATCGAAGTTTGGTGGCGAAAATGATTTGTTTGAGCCGACCCTTTTTACTAAGGAGGCCATGGCTGAAATCAATGACATGTTTGGGAAGTCTTTTGAATTTTAAGAGAATGGAGGCATTGATGGGATTTTACTTCCCCTTGAGCCTTTTTCATATAATAATTTTGAAAATGAGGTGGTTTGTAATTTTTAGAGTGTTGCAAGCAGGGATTTGCATTTGTAGTTCTCTTGTGAGATAATATTAATGTCATTGACTTGATTTAGTCAGTGCTGTAAATATGGAGGAGGTGAAGAGGGATTCTCTTCTCTTTTTCATTTTTTCCTTTTGTTTTTGTTTTGAATGAATCAAGAACTCTCTCTATGCAGAAAATTATGTGATTGCGCATTTCTTCTATTTTTTTAATAAAATAATTGTTGCTAAATTCCATTAATTACATATCTGTAAATGATGAACAGGATTGCCTATGTTTATCTATTTAAAATATGATGATGAAAAATATACAATGCTACTGTTGAAATTTCTTACATTGACAGGACACAAGGTATATTTGATGCATATCATAACACAGACATCAAAGATTTTTATTCATATGAACAATTCTTATCACAAACCCAATGCCTGTAAATTCTCCTATTCATTCACAAGCCATATATGGCAATATGCAAACAAAAGATAAGCTGTATCCAATATGTACATTTTCCCACTTTAAATAATTCATACTATCATGAATATAAACAACCAAAACTAAAAAATGAAAAAATTGAACAAAATAAACCCAGGAAAACAATTCGTGATTTTTATAAACAACAAAATCTGCTTATTGCAAGCTATTACTCTCTGTCGAAATAATCTCAAGCTCTGCCCACCACAACGGTGACAATTTCGGGCTCGCACCATCCGGAGAAATCGTCGTTATGTTCCTCAACTGAGCCACAACCTCTCCCATTGTCGGTCTCTTCTTTGGATCTTTCTTGATACACGACTTAATAACACCACACAACGCGGTAACATCTTCTTCGCTAAAAGATTCGAGAGTACTATCAACCATATCCATTAACGGCCTCTTCCCATTCAAATGGCTCGAAGCCCAGAGAACCAAAAGGCCGTCGTCTTCGCAAAATGGAAGCCTACCTGATATTATCTCTAATAGAATTATTCCGAATTTGTACACATTGCCTTCTTGAGTCGAGAGTTGTGGATCAAGGACCACTGAGGTTTCGAAAGAGAGCTGGGTTTCTTTTTCTTCGTCGTTCCGAAAGGAGAGATCGGAGATTTTGGCAGCGTAGTCTTCAGAGAGATAGATGGAAGAGGAGGATAGGTTTTTGAGAATCACGGGAGAGTCGAGTTGGTGCATGTGCTCTAAACAGTATGCGATGCCCATGATTATCCTTCGTCGTGTGGCCCAGTCCAAGTGATCGGCTTCTTTAACTGCAATCACACCATAACAAGGATAAGCTTGATAAAAATCTTTAGGTATCAACCGAAAGCCGCAAAAGTCTTGGTTGGAGATGTAAGATGCCATTATTCAATAAATAGAGCAAGGCCATATTTAAGTGTGATGTTTGATAAGGGTGGCAATAAAATGAGTTACTCACTGTGCAAATGTTCAAAAAGTGTCCCATTCGGCGTATACTCATAAACCATCATCCTTGTTAAAGGCTCGTCCTCCTCACAATATCCAATAAGGTTCATAAAATTCTTATGGTTCACTTTAGACAACACTGAGATCTGAAACGTAACCAATCATATATACCAAAAGTCAGAGATTATTATACACGAACCACAAGAAATATCATCAAGAAAATAAATAGACGGTAAGATAACCTTGTTCCTGAATTGGGCTTCATTTTGATCCGACCAATCTTTGGCAGAAGTGATCATAGTAGATGTTACTGCTATTTCAACTCCACTTGATAGCGTTCCTTTGTACAAATAGCAATCTGATAAAGAGCCGACAACATTGCTAAAATCTTCACAAGCTGATTCAAGTTCTGAACGTCTGAGCGAAGGTACACCTGTCATGGGATTAACCTGTAGGTATTAATATAGAGATCGACATTGCAAACTAAACCAGAATTCCAAAGTTGTGGTAAGGGTCGAGCTGTACTAATACTTCCATGCAAGTTGATTGCCCTTTTGTGGGCTAAATCCTAAAATTTAGAGGACCGGCACGTTTTCTTAAATTACTTTTCTTTGGTAAGTTCGGATAGATTGGAACCTGGGTTGGCTTTGATATTATGCACCAAAACTCTTAAATAGTGATGAGGGTTGATTCTTGAGAGATATATATCTAAATTATAAAATCCCCTAGCATGTTGAGCACTCTTTGGTGTTCCAGAACCGGAGCTTTTACATGGCAGTTCTTTTTAAACTTTTTTTTAATGCATGTGTGGATGAATTTAAACCTGCGTGGCTCAAATACCATCATAAAAATGTGATGCAAAATATTTTTATGTACTAATGGTATGTAATTAAATGTCATACCAACCTGTCACAAATGCTTTCTGCAGCTGCCCGCTTAAGCCTGTTCTCCAAGGCATAACCATGACGACTTTGTTGGCTCGGCAGCAAAGGCAATATGTAACAGATAACGCGACAAGAATTGAAGATCCGAGCGCAACCGATAAGTAAGCTATCAAATGACTGTGGTGCCCAGTTTTCGAGGGTGGTGGTCGAAGTTTGTCAAGGTACCCTTTAGTAGATGATTTTGATGAGGGAGACGCTGAAGGAGGCGGCGGTGATGGCTTGGATCTTATGGTTGGTGGTCGTTCGATAGGTGATCGTGATGGTGATGGCGATGGTGCCGGGGCAGGAGCCAAATGGTTATGTTTGTGATGTCTATGATGATTGCCTTTGTGTTTGCCAGTTTCTTGAAGAAGTTTCCGTATGGTTGCATTTTCAGTGTTGCTATTAAAGATTAAAATTTTAAAAAAAAAAGCCCTTTAGGAAGCTAGTATTACAGATGATGCATAAAAATAACGATCTTGCAAGGTATTAGCTAAGTGTGAAGATATGAAATGAAAAGTTGGAAGATACCATTTCAAGCATCTGGCGCACCCCAACTCCAAAGTTATGATGTGGGTTGAGGGATATGGTATTATATTCTAAGATGTGGACCATGCCCATGTTGTTTGGAATGCCATAGAACAAATACATATTACATTATATAATCTGAATTATATTTGTAGACCATCTAAATCATGCCATGAACCGTATCCTAGAAAAATTTTCATTACGGATGCTAATCAATTATTAAAGAGAAATATTGATTCATTGAAACCGGTAGCCTTACATTCTAGTAATGCATCATAATATGTTGCTATTCATGCATGTTGTGACATGATTTTGTATACTATAAGATCGAAAGTATTGAATGAACAGATGCATGGGTACCTTTATAGTTACAAGATACTTTGTGGAAAAAGGGAAATACTATTTCAAGGTCTCTAATAGGCTAATAGCTACATGCCCAATATCTTAGCACAACCAACAATTACAGAATATAAGAAGCATACAAAGGGATCGCCCACCCCACCCCCCGCGTGTGCATATTTTGCCTCATGCAGCACTTATACCCTCTCTAGTGACTATCAGGCAAAAACCTCCTGCTAATTGACCATAACCCTAAATAGCATTCAAATTCAACTATAAACAATTTAACAATAGAAATGATTGTCTAATTTGAATCTTAGACTTGCTTGCGTTGTTTAGAGTACAAATTGAGTGTTGTTTAGGCTTTTGTCGATGAACAGAGGGGAATTTGCACTAATGAATCACATGAGGGGGCAAAAGTGTTGTTATACAAGGTAAAATACAATGTGGATTTGTGCGATTAATTTAACTCTTTATATGTTACCATCAACTGCAAGAACAGCGCAACTCATGCGCAAACATGTTTTCGGGAACACTAAAATCATGAAATGTATATGCGCATAAACAAGTATAAATATGTGCCATGAATCTACTCAATTTTCTTAGGTGACATTATAATCTTACCTTATTATAGAAATCCTGCTTGTGCCATGGAGTTGTGGTGGAATGTTGCTTATATGTCCATTGCCTCTTAAAATACTACAAAAGATTAAAAATGAAAGGGACAAATATATTACCAATTGGAGAATGGAAACATCAATCGACAATGTCAGATTAGATTATTCCTTTTACTCACAGCGTTTCTAGGGACAAAATATTGCCTATTTCAGATGGAAATGCACCGCTGAGTTTATTATGTCCCAAGTCCAATATCTCAAGTTTTCGTAATTCCCCAATCTCTGTTGGGATTGTTCCACAAAAAGAATTATTGCGCAAAATACTACATGAAGAAAAGAGGGGGCAAAAGCAGTTAGCAAGTTTTACAAAAATTTTGTATATACATATAAATATACGAGGAAAAGGAAAATTGACATGAGCAAAGATATCTGCTTACAGAGACTGCATATGAGTGAGTTTCCCAAGCTCTGGTGTTAGTGTCCCCTCAAGAAGAAGATCTTTCAGGTTTCTATAAAGATGGAAAAATTGACATATTTTAGAAACTTGAAAAAAGGCAAACACGAAAACTAACAGCAATTATTATGCATCAAATTGGAAGTATAACTGTTAAAATAGAAAAACAAATCCCTCAACCCTCATCATTATTTCGAAGTTTTCGTGAAGTGGAAGGACATTTCACATGGCATCAGAGAAACCCAAAGAGCTTTCGACCTGTGGTGGCGTATTAGAATATAAAAATAAATCCCTTGGTTCTCATCATAACTTCGAAGTTTTGGTGCAATGGAAGGGATGTTTCTCAATGACCAAATGTTAATGGTGAGTATGGCAACTATGTAAGTGTCTAGAGTCACACTTACAAAATACAAATGTAGTAGGCGGAAGCTTGTAATAATTATATTTTTAAAAAGAACCATTGAAAACCACGTTTCTAGAAAATGGTTTAAATCAACACTTCGGAGGTAGTTTAAGAATTTCTCTTGTAATTTATTACATCGAAAAAGGTACTATATATTTTAAGCTTAGCTTACAGAATAAAACATGCAGCTGAATTGAGATATATTTTGCGTCTTTTCCAAGCACAAATTAGTAAATAATTCTCATGTCTTGAATCTTGATCCTTTTTGAATGATGCAAAGTTCTCATCATGAAAATCTACACATAATAATCCGATATTCAACAATTGATTTGTTGATAAACTTGAATTGAAATTACCCACAGTTAAATTGAATTTCAAATTTCCAGACCATTTGCTTCTCCTAACCTCAAGTTTACAACTTTCTCTTCTGTGATCATAATTATTCAGTAGGCCAGAGGCAGTATTAAATTGTGGACTATATTAATTTTGCAAATTGACTTAAATTGGAGAAATGGGCAACAGATTTCCAAACCAAACCAAAAATGATACCAAATCCCTAACAATAACAGCAATATATGAAAGAAAAACATTTAAAAACTAAATTTAAAAAAAAAAAATTATGCCAAATTTTATTATACTTACAGAGAAATAACTCTTCCATCATCAGAGCACTCAACTCCAAACCAAGAACAAGAATCATCTGCCCCTTCAATCCAATTTGACAAAGCTCCATAAGGATCAAAAGCAACCCCCTCTCTAAATCTAAACAGAGCCTTCCCTAAATACCCCACACATAAAAAAAATACACTAAATCAGTTGTCAAAATCAAAATCAAGATGTGAAGCAAAACCCATGTCAAATTCATCAAAAGGATCATACCTTCATCATCAACACAGGCACAAAGATCCAAACTTTGGCACAACAAAGAGAACAGCAGCAACAAATAGCCCATTCTAGGCCTAAACCTATCCATTTTATTCCTTTAAAAGACAAAAATTTAAGAGATGGGTCTCTTAAATTCAATGATGAGAATACGATGAGGTAAAAAGGATGGGAATGTGGAATGATTGAGGGTGTGCTAGCACGCGGAGTTGTTAAGAGGAGTTGAAAGCAAAGTCCAAGGAGCATTTTTTTTCCTAAATTTTTTATGCTATTGTTTGATGATTTCAATTATAGTTTTGTAATGGGGGTTGTTTGCAACTTTCTTAGAAAGGGATGAGGTGGAGAAAATTAGGGATGCAAAACGTTAAAAAAAAAAATTATTAAAAAAAAAAATATGCTGGATAATGGCTGTCTATTGTGTCTATTGGGATTACTTCAAGAAAAAAAGACTAATTATTTATATATTTGGTAATTTTGTAGAAGTGTGATTGCTTCTTACTTTGACCCGCCACTTTTGATTTTCCTTTTCTTAAAAAAAAAAAACGCGTTCTCTCTCTCCCTGTCATATTATTTTATAGTGTTGTCTGTGTGCTAATTCTCTCTCCTCTCCCTCTTTCTCTCTCTTCCTAATTTTGTCTATGAATGTATGTTGTGTGTATATTCATTGCATATAGAGTTTATCGACGTTTCCAAATTCATTTCACCTTTTTCTCAATTTAATAGCAAAATGGATAATAATCTCTTTTTATGTACCGGTTTTATTTATCTTTTGAAATTTTCTAATGTTGCAGAGCAGATCGAAGAAGAATATCTGTTTCGTTTGGATCGAGAGATGTCTAAACGGGCAGATCGGACTGTTAGATCATCTTCAATGAGCCATAACTTTTGAACTGTATGTCTGACATGTTCTTTGGCGGTTTGGAGACCGCATGGCGTTCACGATCCGACATCGTTTAGAGGGTCTACGGAGGCTTCGAAGCTTATGACGCGATCCGATAATTTCGCATTTTAGGGTTTTATCAGTTATTTTATTGTATTTCGCTGAAGAGACTTTTCGGTAATTTTACGTTATTAGGGTTTGTCTATTTAAAGACGCTAGGATTTTATTTTGTAGTTCAGTTTTCATTTTAATAAAATTTCGAGATTTTCTCTCCCAAGATTTGCATTAGGGTTTTATCAGCGTTTCGGTGGTACGAAATCGGTCCCATCGTCCGTAAAACGATATATACACCCGACTGCGCTACTTCATCTCATTACAACATTTGCAAAACAAGGATCGAATCCATAAAAGTTTTTATTGTCAAGCAGTTACACACCTTATCATATAAAGGCACTTAATTTTTAAATATTTTATTTCATTTTGGTTGAGAAACATGGATAGTCTTACCCAAACAAATATAATTATATAAACGCCTAATATTAGGATACCTCGGTGTTGTTTAGATACAGAGAGTAGAGACCATCTACTAATGAAATGTAATAAGTTGCCACATCGAGGCAAGAGCTTATCAAAGGAGTAAAAATAAAATCTTGGCTTAATCCCAACAAACTCCCATATGGTTTTGGCCCGTGGCGTTAAAGAAACTAAGCTATAGTTTCTTTAACAGAAAACTACCATATTTTATGGATCAAAGCCAAAACCATTAAATGACTATTCTACCCTTATTTTTATTTTTTCGAGAAAAAATAAAAATTCTAAAAACTAAAGAGATAGTCGGAGAAGGAGGGGGAACTCGAGGGGAGGCCGGTGGAAGGTGATGGTCGGAGAAGGAGAAGGAGCTCGAGGGAGGCTGATGGAAGGTGGCGGTGGTGATTATGATGATTATGATGACGAAATGGTGGAGAAGAAGAAGAGGTGGTGGCGATTGATGATGATGGAGATGGTGACGATTTTGGGGGATCGAGGAAGAGGGTGATGGAGGGGGGAGCTCAAGGGGAGATCAGTGGAAGGGATGGTGATGCTGATGATTATGATGATGATGAAGAAGAAGAAAAAGAAGGGGTAGCGGGGATTGATGATGATGGAGGGGGTGGCGTCGATGATGATAGAGGCGACGTTGATGAAGGTCGGGAAGGGGTGGGGATGGCGAGGCGGCGACGTGGTGGTAAGGATTAGGATTATAGATGAAGATGAGGGTATTTTGGGAATAATTGAACATTTTTTTTATCACATAGCAGCAGATGCGCTGACGCGGCGATGGTGTGAACCGTTAATATTAACGAAGAACCTTTAGACAGGGTAGTTTTCTGTAAATAAAAAAAACTATATAGTGGTTTTCTGCCACGAACCGAAATATTGTGAATAATATTTTGTTCCTCCGTCGTACAACATCATCTAAGCCATGGTTGTAATGGTAAATCTTATTATTGTTTAGCAAACGCAAAATGTAGATCACGACCTACAAGCTATTCAAAAAAAACATAAAATTCTTCACTTTTAGCACCTCTCTACTTTTAGGCTAAGAAGTACTTGAACATTTAGATCATAATTAATTGTTGAAAAACATATATAATTCTTCTAATTGTTTGCAAATATTTCAATTTGATTAAGATTACGTGGACATGATAGAACTTTGATTCCATAACCATGTAAGCTTCATGATGATAACATAATTATTTGCAAATATATATATATATATATATATATATATATATATATATATATATTGTCAGGGGTTTAAGTATTTAAAATCTATCTCGTGAATTACAAGGGAGAATATGTCAAAGATACAAGCTGAACATTTTCTTCATTTAGAAATGGAGGCATGAGCCTCATTTTCTAGCGACTAGATGCATATACATTGTGCTTTAGAACATAGTTTTCATCATTTAATTAAAGATAAATATTTTGTTGGCTTGTGTATTTTTTTTTTATCTTTTGTTTTAGTAACCTTGGATTCTTAGATAGCCCCACCTCAATGGAAAACAGTGGCTAAATGTAATACCCAGTTCTTTTTGTACACCAATATCCGTATTTTTTTATAAAGTGTTACTTACAAAATTTATTTATTTTTATTTATAATTATTTTATTTATTTTAAAAACCATAATCCTAAAACCCCAAACCCAAACCCTATTATCTATTTCCTCTTTATTTTCCATTTTCACATTTTATTTTCCCAGCCCAGCCCACCATTTCCTCTCCCTCTCTTTTAATTCTTTTTCCCTCAGCCCAGCCCACTTCCTCCCTATCTCTCTTTTATTTATTTTTCTGGCCCAGTCCCGGCCCTGGCCCATATCCCCCAACCCGACCTGCTCACTCCCTTCTTCCCCACTCCTCTCTTCTTTCCCGCTCCTTTTTCTTTTCTTCCCCCACGTCGCGCTAGATTCCCACGCCCCCACGTCGTCGCAACTGCTGTGACCCCTCCTCGCCTGCATCCCCCTCTCTCTCCTCCTCCCCCTCACTCTCGTTCTCCCTGTACTCCCTCACTCTCTCCTCTCGATCCCTCTCTTTCTCTTCTCCACGAGCTCGCCACCTCCTTTCCCGAGCACGCGTCGCCTGTTTTCGCCTCAATCCCCCCGAGCTCCTCATCACCCTCCTGAACCCGCAACCCACTTCGCTGCAGCACCCCCCACCACCTTAAGTGATCACCATCACACCCATCGACCGCAGCTCATCATCATCATCATCGCCGCCATCATCTCTCTCTCCCCGACTTCATCGCCTGCCACCTCCACCCGCACCGAGCCTCACCTTCATCATCATCCTCTTCCACCAAGCACCCAACACCATCTCGTCCCTTCCCTCCGAGCTTCCCCTCAATCTCACCCAACTCCGGCAACCATCTCCTCCGACGAACTGCCGATGTACCCGACATGCCGTGAGCTCCACTGCTACATCGTGCCACTACCAACTCGAGCTCACCCTTGCCATCAACCTCCTCAGGCCACCGCAGCCCACATCGTCGGCGACCACCTTAGCCACCCCGGCTGCCTCCCTCCAGTGCCCGAACGCCTCCGACACCCCTTCACCGTCGACCGCAGCCGCCTTGCCCCAGCAGCCAAGCCGTCGCTGCCGAAGAACTCGAGTCCGAGCCAAATCGGGTTGCCGTGCCGCGCTTGTGTCGTGTCATACCACCTCCGGACCAGGATCGTGCCGCTTCATAACCGCTACTGCACCAACACTGTGCCGCGGTCCCGTGCCGCACCGTGCTGGCCTCCGTGCCACCGCAGACCCACGTGTCGCGCCCCGTGCCCAGTCCACGTACCATGTCGTGCCAACCCCCGTGCCACACCGTGCCCAGTGCCGCGTCGTGCCGTGCCACGCACCGAGCCAGGACCACGCCCACTACCGTATCACGCCCGCGTTGCCACCGCGCCTAGTACCGGATCACCGCGCATCGTGTTCGCGCCACGCGCCCGTGTCCAGTATCACGCCGTCCCGTGTGTCGAGACAAACGCTGCAGCAGTGTCGCTTCTACATCAAGCGGCCGAAAGCAAGTTTTGCTTCATGCTAATTATACCTATTCAATTCGATTGCACTTCAATATCATATATACATTTCGATTGCGAATCAAGTAATGCAAGTGTTCGATACAAAACACGAACTGAAAACCCCCTTTAAATTGACGGAAACTAATCATAACTGATGGCCTGAGTGATAACGAATGATGCGTTATGATTTGGCAGGAAAATACGGTCTTTAATGACGTGTTAGGCCTTTCCCATTTAGACCCGCAAAACTGAAATCTTCCCGTACCTGAAACTCGTAAAAATCACAGTTAATTGATTACAAGTCGGAATGTTGCGTTCGAGGGCTCATATCGAAGCCGACTCGAGGGCATAGAACCCCATAAGAGTTTTATTCTGTTTCATTGCTTAAAAGGTGACGAAAACTGGTTCGGAGTGCGGCTCTGGACTGCAGTCCAGAGCAGCTCTGGCTGTCGATTCTGGTTTTGTAATACTTTCACTCTGCTGTATGAAAATGCCATGATGCGGAACCCTATACCATAGCGAATATAAATCTGTTAGCTAATCATTGAAAGTAGTTTCATTCATTTTTACTGTCGTTTACTATTTAAATTATATTTTAAATCAACAGAACATATAGCAGTCCGAAACAGGGACAGATCGTATACCCCTTTATTGTACAATGCATAACTTCCAGCACACCATGGATATTCCGTCTAGTGCATTGGAAATATAACTGATAAACCTAGATTTTGTTCAACTATAGTGTCGCCTAATTATGATCCCAACTGAGAGTAAAACGTGTTACGAAACAGACTTTCAGTTCAGGAATTGAATTTCCAGCAGTGAACACTTAAAATGAAATGGCCATAACTAGCAAACCCGAAAACCGATTGACGCGAAACCAATTTTTACGGATAGATAATTGAACATACTGCCTACCCCTTTTATATTGTTTCGCTAAATTCTGCATGTATGATTTATAGTAAATTATGCAAGTGGTAGGACACTGGCTGATGACATTTTATTCATATCATGATTATTGCATCCTCATCATATCTTGTAGAGCTCATATACATTGATGACCTAGTGGTCGTGTGTATTACCCACTGTTAGATATTAGTGTTTTGATTGTGGCAAGTACATTAGTGTCAAAGCGTGAATAAATAAGTGAGAGTGACACGTACTTGTACACAATCAATGGACCTAGTTGATTTATTGTATTGTCGACGTCTATGGGACATGTATAAGTGTGACTATAATTTGTATGGGACGATTATGCAAGCACTTATATTAGTGTCATAGTTAAGGCACCAAGTACTGTCCATTTATCTTGGGTACCAGTCGAGACATGCTTGATGGGGACCCTGTCTTCAGTTCTTGCGTAGACTTGTCATGGACCGACTAGTATTTGAGTTTATGGTTGGTATTTGTTGTAGACCACGGGGTGTGGGGTAGTTTGAGTGTGAATTCAACGGAATCTCGGGAGTCCCATTGCCGGCATACACAGCGATTCTGGAGTTATATGGGTGATATTACTGATTATTAGCGACTCGGGCCCGTGTTTCCTTGCCCCTGGGGCACTACCCTTGGGTAGAGGATACTCACGAGTGGTTAACTCTCACACTTGGACCGACGATAGGTTTAGCGACCTGGACAGTGAGACTTAGAGACTGATAGGTTTAGTGACATGCATTGATTACTGATTCTATACACCTGCCTTACCGTACCTGCTTTACTGTTTACGTGTACTGGCTCCTTCATGCTCATATTATCACTTCATACTTACTGTTTCATATTCATCATTTTTACACTTGTTATACATGTATTTCTATTTGTTGCTATTGTGTCGCTCTGACGACCTGAGTATGCATACTCAGAGTGAGAAGCGGATTTAGCTTGGACCAGGACCTGACATACCTCGAGGACATTGCGGACATCTAGACCATCGACTCAGCGCTATACCTCCTTGATCTCTATCTGGTTAGTTTTGTATCTGCTTTGATTTAGTGATTGCATTTCTCATTACCTATGTATTGATTACTGATTACCATGTAATACTAGAAGCCGAAGTGTGACTACGGCAGAATATTTCCTTGATCGTAGGAACATGGCTGGCCTTGTCACCCCTCGTAATCCGTATTTTGGGAAGCGGAGCGTGACATGGTTTTGTTGGTATCAGAGCGATAGGTTTAGAATGGGATTACAGTTTCTGTGTAGGGCTTGACAATCTAAGCCACCCTTTCGGTTTAGATTGTAAACTTGTTATCCTTGATCTTGATTCACATGAGGTGTCCTGCTACATATTTTGATCCATCCGCTAGAGTTTTGGGTGACTTAGTAGAGTTATGTGATTGAAATTATGAACTGCAGTATAGTTACAATAATGTACTCTGTTTGAGTGACTTGGAGTTCTACACTTGATCCCCGCTTGATTGAGTTTCACGCACTACCTGTTCTTGCTTCGTTTTATATCTTATTCCGACTCTTATATCTTGTACCTTATGCCGTCCTAAAATTGTTGTTTCAGGACCATGTCTTCCAACGACACTTCTTCTATGTCCACTCCCCAAAATCAGACCGTCGAGATTTTGAGTGTACTGCAAAACTTGAAGGAAGCTCAGGAGCGAACGAACGACCTTTTAGCTGAAGGATTAAGAAGGCAGATGGCTCAAGTACCAGCGGAAGCCTCCAATCGTAAGGGAATCCCTATTAGACAAGGAAAAGATGTGAAGATGAAGCGCCCACTTGTTCCTCAGCAACGGAAGCAGCGGAGGACTCAATGTTGTGGATAAAGGACACCTTCAGAGAGACTGTCGCGGTGCTAAAGGGCAATGCCTGATTTGCAGATCCAACAAACATCTTGTCAATGGTTGCCCTAGAAGGAAGGAACTGCAAGGAGGAGATTCGTCCACACTCTCCATTTCTGCTAAGTGACTTGGTTATTTCGTAGTTCGAGCTTCGAGGATAGTACGGACCCAGCGCAGGATTCCACTCGCTTGACGAGAATACAGCGGTCTAGATATCAACGAAGAATTATCATCTTTTCTGCTTTCAATGAAAAAAATATTGTCACTCTTTTCTAAATGTTTCCTTTCGTTTAAAATCTTGTATCCGTTGAACTTTTTAGTTTGAGTGCAATAAAATTTTGAGTTGTGATGTATGTATCGTCCCCTTACCACTCATTTTCCTTATACTATTTATTGCATCAGTATTCTAAATTTTGATTTTTCGGTCCTTATCTACCGTATATTTCCCTTGTGCTTCATATCATTGGTTATTTTCTTGGTGTGTTCCACTGTATGATCATGACTCTTCCTTTTCAGGCCATGGCCCATCCTGGAGCAGCGCCGCCTCTAGATGAGGACACACGGTCGTGCGTTTCCTTGAACTGCATGCTGGTGAGTGCAGATGACGAGATCAACGATCCACAGGTTATTTTCGGAAACAGCGATTCCGAGGACGAGAGAGTCCCAGCCCCGGAAGTCGACATGATCAGTGACTCTGACAACGAAGGAGAGGACCCGATAGAGGAAGATTCCGAGGAGGACCCGATAGAAGAAAATCCAGGAGAGGAAGACTCTGAGGAGAATCCAGTGGAAGAAAATCCCGTGGAGGAAGATCCAGAAGAGGTAAATCACGTGGAAGCAGACCACGATGAAGAAGCTCCAGCCGAGGAAGAAGGACCAGGAGAAGAAGACCCCGTGGTAGAAGGACCTCCAGTGGCGATCCCTGCGAGGCGTTATGAAAATGGACGCCCCTATCTTAGCGCGCGAGCTTACCGTAACCTGCTGAACTTCCATAACCGCGACTGACGTGATCTATCTTTTGTTTTCTCTGGCCAAATAAATCTATGTATAATTTAGGGCCACCTTTTATCTTTCGAGAATGCCTTATTTGAAATTTTCTGGAATAATAAATAATAAAGTTTCTGAGTTCGCTAATCTTTTGAGTATTGATTCGCATGATGCATTGACTGTTTTCCCTCCCCAATAAATTTCTTTCGCTTCTGAGATTGTTACTATTCACCCTTGCACCTTGTACTGACCTGACCCCAGCCTCTTCAACATTCAGATTAAGAGTACCACTTTCCGATCTTTTTGAATGGGCTGTATTCCACTGCAATCCACACCCTGGCTAGCCCCTATACATTTTTAGTGCTATCTCCTATCACTATAATTACATTCGGTGATATTGTTATTTGAAATCTAGTATTCGTTATTTTGTGTATATCAAATTTTTTTTTACGTGTTATTAACTACTTCCGTTTTACTTATTCTGAATACTCTACTATTCGTCATGTTTTCAATAGCGCAAACATATATCGCGCATACTATTTCGTTTTATTTTTCTTATTTTCGCCATATGGATTTTCTCAAGTTATTTTAAAGTGTTTGATCAATATATTCATTCTAAAATACTTTGGCCTATCGGAAAATCCCTCACTATTGTTTATTATAGTTATTTTATTTTCTGGTATTGTGCATGTAGTTTATCATTATAGATGATCCTGCCTTGTGCTTACTTAGGCCTATTCTTTTAGTTGCGTTATTTCTTATACATATATAGACCTTTGACCTTCGTCGAGCTGCTTCTGCGTAAACTGTTATATAATACTATTTTGTTGCTTTTCGCATTACCTTTTATAGCTTGTTGTTTATTTTGAATTTCGAGGACGAAAATTTCTTTAAGGGGGATATGATATAATACCCAGTTCTTTTTGTACACCAATATCTGTATTTTTTATAAAGTGTTACTTACAAAATTTATTTATTTTTATTTATAATTATTTTATTTATTTTAAAAACCCTAACCCTAAAACCCCAAACCCAAAACCTATTATCTATTTCCTTTTTATTTTCCATTTTCACTTTTTATTTTCACAGCCCAGCCCACCATTTCCTCCCCCTCTCTTTTAATTCTTTTTCCCTCAGCCCAGCCCACTCCCTCTCTATCTCTCTTTTATTTATTTTTCTAGCCCAGCCCAGCCCCGACCCATATCCCCCAACCCGACCCGCTCACTCCCTTCTTCCCCACTCCTCTCTTCTTTCCCGCTCCTTTTTCTTTTCTTCCCCCACGTCGCGCTCGTTTCCCACGTTCCCACGTCGTCGCAACCGCCGCGACCCCTCCTCGCTTGCATCCCCCCCTCTCCTCCTCCCCCTCACTCTCGTTCTCCCTGTGTACTCCTTCACTCTCTCCTTTCGATCCTTCTCTTTCTCTTCTCCACGAGCTCGCCACCTCCTTTCCTGAGCACGCGTCGCCTGCCTTCGCCTTGCCACCTCACAACTTCGCCTCAATCCCCCCGAGCTCCTCATCACCCTCCTGAACCCGCAATCCACTTCGCTGTAGCAGCACCCACCACCTTGAGCGACCACCATCACACCCATCGACCGCAGCTCATCATCATCATCATCATCGGCATCATCTCTCTCTCCCCGACTTCATCGCCTGCAACCTCCACCTGCACCGAGCCTCACCTTCATCATCATCCTCTTCCACCAAACACCCAACACCATCTCGTCCCTTCCCTCCGAGCTTCCCCTCAACCTCACCCAACTCCGGCGACCACCTCCGACGACGAACTGCCGCTGTACCCGACATGCCACTACCAACTCGAGCTCCCCCTTGCCATCAACCTCCTCCGGCCACCGCAGCCTACATCGCCGGCGACCACCTCAGCCACCCCGGCTGCCTCCCTCCAGTGCCCGAACGCCTCCGACACCCCCTCACCGCCGACCGCAGCCGCCTCGTCCCAGCAGCTAAGCTGTCGCTGCCGAAGAATTCGAGCCCGAGCCAAGTCGGGTTGCCGTGCCACGCCTGTGTCGTGTCGTACCCACCTTCGGACCAGGACCGTGCCGCTTCGTAACCGCTACTACACCAACACCGTGCCACGGTCCTGTGCCGTATCGTGCCTGCCTCCGTGCCACCGCAGACCCACTCACGTGTCGCGCCCCGTGCCTAGTCCACGTACCACGTCGTGCCAGCCCCCGTGCCACATCGTGTCCAGATCCGCGTTGCGCCGTGCCACGCACCGAACCAGGACCACGCCCACTACCGTATCACGCCCGCGTTGCCACCGCGCCCAGTATTGGATCATCGCGCATCGTGCTCGCGCCACGCGTCCGTGTCCAGCATCGCGTCGTCCCATGTATCGAGACAAACTCTGCAGCAGCGTCGCTTCTACATCAAGCGGCCGAAGGCAAGTTTAATACTTGCTTCATGCTAATTATACCTATTCAATTCAATTGCACTTCAATATCATATATACATTTCGATTGCGAATCAAGTAATGCAAGTGTTCGATGCAAAACACGAACTGAAACCCCCCTTTAAATTGACGGAAACTAATCACGACTGATGGCCCGAGTAATAACGAATGCTGCGTTATGATTTGGCCGGAAAATACGTTCTTTAATGACGTGTAAGGCCTTTCCCATTTAGACCCGCAAAACTGAAATCTTCCCGTACCTGAAACTCGTAAAAATCACAGTTAATTGATTACAAGTCGGAATGTTGCGTTCGAGGGCTCATATCGAAGACGACTCGACGGCCTAGAACTCCATAAGAGTTTTATTCTGTTTCATTGCTAAAAAGGTGACGGAAACTGGTTCGGAGTGCGGCTCTGGACTGCAGTCCAGAGCAGCTCTGGCTGTCGATTCTGGTTTTGTAATACTTTCACTCTGCTGTATGAAAATGCCATGATGCGGAACCCTATACCATAGCGAATATAAATCTGTTATCTAATCAGTGAAAGTGGTTTCATTCATTTTTATTGTCGTTTACTATTTAAATTATATTTTAAATCAACAGAACATATAGCAGTCCGAAACAGGGACAGATCGTATACCCCTTTATTTTACAATGTATAACTTCCAGCACACCATGGATATTATCGATCCGTATGGTGCGTTGGAAACCTAACTGATAAACCTAGATTTTTTTCAACTATAATGTCGCCTAATTATGATTCCAACTAAGAGTAAAACGTGTTACGAAACAGACTTTCAGTTCAGGAATTGAATTTCCAGCAGTGAACACTTAAAATGAAATGACCATAACTAGCAAACCCGAAAACCGATTGACACGAAACCAATTTTTACAGATAGATAATTGAACATACTGCCTACCCCTTTTACATTGTTTCGCTAAATTCTGCATGTATGATTTATAGTAAATTATGCAAGTTGTAGGACACTGGCTGATGACATTTTATTCATATCATGATTATTGCATCCTCATCATATCTTGTAGAGCTCATATACATTGATGACCTAGTGGTCGTGTGCATTACCCACTGTTAGATATTAGTGTTTTGATTGTGGCAAGTACATTAGTGTCAAAGCGTGAATGAATAAGTGAGAGTGACATGTACTTATACACAATCAATGGACCCAGTTGATTTATTGCATTGTCGACGTCTATGGGACATGTATACGTGTGACTATAATTTGTATGGGACGATTATGGAAGAATTTATATTAGTGTCATAGGTAAGGTACCAAGTACTGTCCATTTATCTTGGGTACCAGTCGAGACATGTTTGATGGGGACCCTGTCTTCAGTTCTCGCGTAGACTTGTCATGGACCGACTAGTATTTCAGTTTATGGTTGGTATTTAATATAGACCACGGGGTGTGGGGTAGTTTGAGTGTGAGTTCAACGGAATCTTGGGAGTCCCATTGCCGGCATACACAGCGATTCTGGAGTTATATGGGTGATATTACTGATTATTAGCGACTCAAGCCCGTGTTCCCTTGCCCCTGGGGCACTACCCTTGGGTGGGGGATACTCACGAGTGGTTGACTCTCACACTTGGACTGACGATAGGTTTAGCGACCTGGACAGTAAGACTTAGAGACTGATAGGTTTAGTGACATGCATTGATTACTGATTCTATACACCTGCCTTACCGTACCTGCTTTACTGTTTACATGTACTGGCTCCTTCATGCTCATATTATCACTTCATGCTTACTGTTTCATATTCATCATTATTACACTTGTTATACATGTATTTCTATTTGTTGCTATTGTATCGCTCTGACGACCTGAGTATGCATGCTCAGAGTGAGAAGCGGATTTAGCTTGGACAAGGACCTGACGTACCTCGAGGACATTGAGGACATCTAGACCATCGACTCAGCGCTATACTTCCTTGATCTCTATCTGGTTAGTTTTGTATCTGCTTTGATTTAGTGACTGCATTTCTCATTACCTGTGTATTGATTAGTGATTTCCATGTAATGCTAGAAACCGAAGTGTGACTACGGCAGGATATTTTCTTGATCGTAGGAGCATGACTGGCCTTATCACCCCTCGTATTCCGTATTTTGGGAAGCAGGGCGTGACACTAAATTACAATAAAATACCATTAACAATTGTTGTTGTCATTAAACTACCTTAAAGTTTTTATTTCGGTAAACTCCCTTAAACTTTTGTTAGCAAGGGGGGTTTCACGAAAATACCGTTACTAATGGTAGCAAGGAAACACATTTGTAATAAAAGAATTTAAGGTAGTTTAGCGGAAAACAGCAATAGTTAAAGGTATTTTAGCGTATTTTAAGGATAAATGAGTTTTAGATCTTCTAGGTATTCTAGAATATAAGGTAGTTTTAGATCTTAAAGGTATTTTAGCATATTTTAGGGATAAACCGTACAATCGAAAATTCCATTCTTTCACTTTACTTTTCATTAATGGCTTATTTCACAAAAATCACCGTATGGTTTACTCAAGTTTTCCAAAACCATCCTGTAATTCAAACTCATCACGAAGCCTGCTTGAACTTTCAATATTTCCTTATACAAAAGCTCCTTGTGGTTTGATTTGTAAAGTTTTTTGATGATTAACGAGTCATATGACCCCGCATCGACCGATTCTTATAGTTTTATCATAAATCATTCATTCGAGTCTTATTATATCAGCTCTTTTTTCTCTAAATTTTGATTTAATTTTAAATTAAGGCTACTTCTCCAAATTCTTGTTCTCCAAATCATGGCAAATTGCTCAATATATGGCACAAGGAGTATGGTTTATTTTCAATGCATCTAAAGAAGAATCCGTATTTTTATTAAAATAAGAAGTTAATTTAGTTAATATTTATAATAATAACTACAGGGGGTTTTTGTACAAGGAATTGAAAGTTCATGGAGGTTTCGTGATGAGTTTGAACTACATGATCGTTTTGGAAAACTCGAATAAATCACGTGACGGTTGTTTCTACGAAATAAGCCTTCATTAATTTATGGTTTTCAAAGGTATGTCTGTAATACATGTGTTCAAAAACTATCTTTTGCTAATGTTTTAGAGTACCATTTTTTTTTCTGTGGCCTTTTCTTTTCTTACTCTCTCTGGCACTTCCTTATAGTTTATTCATTGCATTTGGGAACTTTCATGGCGCTCTCACATTTGGAACCTGCATGCTAATATGCAAAAATTCAACCTCATAAAAGTCGACATAGACTTCAAGTCATATTTGAATAATGAATTTCATCCAAAAATAAAAATAAATTAAATAATCTAGTAAATTGGCCTTTTAGGTAACTCGATTGCATAATTGATTGAAAGTAGAAACTAAGCTCTGCATTACCAATGTTGTCTTCTTTCAAGTCAATCTATAATTCATACTCCTTTTACTATACGTAGGATTTTTATTTTTTTTAATGCACAGCTTAATTCTTCGTTTGCGTTTTTTCTTCTACTTCTTTTTTTTTAATTGGCATGTAGGCCTCATCCATGCACACGGCACACGACATGCATACACCCAAGGGACAAACGAATTTGCCCCGAAAGCGTTAAACCTTCGTGTGCTTTTAAGTACTCTTACGTTTCGAAGATGATGTCGACTCAAAAGGAATATATTTCTATACTCAAATTGTTACTCTTGTTTTTATTTTATTTTTCTTTTTCTTTTTGGGTTTGTGTTAAAAGTTGTCTATGGTTTTTTAACACTGTTAGCTAATAACTTACGATATAATTTCTTGAATAGTGTGATTCTGAAGCATTAGTTTTCAATCTCGAACCGTTTATCGTTATTTTAAGTTTTTTGATTGATAGATTGTGTGTCCTTTTATCATTAAAATTAGACATTTACCAACGAGTTTATATGTGGTCCAATACGTGGTGCATTCGGCAAGATAAAAACGCTTGGTGAAAAACTGTGTTTACAACATGATTAATGATTATTTATAATTTACTCCATATAACTCAGAAAAAACAAAAAATGAAAATGCACTAAAATTAATAACAGGATAACCACAGGTGGCAATTTTTTTTAGAGCGGTGGCAACAAAATAACAATACTCAGCAATGATGTTTTCTGCTTGACACTCCTTATATCTCTTCAATTGAGAAGTGATCTACCGCAGATCTTCCACGTTTTTTAAAAACGGGAACTCTCGATCTACGGCATATTTTAACGATCCGATCTGCTCAACTTGATCGCCATACCCTCAAATATATGTGCATGAAAAATCAAAGAATTTAAAGACCTTTAACTTATGCGTTGATGCATGCAAAAATGAACATTTTTCGATTATGCAATATAAACTTCATCCGATGCATATGTTAAAAGTTTTTAATCCTTTGATTTTTCATGCACAGACTTAAAAGATAGGGTGATCAACTTGAACAATTCAGATTGTTCAAATATTTCATGGATTGAGAGTTCCCGTCTTTAAAAAACGCGGACCAGTGAGAGGTCTACTCTCTCTCTCTCTCTCTCTCCCCCCGTGTGTGTTAACATATGTACATCGAGGGATGTAAAAATGAACGTTTTTTTTAACTTAAATTTTATTTGTTTGTGGCATAACATAATGCATAATATGTGGCCATTGCTTGCGGAGGATTGCTGCATTAATTGTTCTAGCTATTCCAATGAAATCGACATGTGATTTGCCAATGCAGCAACCCACTAAGGTGCCATGTGGTTGCCTCCACCTTGCTTGTAATCTCTTTCAAGTTAATGGGATCCTTATGTTTTGTCTCGTGAATCGGGCCAGATTAGATTAAACCACGTTAAGCCATGTGTTTTTCCTTCTATGGCTGTCTTGCATGTTTGAACGTTAAATACGAGATTTTTCTCTCAATAATCGGTATCGGAAGGAAAAATTCCTAACATAGCTCACTTCTTCTCATCTCCAAACCCACTGGTCTCACTTACTAATTCAAAAACAAGAAAACTCCTAAATTTTAAGAACAAAAAGAAACCCCCGACTTTTACCTATGAGAAAACAAATTTTTGTCGATTAAGCCATTTTAGACCAGGAATGTTGTCTGAAATTGTTATTTTCGTTAACTCGCGTAGGAAAGTCATGGGTTGACCAACCTAAAAAGAACAACCCTAAAATACCCTTGAAAGGGTTTCATAACCTTTTTAAGGCGGAAATTATTTCAAAAGTCCTGAAAAATCCGACCGCGTTTTATATAATTTACCTTATTTTAATGCAGTCAACGTAGAAATGCTAGGATTAAAAAAGAAACGGTAACTTCCAGATGGGAAGAAAAAATCTCATATGGTCCATGGTGTAATCCATATATTTTTCAATACATTGAAAGATTCAACAAATGATTCCAATGTGCTGAGGTTTACATGGCTGTGCTGGTTTCATCGGCAATTAGCAACTTATTAATCAACCATTTTTTATTATTTGGAAAAGCTCTAGCTTCCCATGGACCTCCTTTGAATGTTTAAAATCTTGGACTGAATACTCTTTTAATAAAATAAAATTAAAAAATTTATGTCTTGGCATCGATTTTAATTCTGTCTGCGCTTGAAGTTTGTAACATGCACCGATGTCGATTTTTTAATTTAATCCTAACAATGTAAATTGATATATCTATGTGTTATTATATCTGTATCCGGTAGTTATGCACATATTTGAATAATGATATAGAGAGTTATCGGAAATGAAAATTACTATTTCTATTTTGTAAACATACATTCAAATATATCGCAAAAATATACGCGACAAAGCTAGACATTAATATTTTGGGTAAATTGTCAAAAAGCCCCAGGCCCGCTTCAAACTTGTGTAAAAGCCCCTGGTCCCAATTAAACCCCCTTTACACTAGTTGCCTGTAATATCTAAAATGTTGCATGTAATGTTTAAACAGTTGGAGGGGAATAAAGACCTAAATGAAATGCGGCCCAAGGATTTTTCTCACAAAGATTTTGAACAGTACTCTTCCTAGCAATTTTGAAAATATTAGGAATTTTTAGACAACTCTTGAATGAGCCGGGCGCTTTTTGACAATTTACCGTACTATTTTTGATATCCGATCACAGATATATGTGCTGCGATATCCGTTTGCGGCGACCATTCACAAATACAGTTATGTATACGAATAGTCATCACAAATAAAAATTACTATTCATATTTGATAAATACATAGTATCAATTCGGACTATTTATATCTGTTTGCATTCCTGCCAAATCATTGAATACACATGTGGGGCGCATGTGTCTCCTGATGCCCTCGACTCCCATGATTTGATCCCCAAACAAGAATGTCGATGACCCACGCATATATATTGTTAATTATTGCCCTATATGTTGTGACCCTTAATTAATAGTAGTATTTTAAAATCAACATAACTGAACCACTGATTAAGTTGATGACCAGATAATAAAAAGTAAATAAAAAAAATTCTTTTCATTCTGTCTGCCTCTCCTCTTTCCTTGAGTAAGTCCAAGAGATAGTGTTCCAGGGATCCGGGATCCGTGATATTAACTGTTACTCTTGCTATCAAATCAAACGGTTGGAGATAACGTAAAAAAAGAGGCATACAGGTTTAGTGTTTTTTTTATCGGTGATCTAGGGCTAGGATACGATAATAGCATCCAAATAGTAGAGAAATAACAGCAGCGTCTCTAGTCTGTATTTTAGAGCATCCCCAGTTTTAAATTCTTAGGACTACGTTTTAAATAGTGTAAAACAATTTATCGTTGTATAAATAAGCTAACGTTCAACCTGCATTAAGAGAGTCGATCATAAGAAAATTGCTAACCAAAGAAGCCTCGTTTTTGTAATACAATTTTTCATTCTCAGAATAAGAGGTGGCATGCAAGATTATGAAGAGGATCCTATCCCAAAAAGGAAATTAAATAAAAGCCAAATCGTGACCATTGGATTCTCATAAGGATACCCAAGGATTCTCTTAAGATGCCTACAAGGAGACAGAGGAGCATGGGACACAAGAGGCAAAATAAAGGAACGAGGAAAGCGTGAATAAGTCAACATCATTTAGGTCTAGTCAAGTCCATTGGGCCTTAGCGATGAGCAATAGCTCAGTTGGTATGGACGCTTTCCTTTTTGGAGAGAGTGCGGGATAGTTCGAATCCCTGGAACCCCAAAAGGGAAAGTGCCCACAAATTAACGTTTTCGGGGAAAATTCGTGGGTCCTAGGTTGTGTGTGAAAGCTTTGTGATTGTGTGTGATGTGTGTATGGGTGTATAGTGTATGTTGTGCGCATAAGTTAGGGTTTACGGGCCAGTGCAAAAAAAAAGTGCTTTGGCCTTTTGCTTTGTCCCTTTTAACAATAAAAAGAGAAGCTAGATCGCAAGTACCTCTATAAGTTTATCATCGCAAAAAGGAAAGTACGGCTATAACTCTACCATTAACCGGGGATGCGGTTGCTCACAGCCTCGTCACCGCAGGTTCAGAGCCTCGGGAAGTTTTTATTTTATTTTTAAAAAAGATGGGGAGAAGGGTAAGGGGATGGAGAGTAAAGAATTTTAGAGAAGATGGTTTTTTAGGTTTGAACTTGGTGATTGTATTGAATATCAAAAATGTATATATAATACACTTTACATGATTGAAAGCTAAAATAAAAATAAAATCTTTCCTAATCACAAATATCACAGGTTATGGAAAGATCCGCTGCTGCTGCGTTCCGATGGGCAGACATCTGAACACCAAAGGTGCATACGTCTATGTATTCTCTATTATTTTCAAAGACTCAAGACCAGACATCTGACTCTTCACCTTGAGACGTTTGGCTTCGCCATGTTCTTTGGTCAGACAATTGCAGACATCTGGATCTCCTTCTGCAGACCTCTGGATCCTCAGGCAGACATCTGCGCGTATATCTTCAGACGTCTGCTTCTGAATCTGGTCTGTGTCACTAATACGCACCCGCAAGATTGAGCCTCCGTTGGAGACTCCAATCTCGGATCAAAGTTTGAGGAATTGTGTGCGTCCAAATGCTTTTGTGAGGAAATCTGCAAGTTGATCAGAAGTGCTGATGTGGTGTACACAAATGGTTCCATCTTCAACGCACTCCCGAACGAAATGATAGTCAAGATCAATTTGCTTCATCCGAGAATGGAAAACTGGGTACGCACTAAGATAGGGAGCCCCGGTGTTATCACAGTATAGAGAGGGAAGTTTGTGCAGAAGTGCCTTGAGTTCATATAGAAGATTTTTTACCCAAAATACCTCAGCCGTAGCATTCACAAAGGCTTTATATTCAACTTCAGAGGAGGATCGAGAAACAGTCTTTTGTCGAGCCGATTTCCATGATATGGGATTCGTGCCTCGATAAAGAATGTAGGCAACTGTGGAACAACTGTCATCGCGACTTCCACCCCAGTCGGAGTCACCGAAAGCCTGAAGAGTTAGAGGAGATTGTCGGTGCAGGTTAAGACAATGATGTATCGTATCTTTGAGGTAACGAAGAACACGTTTGAGAGCCGTCCAGTGAAGTTCTGTGAGAGAGTACATGAATTGGAGAGGCGGTTGACGGCAATGGAAACGTCGGGTCGAGTGAAGGAGAGGTATTGAAGAGCACCAACTAGCTGACGGCAAGGCGTGGGATCGACAGAAGAAGATATGTCCCGGCGAAGTAAAGGAGCGGTATTGCACATTGGATTGATAACTTCTTTAGCTCCTTCCATGGATAACCTTTTTAGGAGATTGGCGATGTAGCGATTTTGAGATAGAAAAAGTCCTTGTGTTGTGAGAATAGCTTCTACACCAAGAAAGTGATGAAGATCGCCGGGATCCTTTAAAGACAAACATTGCCCAAGTTGACGAACAAAATACTGAATAAACTGAATGTTATTACCAGTGAGAATAATATCATCAACATACACCAAGAAATAGACAACGATGGTTTTCTTAGAGTAGACGAAGAGAGACGTATCAACCATGAAGTTTGCAAAGCCGATTTGAAGGAGATAGCCTTTGAGTTCTTGATACCATGCCATAGACGCTTACTTGAGACCACAGAGAGCTTTCCATAGTTTGCAGACATCGTTAGGTAGGAAGGAGTGGAGGAAACCTGATGGTTGAGCCATATACGCATCTTCATTGAGAGTACCGTTGAGAAAATCATTATTAATGTCAAATTGATGAAGATACCATCCATTTGAGAGTGCGATGCATGAGACTATCCGTAGTGTTGTCGGCTTAATAATAAGGCTGAAGGTGGCGGAGTTGTCTAGGCCAGGTCGTTGGTGGAAGCCTTTGGCCATAAGACGAGCTTTGTATCGGGCAATGGTTCCATCGGAGTTTTTCTTGATTCGGAAAACCCATTTGCAACCTATAACATTCTGATTTAATTTTGGGACAAAATCCCATGTTCCGTTCTTCATGAGGGCATCAAATTTTTTGGACATTGCAGCACGCCAGTTGGGATCTTTCACGACTTGAGATATACAGGTTGGTTCAAGGGGTTGGGTATGGAATGAACAGTAGTATGATTTATATATTGGGATTTGAAGTATTTTGGGTTCGGTTTTCGTTCATTGTTGGTTCGGAGATTTGGGGTTCGGGGAGTAGGGATAATTATAGAGAGGGTAAATGTGATTGAGCAGTTGTGGAGAAGGTTAGGAAGGTAGGGACGGGTAGGTTAGCGATGTTATGGAGATTGGAAGGTGAGGATTGTGAAGAGTCGATGGAAGTAGAGAGGTCAAGGATGTGAGATGTTAATGATTGGGGTTTAGTGGGGGTTGGGTTAGGTAAGGTGGGTAGAATGTGAAGTTTGGTAAGTTAGGTATATGTGATTGGTTGCGATGCTGCGCCAGGGAAGGCCAAATCTTTCGGAAGAGCTTCTTGATGTGTACTAGATACCTGCATGGGAAAATTGGTTTCGACGAATTTGACTTGACGAGAAATGTAAATTTTGTGAGTGACAGGCTCTAGACATTTATACACAGGTTGAGATGTTAAATAATATAGAAAAATATAGAGAGTGGATTTAGGTTGAAATTTGGAGGAGGTATACAAGCTTAACCAGGGATAGCAAACGCACCCAAAAATCTTGATGCGTTTGTAGTTTGGTGGACGTTGAAATAATTTTTCAAATGGAGATTGGAAGTTAAAAACCGGTGTGGGAAGACGATTTATGAGATAAACAGCGGTTTGAAAAACTTGACTCCAATACTTACTTAGAGTGAAGTGAGACCATATGCAAGATTGTGAGACCGGTTTTGACAACATGACGATGACGATATTCTGATGAGCGATTGTGTTAAGGGATGTGTGGAGGAGCGGTGAGATGAAAGACACCATAGGTGGTAAGGATGGAGGCAAAAGATTTGTATTCACCGCCATTATCAGAATATATTGATATGAGCGGCAATTGAAAATATTTTTCGACAAAAATTTTGAATTGGGGAAAGATGATGGCAATATCAGATTTACGTCTCATATGGTACAGCCGGATGTATTTTGTGTAATAATCAATAAAAATTACGTAATAATGAAAACCATCATACGACAATTCAGTCCCCAAACATCAGTGTAAATTAATTGCAAAGGTTTAGAAGCACGAAGGGAATTTTCAGAAAACGAAACTTATGACTTTTATTGCAATCACACGAATTACATTGAAAATTATTAACTATCGAGACATTAGACAATAATTTATTTCTCCTAACGACTGACTGAAGTATTCAGATGGAAGCATGACCAAGATGAAAATGACACTCGCGGACTTGGAAGTAGCTTGAATTTAAAGTAGGATGGAGGATGGTAAGTAGTAAACATCATTATGGTTATCCGTGCGAAGAAGAGGCGCCCCCGTGCGAAGATCCTTCACCAAACAATTAGAGGGAAAAACTGAAGTGAGACTCTGTTTGATTTGAAAATTTTAGCAACATAAATTACGCTTTGAGTAATAGATGGTACCCAAAGGACATTATCTAAAAGAAAGAATTTTTGGGGTGAGTGCAATGTTGTGTTACCGATATGAGAAATTTTTAAACCTTAACTATCACCTATGTTGATCTTATCGGGACCACCATAATCGGTGTGGCTGTGAAGAGTCCTAATATCGGATGTAACGTGGTGAGAAGCACCGGTGTATAATATCTAGGAGGAGGGAGTGGGCCGATTGGTATTTGTGTTGTTTGCCACAGGTTGAGGGAGCTTCTATTCCGAGTGTTTGCGGTGAATATGTTTACAATGCATTCTCATGAAGAAAGCAAGCGAGTTGACGACAATCTTTGGTGTTGTCATGCTCCGCTTCCCAAAAGACGGTGGCAGCACTTGACGAGGCCCACGACATATTTATTTTGAGATGGTTGTTCCCATAATAAATACGTTAAGCATTTATAAGTAATATATCATAATAAGAAAATGACAAGTGAATTAAACTTCAACAACAACTTTATTTGCATTCATAATTTCAAAGTACAGATAAGATGCCCGAAACAAAAGTACAATAACTAGAAAATGCCTAAACAGTGGCATACTGGTAAATAATCTGCTGAAAGGAACTATATGTCAGTCTGGGCTTCAAGATAGGAGTAGTCCTCTGAATTAGGCTCAATCTCCTCCATTTCCTGGTCTCCTGACGAACATTCTAAGGAAACAAAAAAGAAAGGAATGTCGTCAGCGAACTAGCGCTCGATAAGTATGGAGGTAAAGTGTAATAAGACAGGTAAGAAGAACATGAATCTAATGTAATAGTGTATAGGTAAAAGTATTAACTTGACATGAGTTTGTTAACATCTTAAACATGATGTCACGCCCCACCCCCAATACAGAGGGTATTGTCCGTTCTGGCCGAAGCCGCACGATTTTGTCCTTTTAAGCGAACCGGAACTACAGGAGCTTAAAAACTCCGTAGTTAAGCGTGCTCGGGCCAGGGAAGTCTTGGGATGGGTGACCTCCTACCATGTCACACCCCGCTTCCCAAAATACGGAAAATGAGGGATGACTAGGCCAGCCATGCTCCTACGGTCAAGGAATCATCCCGCCGTAGTCACACTTCGGCTTTTAGTATTACATGGTAATCAGTAAATAAAGCACAGTAGTAAAGGAAACACATCACTAATTTATTGCATTAAAATCCATTGTTCACAAATTACAGATAACAAGAACAATTACTAACTAAGTTCAATTTCACGATCACTTTTATGGAAAGCAGTAAAGAAAGAAAGTACACCAGACTATATCTCCGTGAACTCGAAAGGTAGATCCGTCTCCTGTGCTGGTCCTTCCACGGAATCTGAGCATGCATACTCAGGTCGTCAGAGCGACATAATAACAATATTATTATAATAAGATGAAACATGTAAAAGAGGTAATACTAGTGAAACTACAATGCGAGTAATCACTATGTCACTATATGATGCAGAATATGATCTGTGTCCCTATCGGTCTCTAGGTCCTGTTTGAAATCGCATAGTGGAAGGAGGATCATGTTTAACAGGAGTCTCGTACATACCCGAGACAACGACCCACATGCCTGGGACATAACCCTGTCAGCTGGATCGCTAGATCCTACCTAATATATATATCGCTGCTCGAATGATCATCCTCTAAAACACGGTCCCGCTAAATACGATTCTCTTTCCACTTCAATTTCCCCTTTATCCCTAGGTTTACACTATTTATGATCTTGATTTAGTCGTGTACAAGTATACTAATGGCACGGTTTTATCACTGTTCACTATATCAATCACTGTCACGAATATTCACTTCCCATTGGTGTACTTGTCATTTCTAAACCAACATCAATCACGCACGATAATGCAATGTCCACTAACTCTAACACGTACTAACACTAAGTATATGGCAAAAGGGGTATGATATATGTATGCATGCCATCAATGAGCTAAGTAGGTTATGAACCAATGTGCACGTTATTAACTTACAAAAATTGCATAAATTCATAGGTTTAGAATTTAACGAAATCATACAAATACGATAAATAGAACACTCAGTCAGCAACTCATCAAAATTAGTTTCAGTTCAATTGGGATTCCGGTTTTCAAGATACAGCTGTTTCATTTTAAGTGCTCGCGGCTGGAAATTCAGTTTCAGAACTGAACGTCCGTTTCGCGACACGAATTGCACCCAGTTGGGTTCAGAATTTAGCGATACTACAGTTGAATAAAATCTAGGGTTTTTGATAGAGTATTCAACGCAATATACGTATCCTCAATTGCGTCTGTTCGTCGAAAGTTATACACAGTTTAACATCAGTATGTCACTTCTGAATTTGTTCTGGACAGCTATACGTTCTGCCCTTTTATTTACAATTTAAAATAGCAAACGGCAATGAAACGGAATGAAACCACTTGTTTTGTTTAGCTAACAGATCCATCTTTAATCCAATACAGATTTCTGTAACATACTAATTCAGAAAACAAAGTGACACACATTTTGGGACAGTATACAGTAATCAGAGTCGCTCTAGACTGCAGTCCAGAGTCGCACTCCGATCTAAATATCATCGCAGTTACTGAACATAAATCATTAGAGGTTTACATAGAGTTAAAGTTCGTCGAGTCGGCTTCGATTTAATCCCTCGAACGCATCATTCCAGTATGTACAAAATTTACAGTGATTTTAATCATTTTCAGATACGGAAAAATTCTAGTTTTATCGGCATATTTGGGGGTATCAATTTTAGTCGCTAATAGTCGGATTTTCCAGTGAGATTTATACACGATATTCGTCATTATATGGGCCAATAGAAAACATCTATTTCCGTCAAGTTAAGCAAGCATTTTCATTGGGGTCTAGCATCGAACACATAGGTCGCAAAATATATCGGGAATCGGTAAATTATAAACTTCATGATTTAAGTTTGTATCACAATTATATTAGCATGTAGCAAGTAAAACACTTGCCTGGAAATGTCTCGGGGTCGCACGGCAGCAGCGGCGTCACGAACGCGCGATGTACGACGTGAAACGATTTGCGCGAGCTTGGCTCGCGATACGGAATTTGTGTCGGAGTTGCCCGGAGTCGTCGTACGGTCACTGGAGGTTGAGGGGTGCTCAGTGGTCCTCAGCGAGTGCACAGGGGTCGACGACGGTCGACGGCGTCGCTCCGGCGATGAGCCACAGAGGGTGTCAGGAAAATGGTTTATGGGATTTTCTTGAAGAGATAGAGAGAGAGAGAGAGAGAGATAGAGACTCGGGTGTGGATCTTGGGGAGGAGGAGAAGATGCAGATGGTGTAGTGGTCGATGGTGTAGTGTGGAGATCGCCGGCGTCGAGGGGCAAGGTGGTGGTCGAGCTCAGTACAAAAGTTGGTGTGCAGGGA
The DNA here is from genome assembly GCA_030015575.1 of Agapanthus africanus. Lineage (NCBI taxonomy): Eukaryota > Viridiplantae > Streptophyta > Magnoliopsida > Asparagales > Amaryllidaceae > Agapanthus > Agapanthus africanus. The sequence continues at coordinate 626,419,447 of CM057340.1, forward strand.
ATTTTGGGTGTACAGGGGTGCTCGGCAGGGGGGTGCTCGGGTTGATGGAGTGTGGTGGTGAAAGAGGAGTGAGCGAGGGGTCGCCGAGGGGTTATCGAGGGTTGTCGCCGGCGGTGGAGTGAGGGACAATGGGTGCTCGGTGGGTTTTAGTGAATAGAGAGAAGTGAGGAGATTTTTGAAAATGAAGGAGAAGAAAGAGGTGAGGGTGTGAGGAAATGAATGAGGGTTGAAGTCGTGGGTGAAACGTTGCAAGAGAGGAGGCGTGGGCATGGGCACGAGCGGAGGCGTGGGCGTAGACGCGAGCGGAGGCGAGAAGCGTGGATCACGAGCGGGAAATGGGGAAGGAGCCGTTGGAGGGGAAAGATGAACAGGAGCGGGTCGGGTCGGATGTTGAGGAGGCGGGCCAAAGGGAGACGGGCTGGGCTTGGGAAGGGTTTTAAAAGAATTCCTTATTAAAAAATCGTTGCCTGAGAAAGGAAACGGGCTGGGTTTTAATTAAAGAATTTATTAAAAAAATAATGTGGTGAGTGGGCTGATGAGAGGGAGTGGGCTTGGGGATTTAGTTTAATTGTTTTGAAAAAAGATTGGGCTGAGGGTTTATATATAGGGTTTAAAGTAAAATATTTTACTTATTTTAGTTTAATTCGGCTTTGGTTTTAAATCTTGGGTTTTGGCTTTTTTTTTTTAGGGTTTGGAAAAATATAAATATTGAGATTCAAGCAACCACCTTCTTCAAAAATATACGAGGAAAAAGTAAATCTCTGGGATTTATAAAATAGGAAAACTTTTATTAAGATGGTAACGGGGATTTACATTATACCCCCTTAACAAAATTTCGTCCTCGAAATTTAACAAGGATACAAGGAAACAATGTACTAAACAAAGAGATGTGGATAACGATCACGAATATCTTCCTCCCGCTCCCAGGTGGATTCTCCTGGGGAACGACCGCCCCAAGACACTCGGACTAAAGGAATGATCTTATTCTTCAGCACTTTCTCTCTGCGGTCGAGGATGGTAGTGGGCTGTTCCTCGTATGACAGATCGGTACCCAAAACTAGCTCCGAATGGTCCAGGACATGACTCTCATCCCGAACATAACGCCGCAACTGTGACACGTGGAAGGTATTGTGCACACCAGCTAGCGATGGAGGCAAGGCAAGTCAATAGGCCACCTCTCCTACTCGCTCTAGCACCTCAAAAGGTCCGATAAAGCGGGGACTGAGCTTTCCCCGGCCTCTGAACATGATAACTCCACGAGTAGGGGAAATCTTCAAGAACACATGATCTCCGACTTCGAATTCTAGTGCCCTCCTGCTGGTATCTGCCCAACTCTTCTGTTGATCCTGAGCTGTCTTGATACGCTGTCTGATCATTTGGACCTTGTCGACTGTCTGAACAATGAGTTCGGGGCCCAGTAATCTTCGTTCTCCCACATCATCCCAACATACTGGGGATCGACACTTCCTCCCGTATAGTGCTTCAAAAGGAGCCATCTGAATACTAGCCTGATAACTATTGTTATAAGAGAACTCGACTAGATGCAGATGGTCCTCCGAGGAACCCTGAAAGTCCAACATACAGGCTCTCAACATATTCTCGAGCGTCTGAATTGTACGCTCGGATTGTCCATCCGTCTGTAGGTGATAAGATGTGCTGAATTTAAGGCGGGTACCCAAGCTCTCCTGTAAGCTCTTCCAAAAACGCGATAAGAATCTAGTGTCCCGGTCTGACACAATGCTGACTGGAACACCGTGAAGTCGTACTATCTCCTGCATGTATCTTTCTGCTAGTGATTCTGTCATCTGTCCCACTCGGAAAGGTAGGAAGTGTGCAGCTTTTGTGAGGCGATCGACTATAACCCAAATGGCGTTATTTCCCCTAGGGCTCCGTGGTAAGGCCGTCACAAAATCCATGGTAATGTGCTCCCACGTCCATTCAGGTATCGGCAGTGGTTGTAACAATCCTGCTGTCCTCTGATGCTCTGCCTTCACCTGCTGACAAACCAAACACCTGGATACGAACCTCGCAATTTCCCGCTTCATCCCGTTCCACCAAAAATGCTGCTTTAGGTCCTGATACATTTTTGTACCTCCTGGATGCACAGAATAAGCTGAACTGTGTGCTTCAGCCAATACTTCTTCTCGAACATCTCCCTTGGGTACGCAGAGTCTGCTACCAAATCTCAGAGAGCCATCTTCATGTATAATCAAGTCCGTTCTCATTCCGGCTTCCACTTGCTCTCTGAACTTTTGCAATCAGGGATCATCCGCTTGTGCAATCTTGATGCGATCCACCAGGGAAGATTGCACCTGTAGCTGCCAAAGTTGACTGAGTGCGTTCGGCGTAACGACTTCAAGTTCAAGTCTCTGAAAGTCCTCAATAATGCTCCTCTGATCGGTCAACATCATGACCGCTGGCTTGCGACTGAGCGCATCTGGTACAACATTCACCTTCCCCGGGTGATACTGAAGGTCCAAGTCATAATCTGCCATCAGCTCTAGCCATCGGCGTTGCCTCATGTTTAGTTCTTTCTGAGTGAAAACATACTTCAAACTTTTGTGGTCTGTGTACACCTCCACTTTCTCACCCAATAGATTGTGCCTCCAAATCTTCAACGCAAAGACTACCGCAGCTAACTCCAAGTCATACGTAGGGTAGTTCTTCTCGTGGTTTCTCAGTTGTTGAGAGGCGTAAGCAACTACTCGGCCGTGCTGCATTAGAACACAGCCTAAACCCTTCCCTGAGGCATCACTGTGTATCACTAAACCACCGGAATCATCTGGTACTGTAAGAATAGGCGCCGTGGTTAACTTCTGCTTGAGTGTGTTAAATGCCTGAGTGCACTCCTCTGTCTACGTAAATGGTACGTCCTTCTGTGTCAGCCTCGTCAATGGTTCAGCGATTCTTGAGAAATCTTGGACGAATCTCCGATAATAACCTGCCAATCCTAGAAAACTCCTGATCTCAGCCACTGACTTCGGCGTTGGCCAATCTCTGACGGATTCTATCTTTGCTGGGTCCACCGAGATGCCTTCGCCCGAAACAATATGTCCCAAAAACTGAACCTTGTCGAGCCAGAATTCACACTTGCTTAGCTTCGCATACAGCTTCTCTTCCCGAAGAATTTGTAGGACCGTGCGCAAATGTTCAGCGTGTTCTTCCCGGGTCTTCGAGTAGACAAGTATGTCGTCGATAAACACAACGACAAACGTGTCCAAGTACTTTGCGAACACCCTATTCATCCATGAATATTGCGGGGGCATTGGTAACACCGAACGGCATCACAAGGAACTCGTCCTGAAAGCCGTCTTGCATACATCCTCGGCTGCTACTCTGATTTGATGATATCCAGAACGGAGGTCCAATTTTGAGAATATCTTGGCTCCACTTAGCTGGTCGAATAAGTCATCAATGCGCGGGATTGGGTACTTGTTCTTTATTGTGACTTTTTTCAGCTTCCGATAATCTATATACATTCGCAGAGATCCATCCTTCTTCTTTACTAACAGAACTGGTGCTCCCCATGGTGAAGCGCTTGGCCGAATAAATCCCTTCTCCAATAGTTCTTCAACCTGCTTCTTCAATTCCGCCAACTCAACTGGTGCCATTCTGTATGGGGCTCTGGATACTGGGGTTGTACCTGGAGTAAAATCGATTGAGAACTCCAAGATTCGAGGAGGTGGTAGACCTGGTAGATCTTCGGGAAATACGTCCAGAAAGTCCCGAGCAATTTCTGGGACTGGGCTCTTATCAATCTCCATAGCTGTCAGTTCCTTGGGCTTGGCTCTGTACTTAGCTGGCTCTAAAGATTCACTTCTGCTCTCGAAAATAAACTCCGGGTGATTGGGGATGCGGAAGATCACATTCCTTGCACGACAATCTATAACTGCATGGAAAGTGCTCATCCAATCCATCCCGAGAATTGCGTCGTAACTGCCTGTCCCAATCAGAAGGAAATTCGCATAGAATTCCCTGCCACACACTACAACCGGGCATAATCTACATTTTCGACTAGATATTATAATGCCATTACCCGTATGAATTTCCCATCCCTTGGTTAGTGGTTCATGTAGTATTGAGTGTGTATCAGTGAAATGCTCAGACAAGAAACAATGCGATGCTCCAGAATCAAATAGTACTCTAGCTGGCAAGGAATGTACGAGCAGAGTACCTGTAACCACGTCTCCCGACGCCTCTGCCTGCTCGGCGGTCAAGGTGAAAGCCCGTCCCTGACCGCGACCTGTAAAGGGTTGCCTCTGCTCCTGCGGCCTCTGCTGTGGCGGTCCAGAACCTCCCTGTATCTCTGCTCGCTCAGGGCAACCGCTAATCTTGTGCTGACTGGATCCGCAAATCAAACACTGTCCCTTGGCACGGCGACAGTCCTTCTAAGTATGCCCACCTCTACCGCAAAAGCCGCAAACTACGCCCTGTCTCTGGGGGCGATGCTGTGGTATGAATGGGCGCTTCATTTGTGTCGTTCCTGGCCTATGAACCGGTATGGCTCCTCGAGAAGGCGCGTGGGTACGTGCTGGAACGACTGGGGGTCTGCTGAACTTGTTAATCAATTGCTCCTGAACTCTCACCGCGTTGAGTACCTGTGCGAACGTCTGCAAATCCAGCGATGCAATCAACTGCTGCAACTCGAAATCTAGCCCCTGAAGGAAACGTCTGGCCCTGGTGGCCTCTGAGACAACCATGTATGGAGCAAAACGGCTCAAACGGTTGAACTCTGCCACATAAACGTCCACTGGGCGTCCATTCTGCTTCAAAAGAATAAATCTTTCCTCCATTTCTGCCTTGGCTGTGGAAGGAAAATAATGATCTAGGAAACATTCCTTAAATTTGGCCCATTCAATCGGTCCGTCTAGCCTGCTTTCTTCCACCGATCACCATGTACGGGCTTCATCTTCCAATTGTATCTTTATCACGTCCACCCTATCTTCCTCTGGAACCCTGGCGGCTGTTAGTAGGTTCTCCATGTTCACCAGCCATTGTTCGGCCTCAAGGGGTTCAGCTAACTCTGTGAATGCAGCTGGATGTAACCGTCGGAAGTCTGATACGGTACCAGCCCTAGTATGATAAGCTGGTGGAGTAGCGTCCTCGGGGGCGGTGATGAGTGCGGAGGGTCCTCCTGCGGCGGTAATCGCCCTGAGTTCCTCAGTGAGTAAGTCTGTCTTCCTCTCCTGAGCTTCCGCGAGAGTGGTCAGTGCACTAAGTATTCTTTCCGTGCGGTCCTGAGAGCCGGAGTCCGAGGAGGAGTCGTTCGGGGACGTCATATCACTGGAAGATTCAAAAGAATAAGATCAGATTCAAGGATGAAAATCAAGAGTAGTGAAACGAGAATAATGTAATATGGTATAGTTAATGTTATCCCTTGATACTAAACACGGCTCTGATACCAACTAAACCATGTCACACCCCGCTTCCCAAAATACGGAAAACGAGGGATGACTAGGCCAGCCATGCTCCTACGGTCAAGGAATCATCCCGCCGTAGTCACACTTCGGCTTCTAGTATTACATGGTAATCAGTAAATAAAGCACAGTAGTAAAGGAAACACATCACTAATTTATTGCATTAAAATCCATTGTTCACAAATTACAGATAACAAGAACAATTACTAACCAAGTTCAATTTCACGATCACTTTTATGGAAAGCAGTAAAGAAAGAAAGTACACCAGACTATATCCCCGTGAACTCGAAAGGTAGATCCGTCTCCTGTGCTGGTCCTTCCACGGAATCTGAGTATGCATACTCAGGTCGTCAGAGCGACATAATAACAATATTATTATAATAAGATGAAACATGTAAAAGAGGTAATACTAGTGAAACTACAATGCGAGTAATCACTATATCACTATATGACGCAGAATATGATCTGTGTCCCTATCGGTCTCTAGGTCCTGTTTGAAATCGCATAGTGGAAGGAGAATCATGTTTAACAGGAGTCTCGTACATACCCGAGATAACGGCCCACATGCCCGGGACATAACCCTGTCAGCCGGATCACTAAATCCTACCTAATATATATATCGCTGCTCGAATGATCATCCTCTAAAACACGGTCCCGCTAAATACGATTCTCTTTCCACTTCAATTTCCCCTTTATCCCCAGGTTTACATTATTTATGATCTTGATTTAGTCGTATACAAGTATACCAATGGCACGGTTTTATCACTGTTCACTGTATCAATCACTGTCACGAATATTCACTTCCCATTGGTGTACTTGTCACTTCTAAACCAATATCAATCACGCACGATAATGCAATGTCCACTAACTCTAACACGTATTAACACTAAGTATATGGCAAAAGGGGTATGATATATGTATGTATGCCATCAATGAGCTAAGTAGGTTATGAACCAATGTGCACGTTATTAACTTACAAAAATTGGATAAATTCATAGGTTTAGAATTTAACGAAATGATACAAATACGATAAATAGAACACTCAGTCAGCAACTCATCAAAATTAGTTTCAGTTCAATCGGGATTCCGGTTTTCAAGATACAGCTGTTTCATTTTAAGTGCTCGCGGATGGAAATTCAGTTTCAGAACTGAACGTACGTTTCACGACACGAATTGCACCCAGTTGGGTTCAGAATTTAGCGATACTAAAGTTGAATAAAATCTAGGGTTTTCGATAGAGTATTCAACGCAATAGACGGATCCTCAATCGCGTCTGTACGTCGAAAGTTATACACAGTTTAACATCAGTGTGTCACTTCTGAATTTGTTCTGGACAGCTATACGTTCTGCCCTTTTATTTACAATTTAAAATAGCAAACGGCAATGAAACGGAATGAAACCACTTGTTTTGTTTAGCTAACAGATCCATCTTTAATCCAATGTAGAGTTCCATAACATACGAATTTAGGAAACAAAGTGACACACATTTTGGGACAGTACACAGTAATCAGAGTCGTTCTGGACTGCAGTCCAGAGTCGCACTCCGATCTAAATATCATCGCAGTTACAAAACAGAAATCATTAGAGGTTTACATAGAGTTAAAGTTCATCGAGTCAGCTTCGATTTAAGCCCTCGAACGTATCATTCCAGTATGTACAAAATTTACAGTGATTTTAATCATTTTCAGATACGGAAAAATTCTAGTTTTATCGGCATATTTGGGGGTATCAATTTTAGTCGCTAATAGTCGTATTTTCCAGTGAGATTTATACACGATATTCGTCATTATATGGGCCAACAGAAAACATCTATTTCCGTCAAGTTAAGCAAGCATTTTCATTGGGGTCTAGCATCGAACACATAGGTCGCAAAATATATCGGGAATCGGTAAATTATAAACTTCATGATTTAAGTTTGTATCACAATTATATTAGCATGTAGCAAGTAAAACACTTACCTGGAAATGTCTCGGGGTCGCACGGCAGCAGCGGCATCACGAACGCGCGATGTACGACGTGAAACGATTTGCGCGAGCTTGGCTCGCGATACGGAATTTGTGTCGGAGTTGCCCGGAGTCGTCGCACGGTCACTGGAGGTTGAGAGGTGCTCAGTGGTCCTCAGCGAGTGCACAGGGGTCGACGACGGTCGACGGCGTCGCTCCGGCGACGAGCCGCAGAGGGTGTCAGGAAAAAGGTTTATGGGATTTTCTTGAAGAGATAGAGATAGAGAGAGAGAGAGTCTCGGGTGTGGATCTTGGGGAGGAGGAGAAGATACCGAGGGTGTAGTGGTCGATGGGTAGTGTGGAGATCGCCGGCGTTGAGGGGCAGGGTGGTGGTCGAGCTTAGTACAGAAGTTGGTGTGCAGGGAATTTTGGGTGTACATGGGTGCTCGGCAGGGGGGTGCTCGGGTTGATGGAGTGTGGTGGTGAAGGAGGAGTGAGCGAGGGGTCGTCGAGGGGTTGTCGAGGGTTGTCGCCGGCGGTGGAGTGAGGGACAATGGGTGCTCGGTGGTTTTTCGTGAATAGAGAGAAGTGAGGAGATTTTTGAAAATGAAGGAGATGAGAGAGGTGAGGGTGTGAGGAAATGAATGAGGGTTGAAGTCGTGGGTGAAACGTTGCAAGAGAGGAGGCGTGGGCGTGGGCGCGAGCGGAGGCGAGAAGCGTGGATCGCGAGCGGGAAATGGGGAAGGAGCCGTTGGAGGGGAAAGATGAACAGGAGCGGGTCGGGTCGGGTGTTGAGAAGGCGGGCCAAAGGGAGACGGGCTGGGCTTGGGAAGGGTTTTAAAAGAATTCCTTATTAAAAAATCGTGGGCTGAGAAAGGAAACGGGCTGGGTTTTAATTAAAGAATTTATTAAAAAAATAATATGGTGAGTGAGCTGATGAGAGGGAGTGGGCTTGGGGATTTAGTTTAATCGTTTTGAAAAAAGATTGGGCTGAGGGTTTATATATACGGTTTAAAGTAAAATATTTTACTTATTTTAGTTTAATTCGGCTTTGGTTTTAAATCTTGGGTTTTGGCTTTTTTTTTTAGGGTTTGGAAAAATATAAATATTGAGATTCAAGCAACCACCTTCTTCAAAAATATACGAGGAAAAAGTAAATCTCTGGGATTTAGAAAATAGGAAAACTTTTATTAAGATGGTAACGGGGATTTACACATGACAAGTATATAAAATGGTTATTCTATTCTAATATGGTTATTTGTAGTTCGATAAGAAAGGTATGCGTGTATATGAGAGTGATCCGTCAAACCCACGAGCCCGCAACACAGGAAGTACAAGGCCCCGTCAAACCCACGGGACAACGGCACAGAATATTCAGGTTAAGTGTCTTTTAGTGGACTCTTGTGCCACGACATACATTATTTACCAAACTATCCTTTATCCCCGCGTATATTAAGTTATCGATCAAGTTTATAAGTCTTGCCTGAAATCTATGAATACAAGGGTATCATTCAAGTTCAAGTTTAAGTGCAAGTATTCAAGTCATGTTTCAGTGTTCAAGCCAAGTCGTATTCATGGTTCGGGTCAGGTCAAGTTCCAGAATTCATGTTAAGTCATGTAGGATGTCATGTGTTTGATTATATATAATTCGATAGTCATGTGATTTAATATGACAACCATTACACATGGCGGCGGCATTTTTTCCCTTTTTAAGGACGATTGCAAGACAATAATTTGCAACCTGGGAGATAGGAAATCACTCACTTTCTCCGGCTTTCTGAGGCTGTAATACCCAGTTTATTTTGTACTCTATCTCCTGTATTATTAAAAATAAATTCTTTTAAAACATTTTCCCCAAAGGATTTTCCTATACTTTTTCTCTGACTCTAATTTCTTAATTACTTCTAATGAGAATCTCATCTAACCTTCTATGTTACCAATTTTTCATTATCATATATTTTTCCTTATATCTTTTCTATTTTATTTTTCCTAATTTTCTAGCTCTATTTACCTAAAATATCCAAAACCCTACCCAAACCCGGCCCGGCCCACTTCCTCACTTAACCCTCACCCGACCCGACCCGATTCCAATCCTTTCTCCCTCCACTCGATCTTTTCTCCCTCCTTCGCAACGAGCGCCCCCCACGACCTCGCTCTCACCGCAACAACCCCGAGATCCCCGGCCCCCAAATCTTCACCTCTTTCTAACCTCCCCTTTCTCTCAACGAACCCTGAGTTCCCCCTTCTTCATCTCCCCATCAACCATTCTTTCTCTCTCCCTCTTTTCTTTTTCCACCACCGCCTAACTCCATCTCCGACAATGACTCCACTGCCATCACCACCGTCATCATCGGCTGCAGTCACCGCCTCTCACCACCGCGATCTCCACCAAACTCCTAGCTCTTTACTTCATCCATCCTCACAACCCAACTCTAACACCATGTAACGACCCTGAAATTTCTATACAAATGTAACTTATTCAAATATATAGAAAGGATATTTTAGCCTGATTAGGAGTTATACATTATTTTTGTTCAATAAAAACAAGAAATAACTTGTAGCTCACTGGTTAAGACTCTACACTGATGTACCATAGCCTGTGTATTCGATTCCCATCAGTCCTAATTATTTTTATAATTTTTCTTTTTTACTTTTCGAAAGTCCAAGAGTTGTACGTGCAATACACAGAGAATCGAAAAGTTTCAGAAAAATCAAACGGGATAAATGAGGAGTTAAAACTAAATAACACACATAGGACGAATCTTGAGACACCTGGTGAAAATCCAACCACTAGATCCCCTCTACCGGCGGCCAAGATGAGCCCAAACCCCTCCATTCTTTACCTGTGCACCCCTTCAGCTCTCTTATACTCCAACTTACTGTTTGATTACTCTGCATTCATCCAGAGACCTTCAATTCCCTCATTAACATCATTTTAATTCTTTTTAATTCAAATTTTTAATTCTCATATTCTCAATTTCACTATAAATACCACCTCATCCCCTAACTCTCATCCATTCTGAAATCCATAGCTAAAATTCTCCAAAAATTTTATAAGTACAAGTGGAGTTAAGCAAGCCAAGAGGAGTAGCAATTCAATTTCGACGACCAGAGCGACTAATCGACGGTTCCACGACTCCACAAGACCCCTCCCGTTCTTCATCTTTTTTTCTCAACGCTGTAAAACCGTAAGTCGCTTTTCTCTCTCTTTCTTTTCATCTCAAAACCAATCTCTAAAAACAATATCGATAAAGTGGAGTTAATTCACTATCTTTTCTTCAAACAACTTTTTTCGCCTTGCTGTGTTTAAAATTTCACTCCAAATCTCTAATATCACCTTAACATATTATTCACATTTTTTTGCCTTTTCATGTAATTAGAATTTTATGTGAAATAAGCACATAAATCGAACAATTTCATTTAAATACCATGAACTTTAAATGCAATCCTTTAATTGTTAACTAGCATATTTCCCTCTAGAAAATTCACGGGGTAATGACCTACCCCACCACATACACTATGGTTTCGTAGCACGATATCTTATATGTTTAATTTAAAGAATACGTTTTACAGTAAAATACGATTGTTTTTCCAAATAAACGTTTTTAATCGATATTTTAAAGATCTTTACAATCGCGCCTCTACAACCCTTTTAGGAGAACTCATCTATGGATGGTGCGGATTATCACACGTTCTTAAGATAGTAGAGCGGGATCCAGAACTCATCACGGAGAATTCGGTCTCGAAAGGAAATAAAAATACGGTTTAAATAAAATACGACTTTTCAAAACAAATTAAACCGAAAAATTATATAAAATTATAAATCCGTATTTTCAATAAAAACAAAATGTGAAAATCATATTTTTAAAATTAAAGTTTAAATTTTAATAAAATACCACCAAGTTCCTAAAATGGTAGTTTTCAGAAAAATGCCATAAATTTTTTAAACTAGGTTTCATCACTAAAATACCACTAAAACTAAAATATTTTTTTATAAAAACTCTTAATATAAAAATTCACCCTCGAGGATTATTTTTAAACAATATTAAAGTATTTTTCATAACACCCCCTCGAGATATGCAAACAATGTAAACACAATGAAAACAATAAGAATAAACTTTTAAGGACAATAGTTTAAAATAGGTTTAAGCGGTATAATTTCTCTTGAGCCACAGGGAGCAGGAAAAAGTGAGTGCTTGCCTACTCAGGTTAGACAACACTGCAAATTAACAGAGTCATCAATGGCAATTATCTTGGAAAAAGACACAAATCTTGCTGTTTGTTCCCTTCCGAAAGACGCGGCGGAGACGCGATGTACGTCCTTCCTGAAATTCGGGGCAGATGCTAATTGATGCTATCCGTCCACCTCTCCGAAGATGCCAAGTTGATTTATGGCACCGTGTATCGAAGGTTTAAACGGATATGGCCGATGTAGCAGACTTCATCAGATTCTCCCTCATTTGAGGAGGTTTTGATTGTGGGGACACTCTTCCCTGCAGGCGCAAGCCCCTGGAGTTAATCACGCTACCGCATCACAGTAACAACTTTCTCCTTCTCCAGATGGTCATTTCGTGTCGTGGGTGTTTGTTTTGTGTTTGGTTGCCCGTGGATTGTATACGGAGACTAAGTTATGTTGTCGCCCGTAGGGCGTGGACTAGTCCAAATCCGTATCTTTTTTAGATTTGGGTTTGGGGGTTAGGGTTTAAGGATACATTAGCCTTATTTGAGACTAAGATCGACTTAAACATTTGTTAAGGATACGTTAGTCTTATTTAAGAGTAAGATCAACTTAACAGGATCGTTTAGATCCGACAAGAGAGCAATTGGGCTCTGTTGTTTAGTTTAGTGACATTGCGGTCGATAATTAGTTTAAGGACATTACGGTCCATTGGTAGTTGAAGGACATCTCGGTCCAATGTTAGTTTAAAGACATCGCGGTCGAGATTAAGGACATCATAGTCCGTGAGTTTAAGGACCTCACAGTCCGATGTTAGTTTAAAGACATCGCGGTCGAGGTTAAGGACATCATAGTCCATGGGTTTAAGGACTCCACAGTCCAATGTTAGTTTAAAGACATCACGGTCGAGGTTACGGACATCATAGTCCATGGGTTTAAGGAACCCACAGTCCGATGTTAGTTTTAAGACATCACGGTCGAGGTTAAGGACATTATAGTCCATGAGTTTAAGGACCCCACAGTCCGTAGTAATGTGTGGTTGTCGGGACCCGTCACCTCTCTGACGACGTTGAAGGATTACAACGACAGATATCAGAGAAGTGAAGAGATGTACCCTTGAACCAAGGTGAGTTGGTTGAAAGAGCAGATGTGCTCAATTCAAGATAAGTTGAGGACTTATGGCTAGAATTGGGCTAAGTCCAATTAAAAATATTTAACATTTTATTTTTGTTCTGGCTATTAAGCCTTTATTTGGGCTCGGCCCTTTTAATATTGCTAGGCATTGGGCTCTGACATTTTTGTCTTGTATTGAATGCATAGCATTCATCAGAAACAAAGTTTGTTCTGACAGTGCGCCATGTGGCGCGCCAGGCGCGTTGCGCCAGTCAAAGAGCGCATTGCGCTTCTGTCGGATAGCGCACACGAGGAGGACACGTGTCGCGCTTAGCGCTAAGCGCTAGTTTATTAGCGCATTGCACTTTTAATTTATGAGCGCGTTGCGCTGGTTTGTTGGCGCGCCAGTGAGCGACACGTGGCGCGCTTGGCGCTGAGCGCCAGCCCATGAGCACAGAGCTCTGTTTCAGAAACACAAAGCGCAAGTAGTGTCTATGGTTGACAAGTGGCATGTTTTGGCGCTGAGCGCCGGTCCAAGAAGCGCAAAAGCGCAATACATAAGTGCAAGGCACTTTTTAATAGCGCAAAGTGCTTATGATCAATTTTAAGATTAAAGAACAGATTTATGTTCTTCAAAGGAGGCTTTGCCTCAAAATCCAAGAACAAAAGTTCTTGTTTTTATAAAAGGCTCTGCCTTTATAGATCAAAAGATCCGCGAGTGAAGTATTTTACTTCTTTTTATTATTTTATGATTAAATCTTTGATCTTTTCTTTTTTATTAAAGACCTTGGTCTTTTTCTTAGATCTCTGATCTTTTTAGAAAATGGTTCTTCTTTTTACGGGATGGTTTCATCTCTATTATTCAAGAACATAGTTCTTTTTACCTTGAAGATGAAGAAAAATCTTCTTTTTTTTTTAAGAGCTTTCTCTTCTTTTGCAGAGGGTTTTTCTCTCTCTTTTTCGTCTCTGAGACTTGAAGTCTAGGGCCTTTATATAGGGCCAATTGATTTGTTAAATCAGTTTTAAGAGATCTTTCTCTGATTGATTTGGGAATATTTCCCGTCGTTGGATCTTTGATCCTAAGGCTTCTGTTTTACAGAAAATAATCTTCTTGTTTTAATAAGATTGGAAAGATCTTTCCATAACAGAATTTTAGTTCTGATTAATTAATAATTTATTATTAGTAGATCTTTTGATCTGACGGTGGGGGGATTTTTAATTCCAGCGCTGGCGCACCTTGAGCTAGCGCACCTACGTTCGACACGTGGCACGCAGCGCAACTGCGCTAGCGCACCCGTGTTTGACACATGGCACGCAGCGCAGAGCGCAGCGCAACTGCGCTAGCGCACTTGTGTTTGACACGTGGCGCGCAGCGCGCAGAATCTGAAGCGTTGCTTCACTTTAAATTTTGAATTTTGAAGCAGGGCTTTGCTCTGATTGGGGGTGCGCTGCCTAGGGCGCAGCGCACCTGGCGCTAGCGCGTCCGCGCTTGACACGTGGCACGCAGCGCGCAGCGCACGGGATCTGAAGCGTTGCTTCAATTTTTGAATTTTGAAATTCAAAACAGAACTTTGCTCTGATTGGGGGAAACAAATGCCCCCCACCGTTGTGCTCACGTGGCGCACACATGAGTGCAGCGGTGGCAACATCTGAGCCCTTGGATCAACTCAGAAGTTGAAGAGGTGGTTCAGTGCCTATAAATAAGACCTTTGGTCCTCAGATGATTATCATCTTCTTCTTAAGAATTTTTATTCAGAGCCTTCCTCTTCTGTTCAAGAACTTTCAAGAGTTAGAACTCTACCAAACTTAGGTAAAATTAAATTAATTTTAATAAATTAGGGTTTTTACCCATTAACAGAGCCTTGCTCTTCATAGATCCTTGATCTAAAGAAAACCCCTTTAGGGTTTCATAAACAGAGCCTTACTCTCAAGAATCCATAGATCTAAACAGATCTTTTCTTGGGGTTTTTTATCCCATGCATCAGAGCTCTGCTCTTTTGATAATATGTAGATCTTTTGATCTTTTGATGAAGAACTCTTAAGAGTTTTTTCATGGATCTTGAAGATCCTAGAATTTTTAATTCTCAAGAATTAATTTTAATTTTAATTAATCTTTGATGGATTTTCCATCATCATTACAGAGCTAGGCTCTCAAAGGGAGATTTTCTCCTTTTCCCGAGGGATTTCTCATTCAATGAGAATATTCCTTGAGGATTTCCTCATTAATTGACAGTCTCATCCAATGATGAGGCTGTTTTATTAATTGATGCATTGTCATCTGGATTTTGTGGGTCCACCTTTGGTCCCCTTTCCACTGCATTACAGTGTGGTACAAATTTTAAAGTGCCGAGCGTCGGGATTTTAAAATTAAATTATAATACTGATAATTGAATTCCGTTCTTTCTCGCAGGTGACATGTCTTTCGATCTTTCTTTCCCGTTTTTTTGCTCAGAGGGAGGATTCCCTGAGGCACCGGTGGACCGGGAGGTTCTCGCGCTCATTAGAGACCATGACCCGGAACACAAAAAACTTCACCTGTGGGGTAGGTGGTACGACCAGATTATCAAAGGTCGCCGAAGCTTCTCTTGTAGGACGCCATCGGAGCCGATCTCATCGATTTCGTATGCAGATGTACCCCTGGTGAACTATGCCGTGGAGGTTGTTAATTGGACTTCGGAGGGTCTTCTTCAACCTTCGAATGCCGCTATACCCATGCAGCTGCTGGCAGCTTTGGATACCTTGGGGTTGCGCATATGCCAGGGTGAGTCACGCCCTTAGGGACAACCTTACAACATCGGGTTAACTCCCCGACATTCGACCGGGTATTTGCAGTGGGCCAGGTACATTTTGTCAGCGAAGAAAACGCACTTGCTGAAGCTCGACCTATATCCTGCGGTTTACGTTTCATTGTTCCAATATTCTGCTCCTCCGACATGGTGGATTAAGGCGTTCTTAGAGCAATGAAACATCCCAACCCATACCTTTCTTCTACTGGACAGAGAAGTCTTCATCCCCTTAGAAGAATTTGCTGAGATTTCCGGTTTGCCGGTGAGGGGGAGCACTATGAGGATCTGCTTCCTCCGGATGAATACGTTTTTGCCACTAAGCCGGTGGTGATGGGCCTAACGCCGGAGAACGCTATTCAGCACCAGTTTCCTAGTCTGATAAAGGTGTTGAACATGTACGAGAGTCTCTTCTTGGAATCCGGAGGCCGAGGGGTCAGCTTCGCAGACTTCATTGCTCGGTTTCTTCACCCGGAGATTTTATCGCAACGAGATGAAAAGTTTGCCAAGCTCGACGACCCTTTTGGCTTTGGCTTGGACCGGCGACCAGTGTTGGAAGATGATCAGAATGGTTTTTATCTTCCAGATGCCGCGATCATCCCTTTGTCAGAAATCGCCGCTCCGGGCATTGACGAGGAGACTTTCTTTCTTAGGTTTCTCAGGCCATGGTTGTGTTGGTTCGCGCTCCCCATGCACCCTCGCTATATGAGGTCATCCGTCTTCTACCCAGCACATCGAATGGTGGCCGGAATACAAGTGGCCATCGGGATTGCCGGGCTGGCCCATCTGTACCATGGTTTTAGCGTGGCGGCGGATACAACTGAACCGGGGGTGCAAGCTGCCAACTTCCCGATGCACTACTTTACTTCGTGGATGGAAATGCACGTGCTCGGGGTATTTGGTATTCATAAAAGACCCTCGTTTTACGAGAAATGCAAGCTCCCGCGAATTATGCGACTGGTTGACGCGTCTATCGTGAATCCGTCTCAGCGGGAAGCTAGGGGCTTGCTTCTTCGTCCGCGCACGGTCGGGGCTGGTATGTCTTTCACGGACAAAGTCCTGACAATCGGGCAGGAAACTTCCAAGACGGTGCTGGCATTGCGCGACACTTTTAAGGACGGGGCCTCCGTGTTGAAAGCCCGGGAGATTCTACATCTATACTCCATCAGGCCGGGCTTCCTCGTATTCAGGCAAAATGATGCGGCGCTTTTTATGAGATACAACCCCCATCATTTTGCCCAGCAGCTAAGTTATAACCAGGGGGTCCTATTGGAGGCGTTCTTGGAAAAACCTGCTGCCACTAGAGAGGGATTACGGGATGCGCTGCATCACTTTATGCGCTTGATTACAGGCTCCCACTTCTTCATTAGTGAGCCAAGTTGCATCCCGAGGGCCCTTAACGTATATGGGGCCTGGTATCAACACGCGATGGGTGCTTTCATCAGGGAAGAAAGGCAGCTGCTGCTCGATTGCAAGAGTGCGCCCCCTGCCAGCGATCGCAACGTCCCTTTAAGGCGACGGATCGCTGTACCCCCTCCGCTAAGAGAGGCCACTGCAGTTGAGCCTCCACGTGTGCTAAGCCCCACGCGTGGATTGCCCTGTGATCCTGTGGAGACGGTGGACGTGCCATCGGTGCCCCGTGCTCCCATGGAGACGGTAAACGTAGCTTCACCTGAATCTGGCGTGGGCTCGGATATCGGGACTCGCCATCCCAAGGTGGCCACTAAGCGCAAGCTGGTGTTGGCTGCGACCAGAGCTCGCTCTCAGAAGAAGAAAAGGTCGCTCTTTTCTCTTGATGTGGTACTTGGCCAGGAGCCTCATCCTCCTTATAGTGAGGGCTTGAGTGAGTATAGGACAAATGAGGGCTTATTCATGCCGCCAGATGATACTGATCTGGCGGCTGCCATTACAGTTTCTGAGTGATTGGCAAGACGCGAAAGTGGTTGGCTATCCTCGCGCGATCAGGTAATCTTTAGTTGTAATTTTCGCCATTGCATCATACTTGTATTATTTTTTTTTTGACTGACGCTTTTCACTCTTTAATAGGCATTTCTACCGAAGAAGCTTTCGCTGCTTCTCTCAAGACTTTTGAGGAAGAGGAACGAATTCGAGTATCCTTAGGCCTCGGTACATTTCGGTTCACCATGTTTCTGCTCCCGTTTCTTATAAGTAATTTGACCCTCTCTTTGTCTTATCACAGGGACCACAATGTCTATCCCGCAAGCTGATGCGGAAATTCTCCCCAAGCCAGCTACCGAAGTCCCGGCATCTTCGGCACTGCCGAGAGAGGCCTTACTTAAAAAACCGATGACGGAAGCCTTGGCGGCTCCAGAGGTAACCCTGGATGTGGACGATAATGTCCTGTTGAAGGAGGCTTCTAAAAGGTCTGTTTTGACGGCTCGGGAGGAAAGGAAGCGCCTGAGGCGCGCAGCAAGGGAGCGCAGTGCTGCTTTAGCTGCGGGAGAAGGTTCAAGCACCGCTGCCCCTGCTGCTACTCCTTCAGAGGAGTCTCCGGTCGCCTTGTCTACTGCTTATAGACAGGCGGCACGTGCGGCTCGGGAAGCGAACGATAAATCAACTCCAGGTAATGTGCCGTGAGGTTCCGTTGTCAAAGTTTTAAACTATCAGTTCTCATATATCTTGTCTTGCAGGGCCGAGCCTTACCGAAGAAATGGCGGCGACCGCTGAGCCTGAGGGCGCGGTGGAGGAGGTAGCTGCAGAACCCGGGACGGCGGTAGGCGATGTGGCCGCAATTGCTGGGCCTGAGGTAGTAGTTGATGAGACAGTCACGATCGCTATGCTCGAGATAGCTACCACTGCCGAGCCCGAAGTGGCGGCAGGTGAGACGACTACCACGGCCGAGCCTAAGGCAGCGGTGGATGAGACGGCTGCAATCACTGAGCCCGAGGTGGTGGCGAGCGAAACGGGTATAATTGCTGGGCCCGAGATGGCCGCTCTTTCTCAAGAGTCGGGCACCGCTCCAATCATCGCTCTTCCCGCCTATGGTTCTTTGCCGTCTCTTGGCGTCGCGAGCATGATGACAGCTCTCGTGGAGTCGGGGGATGAGGCGACGGGAGGTGAGACCACCCCGATGGAGGAGGGAGACGCTGCCGTTGTATCAAGTGACGCCCTCGTTACGGCTCCGGCTGGCGATTCATCAGGTAAAATCTAGGTCATCGCCCTTCTTTTTATTCTGCAATCTTTCCCGACAGGGTTTACCTTATTTCTAATGTAGGTGCGGCTAGTGCTGATGTCGCACTACCCGAGGCAGCGCCATCAACTACCGCCATGACGATGGCATCTCCTCTATCCTCTCTCATACCATCTCAGATGTTAGAAGGTGCGGATTGGTGACTCATCAATCTTATTTTTTAAGCTGTATAACCTACGTACTGACGTTGTAATATTGCGTCCTTGCAGGAGTCCTTTTTGACCACCTGTATCAGGTGCTGCACCCACACTTCTCCTTCTTGTCAGAGATTAGTCCACCTGCCGGTATCGATGAGTATTTTCTCTAAACGACGTCCTTTTCTTTAACGGGCAGTCGCATTACTGCTAACTCTTCTTCATATTGCTTGTAGCCTTACGAATTGAAGGGGGGACGAGGCCGTCGTTGCATCACCAGTACTCCCAGCTCTGCCCCCTGCCGCAGCCGGTATAGTAGACTCTACTTTTTGCGTATTTTCTTTATTTCCTGAGCCGACATCTGATTATGATCTATTTTGCAGCAATCACATTGACTCCAGCCCCGTTCGAGTCTCGTATTATAATGCCGGCAGGGCCTTTTTCCAGGCGTCCATCATCCAAAGGTGCTGTGACCAGTCTACGCATGCTGAGCGAATATATCGAGGAGTTTGACGCGGAGACTCCCACATCTGCTGCGGATTTTGCCGCAGAGGTTAACCTTATGCTGGCGACGCTCATGAACTTTCATGGTGAGGGCGTCGTTAAGTCTTGGGTTAATCGCTGCACGGAAATCGAGGCTTGCTTGCATGAGCTTGAGCTTAGGCGTCCTGCACCTGAGATTCTGGCTATGAGCACTCAACGGGCTGCGTGGATCGAGCAGAGCACATCTTACTTCCGCCATCTTGAACAAGAAGTGGCTTTAAAGCAGAGGGAATGCAAATAAACTTCAAGCGAGTCTGTTCGACTGCATGCTGAGGTTGATGTGAATGCTGCCCAGTTGAAAGTTATCTTCGAAGGCCTTCTGCGATATATTTCTGATGGGTTAATATTGAGGCAGAAGCTCGACGTCGTCGAGCGGGATGCACAAGATCGTGAAGCAGCTCAGCGGGCCGTCGAGGAACAACTTTTGTCTTACTTGCAGCAGTGAGCCCAGGTCGAAGCGGAGTTGGCCGCGGCAGCTGATCAGGAAGAGGGGCTGAGGGAAGTGCGTGAGCGGATGATTGGATTATTGAAAGCGCTTTCCTCTCAATAAAAATTTTTGTACCATTTGTAATTTTGAATAAAATGTATTTGTTCCTTTATTCTTTCATATGATGTATTTTGTACCCAATCGAATTCATGAATAAAAAATACACGTTCTTTGTAATGTCTTGTGCCATCTCTCTGCTTTCTTCTTTCTTACTGTGTTGTTTGCCATGTGATTTTAGCAAGTGCGGTCTGTAGATAGTATATAACTATCAATCTTGTGCTCTTTGTAAGGTAGTGATGGCTTAGAAAACAGGGTTAGGATATGTCACCTAAGACTTTTCAACTTTATGAGCCGTGAGGGTCTCATAAAGAATTTTCTCCCTACCGGTCGAGAGGATACCGTAGGTGTAATTTCTCCTTAAGAATCGTGAGGATTCCTAAGTGTGTTTTCTATTGAAAGTTGTAAAGATCTCACAAGAGAATTTACTCCCTTACGAGTCGTGAGGACCCGCAAGTAATGGATGAAGTTGTCCTTATCCGCATGTTACGGAGTCAGGAGTTGCTCTGGATGCTTCCTACGGGTTCACTGCCGTGTTCTGCGAGGACCAGACTCCGCTCTGGACGTTTTCCAGGATACCGTAGTTTAAAGAACTCGCGGTCGAGGTTAAGGACACATAGTCCGTGGATTTAAGGACTCCACAGTCCGTTGTTTAGTTTTAAGACATCACAGTCGAGGTTAAGGACATCATAGTTCATGAGTTTTAAGGACCTCACAGTCCAATGTTAGTTTTAAGACATCACGGTCGAGGTTAAGGACATCATAGTCCATGAGTTTAAGGACCTCACAGTCCTATGTTAGTTTTAAGACATCACGGTTGAGGTTAAGGACATCATAGTCCGTGAGTTTAAGGACCTCACAGTCCAATTTTTACTCTGGATGCTTCCCACAGGTTCACTGCCGTGTTCGGCAAGGACCAGGCTCCGCTCTGGATGCTTCACACGGGGTCATTGCCGCGCTCTGTGAGGACCAGGATCCGCTCTGGACGTTTTACATGGGGTCAGGAGTGACATAATCTGCGTTCCACGTAGCCAGGAATTTTCACTCTGTATGCTTCCCACGGGTTCACTGCCGTGTTCGGCGAGGACCAGGCTCCGCTCTGGATGCTTCACACGGGGTCATTGCCGTGCTCTGCGAGGACCAGGATCCGCTCTGGACATTTCCCATGGGGTCAGGAGTGACATAATCCGCGTTCTACATAGCCAGGAATTTTTGCTCTGGATGCTTCCCACGGGTTCATTGCTGTGTTCGGTGAGGACCAGGCTCCGTTCTGGATGCTTCATACGGGGTCCTTGCCGTGCTCTGCGAGGACCAAGATCTGCTCTGGACGTTTCCCACGGGGTCAGAAGTGACATAATTCGCGTTCCACGTAGCCAAGAATTTTGCTCTGGATGCTTCCCATGGGTTCACTGCCGTATTTGGCGAGGACCAGGCTCCGCTCTGGATGCTTCACACGGGGTCATTGCCGTGCTCTGCGAGGACCAAGATCCGCTCTGGACGTCTCCTACGGGGTCAGGATTGACATAAGCCGCTTTCCACATAGCCAGGAATTTTGCTCTGGATGCTTCCCACGGGTTCACTGCCGTGTTCCGCGAGGATCAGGCTCCGCTCTGGATACTTCACACGGGGTCATTGCCGTGCTCTGCGAGGACCAGGATCCACTCTGGACGTTTCCCACGGGGTCAGGAGTGACATAATCCGCGTTCCACGTAGCCAGGAATTTTGCTCTGGATGCCTCCCACGGGTTCACTGCCGTGTTTGGCGAGGACCAGGCTCCGCTCTGGATGCTTCACATGGAGTCATTGCCGTGCTCTGCGAGGACCAGGATCCGTTCTGGATGTTTCCCACGGGGTCAGGATTGACATAAGCCGTGTTCCACGTAGCCAGGAATTTTTGCTCTGGATGCTTCCCACGGGTTCACTGCCGGGTTCGGCGAGGACCAGGCTCCGCTCTGGATGCTTCACACGGAGTCATTGCCGTGCTCTGCGAGGACTAGGATCCACTCTGGACGTTTCCCACGGGGTCAGGAGTGACATAATCCGCGTTCCACGTAGCCAGGAATTTTTGCTCTGGATGCTTCCCACGGGTTCACTGTCGTGTTCGGCGAGGACCAGGCTCCGCTCTGGATGCTTCACACGGGGTCATTGCCATGCTCTGCGAGGACCAGGATCCGCTCTGGACGTTTCCCACAGGGTCAGGAGTGACATAATCCGCGTTCCACGTAGCCAGGAATTTTGCTCTGGATGCTTCCCACGGGTTCACTGCCGTGTTCGGCGAGGACCAAGCTCCGCTCTGGATGCTTCACAAGGGGTCAGAGTTGACATTATCCAGGTTCCACGTGACCAGAAAGGGTTGACTTTATCCGCATTTCACGGAGTTGGAGTTTGACTCTCGGTCATCTGTACACCCCGAGTCATGGAACTGGGAGTTGCCGCTGTTTCGCTTTGCTTGATATTGTGTCCGTTGTAATAAGATGAATGTTGAGATGATCTCTAGGCTGTCTATAAACCATTGAGATTTGGCCTCTCCTGATGAAGCTTGGGGAGGAAGGGTGTGATTCCCTCTTTGTTTGCGTCCCTGTATTGTATACAAGGATTGACATGATATCACATGTAGGGCATAAATTTCATTCATTTTTTTTTATTTCTTTCCGCGATACTTTATCATTTCAGCTTTTATATCGTGAAGGTCGCGATTGCCTAATCATTTCGGCTATTTTTCGCGGTGCCCAATCATTTCGGCTATTTTTTTTATTTTTACTCGCTGCTTTTTATTGCGAGTTGCCTAATCATATTGGCTATCTTGCATGCATATATTTTTACTTGCTGATTTTGTCTGCAAGTTGCCCCATCATTTCGGCTATTTCGTATGCATGTGTGGCTTGCTGGCTTTTCGCTGCAAGCTCGGAATTAGACATCGATTTTGGCATCAGCACCGCTACTACTGGGATATTGCCAGGAGCGAATCATCATTTGGCTCTGTCGATGTTGAACAAGGTGGCTTAGTAAACAGGGTTAAGATCCTGTCGACTAAGTCTTTTGACTTCATGAGCCGTAAGGGTCTCATGAAGGTATTTCTCCCTACAAGTCTTGAGGATCTCGTAGGTGCGTTTTCTTCTTAGGAGTCGTGAGAACTCCTAAGTGTATGTTCTCCTATAAGTCGTAAGGATCTTACAAGAGAGTTTTCTCCTTATAAATCAAGAGGACTGATTGAATGATTTTCTTGGATGCGTTTATCAAATGATCCCCGGCAACGGCGCCATTTGATTGTTGATTTTTGTTGTGTCGTTTGAGAAAATTGTATAGAAATCACAACCAAAAATATTTGACCGCAATCAATAACGGTGTCAGTTGAAGCGCGTTAGTAAGTGCGGATCGTCCACAGGGAAAGTGTAATAGTTCGTCTTTCAATTTAGATGAGTTGAAATTTTAAAGAAAAGAAAAGAAAACAATTCATGATTTATATTTGAAGTTCAAGAATTAGAAAATCTAGATCTAATAACAAGAAAAAGATAGAATCAAGAATTGATAGTTTGATAATTTTTCCAACCAAATATCAAGAATCGAAATGAGGCTCGTAGGAATCGATCGGATCTATAGATGTGATGTAATCTTACAATGACGTATTCTTATCCTTCGATGAATTGATACTAGATCGATGATGATCGACAAGAATTAGGGATTTCTTGTGAAACTAAGGTTTCATCTTATCCCTTGTTCTTTCATTGATATCATTCATATTCTAGCCTCTAGTAAATTCAAGAAACGATCGTAGATCCCTAATTTCGAGCGATCACAATCAAGAAAGCATCGCAACGAAACTAGGTCATCGATTCTTGAACTTGCTAGGGTTTACAAGACTCGTAGGACATAAGAATCGTATTAAGATTTGTTACATCATCATTCTATTGATCGTCTCGACTCCTTTAGCGAGCGGAGTTTTACTCGAACATCACAACAAGAACCACAATCACAAATTGAGATCTAATCATGATGCAAGAATTAAAAGAAAGCAAGATTAAAGAATTTCACCTTTTATTTATATCAACAATTTCGTTACAATCGCTCAAGAACTACAAGAGGAAGAACTCGATCGTCGATTTGGCTTCGCTCGTCTCCTTGAGTCGCGGATCGGCTTGGATCACTTGCCCGATTGAAGATCGGCTCGGCTCCTAAAAGGTTGAAGGGCTTCTCGCTTGATTGGTACTCGGGATCTTGAATTTGGATTGGAATTAGGGTTAGGGTTTCGCACAAGTCTTGTCACTAGACTTGTGGAAGAAGATGGTGTGAAAGGTAAAGAATTGAACTAATGAATTAAAGAACTATTGATGAACAATCTCAACCCTTAGATCTAGGTTCCTATTTATAGCCATCAAAACCCTAGATCTAGGATTTGAATTTTAAGTTTCCCTCCAAAAGTTTGTTGAGGAGATTTGAATTTCCCTCCAAAAGTTAGTTAGAGGAGAAGCTTCTAGATGTGATTAGTTAGGAGGGAGCTTCTAGAAGAGGTTAATTAGGAGCTTAATTAGGATTAGCTTAATTAATCATCTTTTGCTGATCTGGCAGAAACTTCGAGAGAATTATAGAATTTGACATGTCTTTCTGAGCTGTAGGCTTTGGGATTGAGATTATGCACTGAAAATGAAATGATGATCTGACCAAACCGCCGCAGAACCGCGGCGCAAGCAGGCTCCCACCGCGGTTCCGCGGCGCTTTTGGAGAGTTGGGGCTTGGGCTCTCTCTTGCTGATTTGGGCTGAGTTGTGGGCCTTTCTTTGATATGTTGATTTGTATATTTCCTTCTGAATTGCTACCAGATCTGAAAACATGGAGTTGGTGTATTTTTGATCAGCTTCTTTTGACTTTGCTCCTGCAATTTCCTGCACAAATCTCGACACAAGTGTTGCGCAATACAGGGATGATGCGATGCCATAAAATACAGTCAATTTCCCTTAAAGTGCCGGTTTAAAAGTCTAACACATGCAATATGATATTTTATGACTGATTTGCTAATATGTGAAATATGAATGCCGAACACTTCTAGATGAGTGCAAATGATAGGGAAATTGCCGTGTTAAAATTGCAATATTTTCGACTGATCAAGGACATACAAGAGTTGTTCACCATATAGACATATCCCTAGTCACGGATGGGACTTCGTTAGGAAAATGTTTATTCGCGCCCGTAGATTGTATACAAGGGTCAGCATTGAGCCGCTTGTAGGGCAGTATTGGAGGTTGTGGGGGATGCTTAAGAACAGGTTCAGATCCCTGTAGCTTAAGACATTTGAATCTTATGAGCCGTGAGGGTCCCATAAGAGAGTTCTCCTTACGAGTCGTGAGAATCTCGCAAGTGTAATTTCTCCCTAGGGATCGTGGAGATCCTTAAGTGTGTTGCTCGCTTGTGAGTCGTAAGAATCTCACGCAGGTGGTTTCTCCTTACAAAGTCGAGAGGACCTTGCAAATGTCTTTTAACGAGATTGCGCCCTTTCGGGTTTTCACAAAACTCGCCGGTAGCCCTGCTGTTTTTACTCACGGAGCCCTTTCGGGTTTTCATCCGTGCCCATTTTGCTTATGTACATACCGTTTTCTTTTTTTTCTCTTTTTTTAATTCTTTTTTTATATATCAGCTTTGGGACGCTGCAATCCACCGTAGTTTATCGACATCTCGGTCAACTGGTAGTTTTAGGACATAGTGGTCCGTTGTGAGTTTAAGGACGTTCCGGTCCGCTGTTAGTTTTAAGGACGTTTCGGTCCGTTGTAAAGGAAGCCGGTTACTACTTATAGAGTTTGGGCTTAGGAAGATAGAGAGCGGACATAGTCATCGTCATCTATCATTGACCTAGGCCGTGACTCGTTAGGCGTAGTATTTCTTCAGGAAGCGACCGTTTATCGGCCTGAAGGGCCTTTCACCATGCATGTCCATGAGTAGATAGGCTCTACCCTGGTAGACCTTGTCTATGATATATGGGCCTTCATAGTTCGGCTCGAATTTTCCCCGCTTAGCGCGATTAGGGATCATAAGTCTTTTAACCACTAGCACGAGTTCGCCTTGGCAGAATGTTCTCGGCCTAGTCAATCTCTCGTATGAGCGCGTCATCTTTGCTTTATAAGCCTCCAGATTTTGTTGCGCCATGAGCCGGGTTTCATCAAGGGCATCGAGCTCCTCAAGCCGAAGGTGAGCGTTTTCTTCGTCCGTTAGCTCGTAGTGAACTGCCATTCGTAGAGAGGGTAGCTCTATCTCGAGGGGGAGTACCGCTTCTGTACCGAATACCAATGCATACGGCGTTGTGTTCGTGGCTATTTTGAACGTCGTTCGGTACGCCCAGAGAGCTTCGTGCAGTCTCTCGTGCCAGTCCTTTTTATTTCGAGACACCGTCTTCTTTACAATCTTCGTCAATGTCTTGTTAAAAGCCTCAGCCAGACCATTAGTGTCACGCCCCGCTTCCCAATGTACGGCGAAGTGGTCGTGACGAGGCCCGCTACGTATGTACTCAGAAGTACATACGCTAAGCGTAACTAAGCAATATAAAATAATCACAAGAGACAAATAAGATTGAGATAACAGCAACTTTTATTTAATAACATTCTTTATACAATGCATGAAATGAAAATACAACTGGAATGAAAAAAAGAAAGCAATGCCTAAACAGTGGCATAATAATAAAAGGAAATACTGGAAAGAACAAGTACAAAGTCTAGAGCTCTGGATCTTCTTGGAACTGCTCCAAATCTTCAGTTGTTGGCTCGGTCTCAACTTGGTCCAACGCACCTGACGACATTCAAAGAAGAAAGAAATAGAATGTCGTCAGCGAACAGGTCGCTCGGTAAGTCCCAAAGAAAAGTGGAGTGAGAATGGCAGAGTAACAGTATTTTCTAGAGTATTATGTTGTAGAATATTATGGAATATTGTTTAACGCAGTTGTTTGTAGCTTGGTACAGAAGAATGCCAGTGTATACGAGGGGGATCTCTATATGCTAGAGATCAGTGCAAACGGAGAGTACAAGGAACCGTTATGCCACGGTACAACAGCAACAGTATTCATGTTAGGTGTCTTAATCTGACCACCTCATTCCACTTTTAACATCTTCCGTACCAATCTACCCCTTTAAACCCCGTAATGTTTTAACAGTGTTGTAGTAATGGAATATGTAAATTGAGTGACTGACCAAAACCATGATATCAGTAAACATGTTGCAACTGTATAATCAGGTAAATGGAATATCAGGATAATGGAATGAATATCCATGGTTTGATTCAGTCAAAAATGAATATATTGTTAACTGTATTCAGGGATTCATGATTTCAAGTTGTGTTGGAATATGATTGAAATATAGATTGACTTGAATTATATTCAAGTCAGAATTAGTCAGACTCTAACCCGAGTCAGACTAAAAGAAAGATAATTTGAAGTTCAATATTAGCTAGGGGCCTTATTGTAATTTGTGAAACTTGAGGGGGTTTTATGTAAAAAGTACTTTTGTATAGTTTTCAAAATATACCTCAAGTATTTAATAATCGTCTTTATTATTGTAATGGATGTGAATTTTATTTGTGTTATTCTAGTGAATATATCCTAATAAAAGTATTAATTGTTTATTTGAAATTCGTGGTATTTTAATGTAACTTTTAATCTATGATTTTTAGGAAAAGGTGGAAACTTGATATTATAACAAAATAAGTGTTTAAATGATAATTATATATAATAAAACACTTAAATGATTTTTAAATGAATATTTTATTTACAAAAAATATTACTTTCCTTAAATATTGTATTTAAACCTTTCGAGACCGAATGCTCCTTGCGGAGGTCTGAATCTCGCACTACTAGCCTGCGGGTGCACGATGAACCGTGCTATCCCTAACAGGTTCCCCACGAATGGGTTGTAATGGCGCTTTGCTCAGGTTTTATAAATACTTTTAATTTAGGGAAAAGATTTTCTAAATATAGGGTATTTATTTGTAAAAGTATATAGTTCTCCATATTTTAGTTGTTAGGGTTTCCTAGACCATCTAACCTATATTCTATGGTCTAAACGATGAGTCATTAGAAGCCTCAAATCGCCTCTTCACCGTCGAATGCAGCCAGGTAAGTGCCAGGTAAGTGGGAAGGAACCACAGTCGTGGGCCTAATTAAAAACCACTAGCCTTAGACACACTTGCCTAGACCCACAAGACAGTTTAGATAAACGATCGATGTCCATGACCAATCGTGCTTTCATTTTATATAAGTTTTATTTAGAAAAGTTTACAATTTAAAGGTCAAACTAAAAGTTATAAAGCTTATGGTATTTTAGTGAAAAAGTCCTATAATATCGTATTCTGTATTTTTGTTATTTATCAATTAGGGTTATAATGAGTGTGTGTAAGGGTAGGTCATTACCCCGTGACTTATATTAAATTTTGGTGAAGTTTCAAGGTGAAATAAGCTATGTTAAACTTAAGGGTATTAAGGTGCAAGAATACGGTATTCATAAACGTTA
This sequence comes from Agapanthus africanus, assembly GCA_030015575.1. NCBI lineage: Eukaryota > Viridiplantae > Streptophyta > Magnoliopsida > Asparagales > Amaryllidaceae > Agapanthus > Agapanthus africanus. Next base: position 626,447,793 of record CM057340.1, read on the forward strand.
TCATTTCATGTGTGAAATTTCATCCAAATTGAATGAAACAAGTTTTGTTATCAAAATAAACATGATTAGGAGTGGGGTATCTAAATAGAACATTAAAATTTAACTTGATGGTATTTTTATGCAAGAAATACGGTTTTCTAAAGAACTTGTCATTTCATGTGGAAAAGTACAATTAAATTTGACTTAAGGGTGATTAATAGTCAACATGCAAGAGGGTTGATAATATGTATTAGGTGACAAGTGGAATTTTTAAGAAAAACCGAATCGGAAATCGGTTTGTCCGATTTCCGTCGGGTTTCAAAAAGTCGTATTTTGCAAATATAGAAAAGAGAGGTAGAAGGTTGGGACTTACGGGTTTAAACTCTTCTAAAGAGTAAAGAGAACTAGGGAGGAAAGCCTAGGGTGGTTACGTCGCCGGTTGCTCCAAAACGCGTCGTCGGAATTCCGTCAGGGCTTCGCCGGGAACTCGATTTCGAAGCACACTTCTTGTGGAAACTTTTGAGAGAGTGGCTCAAGATTTTGGGGGGTGAGAGGGTAGTGTGTAGGGTTGGTATTTATAGGGTTAGGCTAGGGTTAGGGTAGATGAAAAGTTAAAAATAAAAATGTGATAAAATGTAATAAAAATGTATTAAAAGAGGAGTAATTGGGGGTTTTAAAGATCTATGGAAGTGTTATTGGGCTGAAACTTTGCAGGTGAGTAGGGAATACCAAAAGACACAACTTTCATGTTGTGACCCTTGCCGGAATCGGCCTAAAAGGGGGTGACTCGGCCGTGACTCGGTCGGATCACTGAGTCGGCCGAGTCAAGGCCGAGTTGGCCGATTCCCGACCGAGTCCGGTGACCTGGATCTCCCCCGACGGTTCATCTACCCTCTGCAAGTGTTACATCTTTGGGTGTAGTGGGGGTTTTTGTGAGATATGCACGTGTAAACTCTTGGTATTCTAAAGGTTTTTTTAAAAATCAATATTAAAAATAATGTGGGGTATGGGATTCGAACTCTGGTGGCTTGGTTCAGCAATGCAAGGTATTACCAATGAGCTACAAGCTCTTTCTTGTAATTATTGTAGAAAAATAGTTACTTAAAATGATATCGGCAGCATTAAATATCAAAGTACACTTTAAATTTAAAAACAATTTAATGTACACTAAAAATGAAATTATTTAAAAACAAAATAATCAATTATATATATCTTGTGCTCGGATTAAAATACTTCTTTATGGTTTTAAAAAAAAAAATTTAAAAATTTGTACAGAAAAGTGTATATGAAAATTAGGGTTGTTACAATTAGCTCGAGGATTATAGACTGAGGAGTATCTCCAGTCTATGTTATGCTGTTGTGCGAAGCGGCTGATCTTGTGGCTTCTGTAGGCTGGTCCGTTATCGGAGATAATCCGTCGCGGAGTGCCAAACCGATAAATGACATGTGTCTTAAAGAAATGGAGAATATTCTCCGTCTTCACTTCCCTCAGCGGTACTACTTCTGTCTATTTGGAGAAGTAATCAGTTGTCACCAAAATGAACCGATATCCTCTGGACGATGTTGGTTCGATGGGGCTGATTACGTCAGTCCCCCACATTTCGAATGGCCAGCTAGCCACTGTCGGATGTAGCGGATTCGGATGCTGATGGATGAAGTCCCCGTGAATCTGGCACGAGCGGCACTGCTTCGCGTATTCGAGGCAGTCTTGGATCATCGTGGGCCAATAATAACCCATCCGTTTGATCTTCAGCTTCATCTTCGGCCCGGCTTGGTGAGAACCACAGAGTCCGTTGTGAGTTTCTTGGACGACTCTCATTGCCTCTTCAGGTCCCAGGCATCTTCGTCATAAAGATTCAAATGATCTCTTATACAGGGTATCATTGACGAAGGCGAAAAATAGGGCTCGCTTCATGAGCTGATGTTTTGAGGACGCATCTTCAGGCGTTCGACGGGATTTGAAGTAGTCTATAAAGACTTATCTCTAATCCTCAACCTTTTCTTGGTCTTTTATTTATAGAGCCGCTGGCTTGGTCATTCCCTTTTCCTCGGACGTCTCTGGAAATATTTCTGCCGGTGCGAGGACTCGACGGCTTTGAACAACGATCCACACGTCATCGAGGTTTTCGTCAGCCAGTTCTTTAGCGAGCTTGGCTAATGCATCCGCCTTGCTATTTTCCATACGTGGTATGCTTTCCAAGGTGTAGGAAGGTATTTGGGTCAGCAGTTGCTGTACCCTCTCGCCGTACTTCACCAGTTCTGGTTTGCACGTTTGATAGTCGCTGTTTACTTGACTAACGACCAGTTGGGAATCTCCGTATATGAAGAGGTTTTCAATCCCCATGTCAATGGAGATCTCGAGACCTGCTATCAAAGTTTCGTATTCGGCTTCATTGTTTGTCCTCGGCTCTGTTAAGGAGAAGGCAAAACGCATTATCCCTCCTTGTGGAGTTACGAAAATAAGGCCTACCCCTGATTTGATTATGGGGGTGCTTTGCTTGCGCTTCTTGGAAAACGCTCCATCGAAGTAAAGTTCCCATCGGGTATCACTTCCGTCGATCGTGTCAAACGCATGTTCGTCTGGCAATTCGCAGTTCAAGGGAGAATCGGCAGGTATCGGATGCTCAACGAGAAAGTCGGCGATGGCCTGTCCCTTCACTGCCTTAAGAGGCTGATACGTTATTAAGAATTCCATCAAGAGCAAGGCCCATTTAGCGAGCCGCCCCGTCAATATGGCCTTTGACATCAAATATTTGAGAGGATCCACCTTCGATATGAGCCGGACATCATGCGCCAATGCATAGTGCCCGAGCTTCGTTATCGCGAAGATTAATGCCAGGCAGTGTTTTTCGATGGGAGAATAATTGCTTTCTGCCCCCAGCAGAACTCGACTCAAATAGTAGAGCGCTCTCTCCTTCCCTTGGTCGTTCTCCTTGTAAGTCCATGCTACCTCTCCCGGTACTTACGGGCTTGCGGAATTTGGTGAAAAATAATTTTCTAGAGGCGGTAACATGGACTCAAACGGATCTTTGTTAAACTATCTACCTAACATCCTAACTAAGAGTTGTTAACTACTCGGTTAGGGGGTTATACCTTTGTTTCTTGAACTCCTTCATCTTCTACACTTGATGGTTGTCCGGATTGGCTTCACCCCGTCTTCTCCTTGCGCCGAAAATTGATCCACCCGAAAGCTTCTACTTTTGGCTTTTTCTTCGAGCTTTGAAGAAACTAGTTCACTCGGTTTGCTAAACCTTGTGAACTAGAGTGAGTAGAGGAGAGTGTGTTGGGATTTTTCTCTATGGTTCTTGGTTCTCAACACATGAGACAAGTGAACCATAGACTAAAGAGAGGGAGAGCAAGAGGAAGAGGATGAGAGCTCAAGAACAAGAGAGAGAATGAAAATGATAGAATGAGCAAAACTTTTCTCTCTTGGCTCTCATAATCCAAGGCCATCATAACCAATCATAGCAATCAAGTATTATGTGATGGTTTAAGCTAAAATAGCCATATCATTTCATGCACTCAATTTTCATAAGAAAAACAAGCAAGCAAAAGTCTTTGCCATGAAATGATAGCTATTGTCATCATGATGGTCAACTAGTCCAACCTAGTCAACCGGTCAATAAAATCAACAAGTCAACAAAGTCAACCCCTCAACAACCATGTCACCATAATACTTAATTAATATTATTGTTAATCATATATCATATTCTCATTAGGGTTTAGCAAATAGTCAATGGTCAACAGTCAACAGTCAACAACCCTAATGAGAATCCTCTGCCTCTATCTCTCCGTCAACTGTGCATACACACCCGCATCCGCGTTCCGAGGAACACGAATACATACTAGATGAAATCAATCCCAAAACGTACACTAGGATCTGGCTTAAACCAAAGCCCGCTAGTGTTAACTGTCCGGACACTAAACCCGCACAAGAGCACGGATGTGACCGAACCCTGTCGCAAAACCATGCGACCTGTCGCAAAACCATGCGACCTCTACTCTTTTGCCTAAAGGCGAATAGCTTTCTGTGTGGGACTCTAAAGACTCGACACTACGCTGGCAGTGGGTTTAACCACATACCGCAAGCGGCACTAGCTGTGCGTAACGGTCCCCAGGTACATGCCGACAAGAAGACTGACGAGGTGAAACCCATCTGAACTCCTACTGAGCCTGAATATGACAGTCTCCGTACAGTCCGGTCTGTTCGTCTGATACATTGCATGGCGGGCCTAGGGGGCGGTAAACGTCAGTTCCCTAATAGCGGTACAAGTCGTGCCGGAGTGAAGCCCAAAACACCCTGAGATAACACTGGAAGCCTGCCAGTATATCTCGCTTGCCCTGGCCAGGGACTACTCGTGTAATGGCTCTCCTAGACACAGCACGATGTCAACCCCCAATACCGGGAGAGACGAATCCTGTCTAACCGTCACTGCCTCTAAGTGCTTCGGGACTGCACCCAACTACTACCTGTTTGCACGACTCCTTTGAGCCGTGGTAGGGTAGTAATCAAAGTACAGTGGGAACACACTCGAGGCTAAGTGACAGTGTCAAGTCAGCGGACTAAGCTGTGCTCATGTCACCTGGGAACTGATAACTGACGATAGGTATAATACCAACCAGTCAGTTCCCGACGAGTCCTGTCTAGTGTACTCATAACCTAACGAGCACCCGCATACTATCTCAAGTACGACGTACTGATGGCTGTGGGACAGACCATCTCCCACACTGGGATGAGAAGCGCATACGCTAGTCTACTCCGGAGTATCGATGCCCTGTCTCGATAGTCCTGCGACTAGGGACCTGCATAAGGATGTGCTTATAGATTACCCAGCCCCCACTAGTGTGACTGCCATCACAACGCTGGTAATCAAGCAAAGATCCTAAGGGCTCCACTAATGTGTATAGGTGATATACTAAAATAAACACATGTACACATTGAAGTAGAAACAAACCAAGTAGCATACTACTATATTGAGCAAGATTGTATATACAAGGTGAATATCCCAAGCTTCCATTAAGTAATATACAAACTAGTATGATACAGTAATGGCCTCTAGGGCATATACACTAACAATCTCCCACTTGCACTAAGGCCATGTACTGACGTATCGAAGACCTATCATTTCGATCAGCCGCTCGAACTGAGTCTGGGGCAAGGCCTTGGTGAATGGATCTGCAGTGTTATCTTCTGAAGCAACCCTCCGAACCTCGATCTCCTGGCGATCCACGATCTCCCTGATCAGGTGATACCGCTTCAAGATGTGTCTGGATTTCTGATGGGACCTGGGTTCCTTCGCTAAAGCTATAGCCCCGTTGTTGTCGCCATACAGAGGTATTGGATCAACAATGGACGGAACCACCTGAAGTTCTTTCAAGAACTTCCTTATCCAGACGGCTTCTTTTGCGGCATCAGATGCAGCGATGTATTCCGGTTCCATAGTCGAGTCAGCAACGGTTTCCTGTTTGGAACTCTTCCAACACACCGCCCCTCCATTGAGGGTAAAGACAAAACCCGACATGGACTTGGAATCATCCTTGTCACTCTGGAAGCTGGAGTCAGCAAAGGCCTCGATCTGGAGGTCTTTTCCGCCATACACCAAGAACATCTCCTTAGTCCTTCTCAGGTACTTGAGAATGTTCTTTACCGCTATCCAGTGTTTCTCCCCAGGGTTTGACTGATACCGGCTTACCATACTCAGTGCATAAGCTACATCCGGTCTGGTACACAACATCGCATACATTATAGAGAATACCGCAGAAGCGTAGGGTATAATAGACATGCGATACCTCTCCAAATCAGTCTTGGGAGACATCTCTTTAGAGAGGGTGATCCCATGACAAGCCGGTAGATTACCGCGCTTGAAATCTTCCATACTGAATCTTTTCAGTATGGTGTCGATGTACCTGGACTGTGAAAGTCCTAATATCATCTTGGATCTATCACGATGGATCCGGATCCCCAGGATGTATGAGGCATCACCCAGGTCTTTCATGGAGAACCTGTGTGACAAGAACCCCTTGACAGATTGTAGCATAGGAATGTCATTTCCTATTAAGAGAATGTCATCCACGTATAAAACGAGGAATACTACAGTTCTCGCTACAAATCTACTATAGATGCATGGTTCATCTGGATTTTTGATAAAACCAAATTCTTTGACCGTCTCATCAAAACAGATGTTCCAACTCCGTGATGTCTGCTTTAGTCCATAGATGGACTTAAGCAACTTGCATACCTTTCCGCTGCTCCCATTCTGAATGAAACCCTCTGGCTGGTCCATATAGACACACTCCTCTAAATTTCCATTTAGAAAAGCGGTCTTTACGTCCATCTGCCAAATCTCATAATCGTGGAAGGCAGCAATGGCAAGAAGGATCCGAATGGATTTCAGCATAGCCACTGGAGAAAAGGTTTCGTCATAGTCCAAACCAGGTCTTTGACGAAAACCCTTTGCAACAAGTCTAGCTTTATAGGTCTCAACCTGTCCATCTACACCAATCTTCCTTTTGAAGATCCACTTGCATCCTACGGGTTTTACCCCATCTGGAGCAATGTCCAACGTCCATACTTTGTTGGTGTACATGGACTCCATTTCGGTCCGCATTGCATCCAGCCATTTTACCGAGTCAACGTTCTGAACGGCCTGCTGGAAGCTAGTAGGCTCATCATAATCTATGATGTAATCCTCTCTATCCCCGTCTATGAGAAAACCGTAGTATCTCTCGGGCGGATGAGACTGCCTACTACTCCTGCGGAGCGGCGTAGGAATGTCCTGTTCTTTTGAACCCTCTGGTTCCACCATACTTTCAGTAATAGTCTGTGGTTCTGGAATTTCTTCCAGTTCTACTGCGCTCCCACTAACTTCCTTTTCTAAGAACTGGTGTTCTAGAAAGTGGGCATGACGAGAAACAAAAACTTTTTGTTCCTCTTCGCAGTAGAAGAAATATCCCATAGAGTTCTTTGGATATCCCATAAACTTGCACTGTACTCAGCGTGCCTCGAGTTTGTCCACATGCTGCTTTTTGACAAAAGCTGGACTTCCCCATGTCTTAATGTGATTAAGATGGGGCCTCTTCCCACACCACATCTTATATGGTGTGGTAGGCACAGTCTTAGTGGGAACTCGGTTCAAAAGGTATGCAGCTGATTCTAGCGCATACCCCCAGAATGATCGCGGTAACTCAGCGTTACTCATCATGGACCGTACCATATCCAATAGGGTTCGGTTCCGTCTCTCCGATACACCGTTATGTTGCGGAGTGTATGGAGGAGTAAGCTGAGAGAGAATTCCATTCTCTTTTAAGTAATCCAGGAACTCGGCACTCAAGTATTCACCACCTCGATCCGATCTTAGAATCTTGATACTTTTGCCGGTTTGTTTTTCTACTTCATTCTTATATTCCTGGAACTTTCCAAAGGCTTCAGATTTATGTTTCATTAAGAAGACATAACCGTACCTTGAAAAGTCATCCGTAAAAGTAATGAAGTAAGAATAACCGCTTCGCGCATGTGTAGACATTGGACCGCACACGTCGCTGTGTACGAGTCCCAAGAGCTCGCTCGCTCTTACTCCGTGTCCAGTGAACGGAGTCTTTGTCATCTTTCCTTTGAGACAGGATTGACAAGTGGCATACGATTGATATTCGAACGGATCCAAATATCCTTCTGTATGTAACTTAGTCAATCTTCTCTCATTGATGTGACCCAGTCTACAATGCCACAAGAAAGTCTGATTGATTTCTGAGACTTTTTTTTGTGTGTATTCTGGACATTGAAAATCTGTGGTTGGTTTAATACGTATATACCATTGCTCAATGTATCTGACCCAATCAGAACTTGATTAAGGTGAATGTTTACAACATTGCTTACAAACGCAAATTCATAACCTTCTTTAGAAACCAAAGATACATAAATGATATTACAAGTTGCGTTGGGTAAAAAAAAGCAATTAAGCAAAACCAAAACATATCCATCTGACATTCCCAGGTGATAGTCCCCCACGGCCTTAGCATCCATGCTAGCTCCGTTTGCAACTTTGAGGGTCATGTCACCTGCCTTAAAAAACCTACGGTTTCTCAACGCCTGCAAAGAATTACAAATATGAGATCCTGATCCGGTATCCAATACCCAGGAAGTAGAGTTTATTGAAATACAGTTTTCAATAACATACACACCTGAAGCTGAAGCTGCAACCTGCTTCAGATCCTGTGTTCTGGCCTTCCAAGCCCTGCAATCTTTCTTCCAGTGTCCACTCTTATGACAATAGAAGCATTCTTCCTTATCCACAAGCTTCCCCACTTTCTTAGTTGCTTTTGCCTTTCCCTTCGTATCCACTTTACTAACACCGCCCCTTGGTTTGGCGGGGGCTTTCTTCTTCTTTCCCTTGGCTTTCGCCTTGGACCTAGAAGAAGAAGATCCTTCTACAAACAAAGTGGATGTTTCCCTACCTTTCTATAGGGTGCCCTCTGCGCTCCTCAGCATGTTGAGGAGTTCTGAAAGTTCAACTTCCTTTTTTTGTAAGTTGAAGTTCAGGATAAATTGGGCGTAAGTGGAAGGAAGGGACTGGAGAATCAAGTCCGTATAGAGCTCATTCTCCAACGTGGTCCCAAGATCCGCGAGCTCCTCAATGTAGCCAATCATCTTAAGCACGTGTTCCGCTACCGATGATCCGACGACCAATCTTTCCGAAAATAACTTCTTCGACACTTCGTATCTTGCGATACGAGACTGCTCTCCATACAGTTCTTTTGTATGAAGAAATATGGATTCCAGGTCCATATTCTTGTGCCTCCTCTGATATTCATTGTCCATAGAGGCAAGCACGAGGCACTTGGCCTTCGCGCAATCGATTTCCCAGGTCTTACGGATTTCCTTATCCGCGACGCTGGTTTTGGGACCTGGGACAGGGGGAGCTTTGGTGGTAAGAAGATACCCCAGCTTGTCGTAAGTGATTGCCATCTTGACATTCCTGAGCCAATCTTTGTAGTTTGGCCCTGTCAGTATGTTTTTATCTAGAAGTAACTTAAGTCCGGTCATGTCGATTGGTCGCTGCAATTAGGAGAGAGAGAAGAAACACTCAGCATGATGCTCTTGCAAGTTTAGAGTGGTTTTTAATTTATCTAAACAGGATGGCTCCCACTGTCTCTCGAATCCCTCCTCAAACCAAAAAGGAAGAATTAGTCAGGATCAATCTCACCGTACAATTCTTGCTTAACCGTTCGGCCAGGCTGGAGTCGGTACTTCGAGGGAGGTTTTCCAACGCTTTCACGAAGTTCCTTAATTAAATAATCTCTTTTCCCTGTGGGCGTAGCCCCGCTAACACCTTTCTAGACACCTACTTGGTTTATAGCATTGATCGTTAAGTGAGAAATTTCCCGAGGAGTAGCATATACTCACAGTAGGATCGGGATCCAAATATCATCGCGTGACAAAACTGAAGGAATCCTACCAGAATTATCACACTCCAAATGGTATGCAGCGCTAGCAAGTTTCAGTACTTATGAAACCCCCGATGTGGATTTTTGCCCCAAGCTCTTATGACCTTGACTTTGGCCAAAATATCATAAGTCACATGTCAAGTTCTACCCGTCATTCTCCAGGTTAATTTGGACCCACCCGCACCTACCCTTGACTTTGGCCAAAATGGCAGTACGACTGTCCCAAACCAACGCATCTATCTATGCTGCACATGAATACCCAATAGCTACCAATCACTATGCCTTGACTTTGGCCAACATACATAGCTTGAATACTATTGACCATTCATGTGAAACGACGGAGGGCTACGAATGGTTTTGGCGAAACCGTGAACGTAGTGAACTTGATATAATCGATGGAACGAGATAGCTTTTAAAAGGAGTGGCTCAAGCTCCGCATTTAAAAGTTGGTTTTGAAAAGAACCGAGTGATTTTTCGAAAGTGTTCCAACGACTTTTACTTGGTTTATTTTCTTGCATTAGTTCTTTTAATGCGTCCCATCATTTAATTCTACCATTGCAGAAAACAACCAAAATATGACGTACGCTTATGCCATTCGCATTCGCCACGGGGCCGCGTCATTACCCGTTAGGTTACTTCACTAACGACAGAGCGGGGGCTGGGCTAGCGCGGCTGTAAAACATAAGCAACGCCTAAATAATATCATATATATATATATTACAATGATAGCCATTTCAGATCACAGATGAATACATTGGATATACTAGCAATCCGCAATTCGTACGAGTCTGTAACGAAAAGCAGATTACACGGTCGCGGTGAATAGCCAATACCCCACCCAAGACCCCTACGGGTGCGGCAAACTACCCGCCAAGTACCCGAAGCGGAGCAACCTCCCTCAACACCGTGAGTAGGCCACTCGGCACTTCGAGATACCCGGTAGTTTGTGCACCCCCTCCATGGGTCTATCCTAGGAGCAAAAACAGTAAAAATAAATTATACAATGACGGCTACAACCCCGACCCGGTTGTGCGGTCATACAAATAATTATTACATCAATTTACAAATTTACATGAATTGAAAGAAAAGAAAACTCTCGTCTCACAACCCCCGGCCATTCACCCGCGACAATCCAATGAATTCATATACACAAACCAACAGCATTACAGATCACAAATTTGTATAACCCTCACTAATCGACATATAGCGATTAGCAGATGTTCAATACAAATATCACATCACAGAAATAAACCCGTTAGCCTTAGTCTTTAAAAACTCGATCAAAATACGGTTTTTAAAGCCCCAAAAACAAAATTTTCTTTCTGGAAAATCTGGGCTGAAAAAACATATACCAAAATTCCCAAAATACCCCACTGAATATACTGCAGCAAAGACGATCCAGAGAAGAGCCAAGATGGCCGCGGAACCGCGGCAATAGCAAGCTATTGCCACGTTTACGCGGCGTTTTGATGGAATCTTTGCATCGTTTTTCTACAGTATCTTTAAAAAACCCTGAGTCGATTTTTAAAGCATGATTTATTATTTTTACAGATTTAAAAAAATCGACAGCAAGTTGGGTTTTTGGGTGTATTTCGTGACTTTTTCTCTGATCGAATTTCTAGTTACTATGCTAACATGTTAGGTAGTGTTTAACTAGGCTCTGATACCACTGTAAGTCCATGCTACCTCTCCCGGTACTTACGGGCTTGCGGAATTTGGTGAAAAACAATTTTCTAGAGGCCGTAACATGGACTCAAACGGATCTTTGTTAAACTATCTACCTAACATCCTAACTAAGAGTTGTTAACTACTCGGTTAGGGGGTTATACCTTTGTTTCTTGAACTCTTTCGTCTTCTACACTTGATGGTTGTCCGGATCGGCTTCGCCCCGTCGTCTCCTTGCGCCGAAGATCGATCCACCCGAAAGCTTCTACCTTTGGCTTCTTCTTCGAGCTTTGAAGAAACTAGTTCACTCGGTTTGCTAAACCTTGTGAACTAGAGTGAGTAGAGGAGAGTGTGTTTGGATTTTTCTCTATGGTTCTTAGTTCTCAACACATGAGACAAGTGAACCATAGACTAAAGAGAGGGAGAGCAAGAGGAAGAGGATGAGAGCTCAAGAACAAGAGAGAGAATGAAAATGATAGAATGAGCAAAACTTTTCTCTCTTGGCTCTCATAATCCAAGGCCATCATAACCAATCATAGCAATCAAGTATTATGTGATGGTTTAAGCTACAATAGCCATATCATTTCATGCACTCAATTTTTACAAGAAAAACAAGCAAGCAAAAGTCTTTGCCATGAAATGATAGCTATTGTCATCATGATGGTCAACTAGTCCAACCTAGTCAACCGGTCAACAAAGTCAACAAGTCAACAAAGTCAACCCCTCAACAACCATGTCACCATAATACTTAATTAATATTATTGTTAATCATATATCATATTCTCATTAGGGTTTAGCAAAAAGTCAATGGTCAACTGTCAACAACCCTAATGAGAATCCTCTGCCTCTGTCTCTCCGTCAACTGTGCATACACACCCGCATCCGCGTTCCGAGGAACACGAATACATACTAGATGAAATCAATCCCAAAACGTACACTAGGATCTGGCTTAAACCAAAGCCCGCTAGTGTTAACTGTCCGGACACTAAACCCGCACAAGAGCACGGATGTGACCGAACCCTGTCGCAAAACCATGCGACCTGTCGCAAAACCATGCGACCTCTACTCTTTTGCCTAAAGGCGAATAGCTTTCTGTGTGGGACTCTAAAGACTCGACACTACGCTGGCAGTGGGTTTAACCACAGACCGCAAGTGGCACTAGATGTGCGTAACGGTCCCCAGGTAGATGCCGACAAGAAGACTGACGAGATGAAACCCATCTGAACTCCTACTGAGCCTGAATATGACAGTCTCCGTACAGTCCGGTCTGTTCGTCTGATACATCGCATGGCGGGCCTAGGGGGCGGTAAACGTCAGTCCCCTAATAGCGGTACAAGTCGTGTCGGAGTGAAGCCCAAAACACCCTGAGATAACACTGGAAGCCTACCAGTATATCTCGCTTGTCCTGGCCAGGGACTACTCGTGTAATGGCTCTCCTAGATACAGCGCGATGTCAACCCCCAATACCGGGAGAGACGAATCCTGTCTAACCGTCACTGCCTCCAAGTGCTTCGGGACTGCACCCAACTACTACCTGTTTGCACGACTCCTTTGAGCCGTGGTAGGGTAGTAATCAAAGTACAGTGGGAACACACTCGAGGCTAAGTGACAGTGTCAAGTCAGCGGACTAAGCTGTACTCATGTCACCTGGGAACTGATAACTGACGATAGGTATAATACCAACCAGTCAGTTCCCGACGAGTCCTGTCCAGTGTACTCGTAACCTAACGAGCACCTGCATACTATCTCAAGTACGACGTACTGATGGCTGTGGGACAGACCATCTTCCATACTGGGATGAGAAGCGCATAAGCTAGTCTACTCCGGAGTATCGATGCCCTGTCTCGATAGTCCTGTGACTAGGGACCTGCATAAGGATGTGCTTATAGATTACCCAGCCCCCACTAGTGTGACTGCCATCACAACGATGGTAATCAAGCAAAGATCCTAAGGGCTCCACTAATGTGTATAGGTGATATACTAAAATAAACACATGTACATATTGAAGTAGAAACAAACCAAGTAGCATACTACTATATTGAGCAAGATTGTATATACAAGGTGAATATCCCAAGCTTCCATTAAGTAATATACAAACTAGTATGATACAGTAATGGCCTCTAGGGCATATACACTAACACTCCTGTGCCCATAATGCGCCTAAGGAACCTTCAAGGGCGGTTGTATAAAGAATGAGAGGTTTTTCCTTGACCGGAGCAGCCAGCACTGGCGGATTCTGCAGGTGTTGCTTGATTTCGTCTAGTGCGCTTTGGCATTTGTGATCCCAGACGAAAGGGGTTCCCTTCTTCATCAGGTGACTGTAAGGGCGGCATTTCCCTGAAAGATTGGCTATAAATCGCCGGATATACGCGAGCTTATCTTAGAGAGACCGCAATTGTTTGAGAGTCCTTGGCGGAGGCATTTCCATGATCGCCTTAATCTTTGACGGATCTATCTCGATGCCTCGGTGTCGGACAATGAATCCCAGGAATTTGCCCGAGGAAACACCGAACGCGCATTTAAGAGGGTTCATCTTTAAGTTGTATTGCCGGAGGCGTTGAAACACGATCTTCAGATACTCTAGATGTTCCTCGTATGATTTTCTCTTAACCACGAGGTCGTCAATATAGCATTCGACGATTTCATGTATAAGGTCATCGAAGATCTTCGTCATGGCCCTCTGATAGGTGGCACTGGCGTTCTTTAGACCGAAAGACAACACCTTGTAGCAGAATATGTCCAAGGGGGTCCGGAAAGCGGTGTGCTTCTGGTCCTCGGGATGCATCTTTATCTGATTGTATCCTGACGATCTGTCTATGAAGGAGAAAACTTCGTGAGTGGACGTATTGTCTATCATCAGCTCGGTGACCGGTATTGGGAAGTCGTCTTTCGGGCAGGCTTTATTGAGATCCCAAAAGTCCACACATATGCGCACTGTCCCATTTTTCTTCATCACCGGGACGTTGTTGGTGATCCAGTCAGGATACTGAACTTCTTGGATGAAGCCAGAGTCGATCAGCTTCTTGACCTCGGCGTTAATGCTCATCTCAAGCTCAAGCTACATTCTTCTCGGTGCTTGTTTGATTGGCTTGACGTCCGGGGATATGGCCAGTTTGTGGACAGCAATCTCTGGATCTAGTCCTGGCATCTCGGAATAGTTCCATGCGAAGCAATCTTTATGTTGCATAAGCACGTCTTTTAGTGTAGCTACCCTTTCTTCAGACAGCAACTCGCTGACGAACGTCGCCCGCGGGTCACTTGCCGTCCCCAAATCAATTTTCTTGAGCTCATCTGCAGTGGTATGTATTACATCTTCTAGCTCTTTCGGCGCCGGTGGAAACTATGAGATCACCTCGTCATCATTGTTTTCGAAGCACCAGGGGAGATTATTTATACCGTCGGGGTCTTCTTCTGATAACGTTATCACGTGACAGGTACGAGCTCGCTTCCAAGACCGACGTTGATCTAGTTCTACCCTCGAGGATTTGGGTTCATGCCTTTACGGTGGGGTTACCCTCCAGCTGCTGGATAGAGTGAACCTGTCCTGTCGATATTGATTTTCGACCCAGTTCTTGAAGTTGAAGCAATCTTCAATAGGATGTCCTATTGCCCTATGATAGAATCAATAGTCAGGATGAGAGACTTCGCCTGGTTGCTCGGGGTGCTTAGACTCCGGGAGTATAGTCAGTTGATGTCTTATGGCGAGATCGAGTATCTTCCATGTTTTGTTCTGAGGAAAAGAGTATGCTCGACTCATCTTTGTTATAAGAGACGAATCTGGATTACTCGATTCCTGATTGCGTGGCTTCTTGGTCCCACTTTGTCGCTCTCGAACACTTTTCCCGCTCTTTGATTTATTTTTGCCTCTGCGTCGGGCCTTTTGTATGACGGGTAACAGGGAGGAGCATTTTCATCTTTCGCAGCCTGTTGAAGAAGGCGTTGCGTCCTGGTTTTCTCGTAGATGGCCATTTCGCGATTGTGGTCGTCTCGAACCTTTTGACTCGCTTGCCTTATAAGCTTGTCCATCTGTTCTTCAAACGACAGACTGAGCATTTTTATGTCGGGAGCTCTTTCTGGTTCAGGGTTAGCATTTTCCCAAAAAGCATCTCCCTCTTCATCAAAGTCATGTATGACGTAGCAGTCGCGGAGTAGCTCCCGTTTCTGGGATTGAACATACCCAAGCCCGGTCGTTTCCATTTTCCCGTTGGGCAATTTCCGCTGAGTTCCAGGGACGTTTCAGATCCTGTTATAAAACCGTGCTTGTCAAGCAGTTTGCTTAAGGGGTACACCTTGGCGTCTCAAGAGTCTCCTTAGTCCGTCTGTGTAATATCTGGGCAAACGGATGGGCTGGAGCCTGTCGAGTGTGGAATCCGCGCCGTGCCAGATTTCCTTCTCCACTTTAGTTTCCCCGGATCAGTAGAATAGGATCGCCTTTTCACCTTCTCACCTGGGAGGGACATAGAACGTCTGCAGCTCTTCCACACTGTAGGTATCAAGCGCGTCTAGTTCTTTATGATGTTTGGGCGGAACCATGGCAACTTGCAAACTTTACTCTTCATCGGCGAATGTTTGAATTGAAGGCCGAGCAGAGAATATGGCGTTGACCTCATCTTCTGAGTCGCTGCCGAAGATAAGCATAGGAGCGGACGGTCCCGGCTTGTTGTACTGGGGTGGCCCTGAATAAACTATCTGTTCCTCTTCCTCGGTATCACTCCCGAAGACTGGAATGGTGGTGATAGCTTTGTTCTCCGGTTTATGACATCTCTCTGTGTCTTCAAAGTCTGGTAAGAAGTATTTTGCATTTTCATAGTTTCGGACTTCGTTTACGGAGAATGGGTTCAGCTCTCCTGTTACGGTATACTCGAGACCATCCTTGAAGTATTTCATACACTGATGCTGTGTAGAAGGGATGATATTGTACTCGTGTAACCAAGGCCGACCAAGCAAAGCATTGTAGCATGTCTTGGTATCGATGACGTGAAATTTAATATCTGTGACGAGTAGTCCGAAGCGTAGCGTCAGTATCACGACCCGAGGGTCCGTGATGACTGGGAATCAAAGCCGGAGATGGTGATTTTATCACAAGCGAGGTGCTGAACGCTCATGCAGATTTCCTTCAACACTCGCACGTTGAGGAGATTGACGGAAGACCCATTGTCGAACAGGATTTTACCTATCTTGATATCGTGACAATATCCGGAGACATATATGGGACGGTTGTGCTCACACGTCCCAAGGAGGAGATCTTCATCGCCGAAGGTAATATCGGCTGTGTGTACTTCTTCCAGTTCGTCCTTCATTTTTTCTTCGGCGAGAAAATATTAGAATTGCTCTGGCACTTGTAGTGCCTTGATCAATGACTCGCTTGCTTCTTTTGATAGTAAAAGAGCATCGAGAATGTTGAGCTGCGAGGTAACTTCCTTAAGTGCGCCAGAATGTTGTAGTCCACCTTACTTTTCCTTGGCGGGTCCTTGGCGGTCAGCTCTTTCATGACTTGGTCATCTATGGCGATATCTTCAGAGACCTTCTCTTTTCCCTTATCTTTTCTGTTCGCGGGTCCGAGATTCTTTTCGGGCAGCGTACGATTGCACAGCTGGATATTTTCACAGGTCTTCGATTCTCCCTCCTTTCCCGAGGTGGATTCCTTGAATAGAGGGCCAAGAGTCATCTCTTCATCGGAGTCGCTTCCGAACGTGAGGACTTGCGATCTCCCAGCGTTAACCATACGACAGTTGCCGGTAGTTCTTTTATGCTCCTCGGTCGTATTTCTCTGCTCCTGACGAGTTTTGCGTTTCATCCGCTTAAAATGTTGTCGGTGAGCAACATATCCCTGCCACCATCTTTTAAAAGAGTTGCACTCTTCGGTGGGGTGTACGATCTTTCGATGATATAGGCAGTAGCTAGGATGCATCTCTGCTTCACCGACAGTGTTTCCTTTGGAGGGTGGTAGCTTCATTCCCATTGATATGGCTTTAGCAAACCTTTTTCTCGTCTTGAACTTGTTTTTATTCACAACGGATGTCCCTTGATTCGGCGGGAGTGTTTCAACTCTTTCCTCCAGTCGCCGGCGTTTGGCCTTTTCAAATATGGCCATCTCACGCTCTCGATCAGCTTTACTTTTCAGAAGAGCTTCGTTTAGGAATGCATCGATCATCTCGTCTGATGGCCCTGGAAGCTCCGGTTCAGGCTCTACCCCCAGTCTCTTGGCGCAAAGGGCTTCCTCATTGTCAATCAACGAATGAGAGATCACATGGCAACTTGCCACATAATCTTCCGATTCATCTGACGAGTCTTCTCCATCATCTCCGTCTTCAAGGATGTGGCCGAGAAATTCCTGGAGCGTGATTGGAGCCCGCGCCTTCTAGTTATACTCTTCCAGCGCGTCGATCTATTTCTGCAGGTCCGTGCGCTTGTCGCCAGGCTTCACGGGCTTTTTGGATTTCTTCTTCTTCTTCGAGGATTTCGACGGCTGGGTGTGCGAGCTTTAGCTATCGCCACTGATCTTTGGAGTTGGGCGCGGCTTTAGCATCCCTTCGACGATCTGGGGTTCCAGCGGATTCTTCCAGTTGATCGCCGGACATGTCTGGAGATCATTCAGCATCCTTTTAGTTTTGGCCGAAAGGGCCACCTCCCATGGAGCTTCTTCAACAAAAGAGCACGTTGTCCCTGGTGTATCCGTCTTCTTAGGAGTGTGCGGTTGTGGTGGGTTTACTTTCCACTTCTTAGACAGCGCGAACTTGCCTTGTAGGTACTGATCCTCGATCCATCCCTTAAAGATGAAGCAATCTTCAATCGGATGGCTTACCGTTTGGTGGTAAGGGCAATAATTGGGATTATTCACTTTGTCGGGTTGCGATGGTCGCCTTAGATTCGGCAGATTGATAAGCCTGTTGCGCATCGCCAGCTCGAACAGTCTCTTCGTTTTATCTCGCGGGAATGAGTAAGGGCGCTTCATTTTCTCATTATAATAGTGTCATCTCTCTTCCAATTGATCCGTTAGTCTTGGAGCACTGGGCTGCTGTTGGGTGTTTGCAACGAAGGTTGCCTTCCCTTTACCCTTTTCGTTTCGCGGTTCCGGCTTCAGAGGAGACGGCCTATGGCCCATCTGGTCTATCTGGGCTAGCTTGTCGATTAAAGCCTGGAATGTGGCCGGTTTGAAGAACATCATGAACTGTGAAATAGTTGCATGAGAGTCTAGGGTGCCCACGAACATGCCCACCGCCGGTGCTTCTTCGATGCGTTGTTCGCACTTCGACCACAGGTTCCGCTATCGGATTGCGTACTGAACCCGCATCTCATCCGGCTTCACCCTGGCATTGATCAATGCCGTTATTGGGGTGCGTTCACTAGCACTTGCGAATCGCTGGGTAAACAACAACTCCATTTCCGTGAAAGTTTTGAAGAAGTCATTTGGAAGTTCGGAGTACCACTCAATTGCCGTCTCCGATAAGCTGCCGACGAATTGGCGGAGCAAGAGCTTATCATCGCCACCAGTATTTCCACAGAGGGCCCTGAACTGAGCAACATGTTGATGGGGATTGCCTGTCCCTTTGTACACATGGAATTTCGGGATCATGTAGACAGGCGGGTACTTTATCTGATCATACCAGCCAAGATACGGTCACCCAGTTCTAACAACTTGGCCGGCCGCTTCATTTGCCTGGTGAACTCTTATTTGCTGAGCAATATAGTCATCCAGTGCAGCTTTGGAGATTGTCTCTTCTTTGGCTGTCGACAGAGCCGGCAGAGGGTTTGATGTTTCTCCTCTGTCATCTTCAATTATTACGGGAGGATCTTCGGCTGGGGGGTCCGGCTGGATCATCATGCCCACCATATCCTGGAATAGAAAGGTTATTTACTTTATATTGGCCGCTTGTTCCGTGGCCTCTTTGTCCTTCTTTTCAAGCATTCTCCGAAGGAATTCGGCATCAGTTTCCTGCTCATGGCGTTGCTCCGAGGATGCCTCTGGGCTTTCTTTTGGCCCGGTGAGTGCGGCCATCGTAGTCATCATCTCCTAAAGCTTCTGCTGCTGCTCTTGAGCTTTTGTCATGGATCGCGTAAGCGGTCGATGACCTATGGAGATACGGCTATCCTCTTTTCCGGATGCCATATAGACGGTATGCACCACCATGCCCCCAGACTTAGGGCGTTTAGGCTCAGTTCCTTTGACATTTGTCGAAGGCATGGGGATTTTCTCCGGCCTTCTCCTCTTATGAGCGGTCGAAGTTGAGGGGGCCGCTGCAGTGGGCACCCAAGTAGCCGTCGTCTTTTGTGGCTTAACAGGACGGTTTTCTTCCTGTCGGACTTTCAACTTCTTCTGCCGGCGGGGATAGTCTTGATCAACCACCGACTCTCAGACTTGTCGCTAGATTTTGTAAACTTTAGAAGACAGTCGTTGAGGGGACTGTTCCGGCTTCATTTCTGTAACAGTCTCCATCGGCGGCGGAGATCTTTTTAATACGGCGGTAGGCGAATTCCTACGCACCTTGTTCAGCAGCTCAAAACTATTCCCGGTTGGAACCGCAGCATTAATTTCCACCATTGGAGCCGGTGGAGTTAGCCTAGAGGGGGAGTTGCCCCCGGCCTTCCTTACTCGGCGCCAGTGGCGACGTCGAGTGTGTCGAGCTGTTGGGGCTGGTTCGGCGATGGAGATGGTTTTTTCTTACCCCCTGTCCAGATGAGGCGCCGCTGGTGCCAGCCTCTTGAAGACTGATGTCTTTTGAGTAGCGGTATCCAACCGGTCAAAAACAGACTTCTGAGCGGGGACGGGAACCGTAGTGGGAGCCGGAATAGTCAGTCTTGTAAAGACCGACCCTTTGGTAGGAGAAGCCGCCTTGACGACTTCGGGGGCAGGGTTGGTTACTCTTTTCGGAATAACCTTCTCTTGAATCACAGGCTTCATCTTGGGCCCACAGGAACTTTAGCCCAATCTGGCGAAGACTGAGGCGCTGGAGCTGGACGGCCCGTTGAGAGGGGACGCAGTAGCTGTAAGCCGATCGAAGACCGATTTCTTGGGAGCTTATGGTGTTGGTACCGGGGTGCTGAAGCTCATCGGTGGGAGCATAGTCCCAAAGAACAATCCAGTGGTAGCCTGAGTCACTTGATCCACCGGCATCCTGAACAGCGAAGCCGTCTGAGGTCCATAAGCTATGCCTCCGGATGAGTTGGAACGCAGGTTGCAATTGCAGCCGGAACACTTCATGCAAGTAGACACCATTGTTTTCTGCGCTAAGCAAGACACCAAATCTTAGTACCTCGAAACCCAAGGGTAACCATTAGCAAACCGCGATTCGTTCGCGAATACGACACACGAAGTGTGGAGTGGAAAGAGGAAAAGGTCCCACCGAGCGTGTCAAAATCTGTTCCCCTCCGAAAGACGCGGCGGAGACGCGATGTACGTCTTGCCTGAAATTCGGGGCAGATGCTAATTGGTGCTATCCGTCCACCTCTCTGAAGATGCCAAGTTGATTTATGGCACCGTGTATCGAAAGTTTAAACGGATGCGGCCAATGTAGCAGATTTCGTCAGATTCCCCCTCATTTGAGAGGTTTTTGATTGTGGGGACGCTCTTCCCTGCAGGCGCAAGCCCCTGCAGTTAATCACGCTACCGCATCGCGGTAACAACTTTCTCCTTCTCCAGATGGTCACTTCGTGTCGTGGGTGTTTGTTTTGTGTTTGGTTGCCCATGGATTGTATACGGAGACTAAGTTATATTGTCGCCCGTAGGGCGTGGACTAGTCCAAATCCGTATCTATCTTAGATTTGGGTTTGGGGGTTTGGGTTTAAGGATACGTTAGCCTTATTTGAGACTAAGATCGACTTAAACGTTTGTTAAGGATACGTTAGTCTTATTTTAGACTAAGATTAACTTAACAGGATCGTTTAGATCCGACAAGAGAGCAATTGGGCTCTGTTGTTTAGTTTAGTGACATTGCGGTCGATAATTAGTTGAAGGACATTACGGTCCATTGGTAGTTTAAAGACATCTCGGTCCAATGTTAATTTAAAGACATCGCGGTTGAGGTTAAGGACATCATAGTCCGTGAGTTTAAGGACCTCACAGTCCGATGTTAGTTTAAACACACCGCGGTTGAGGTTAAGCACATCATAGTCCATGGGTTTAAGGACTCCACAGTCCAATATTAGTTTAAAGACATCACGGTCGAGGTTAAGGACATCATACTCCATGGGTTTAAAGATCCCACAGTCGGATGTTAGTTTTAAGATATCACGGTCGAGATTAAGGACATCATAGTCCATGAGTTTAAGGACCCCACAGTCTGTAGTAATGTGTGGTTATCGGGACTCGTCACCTCTCTGACGATGTTGAAGGATTACAACGACAGATATCAGAGGAGTGAAGAGATGTACCCTTGAACCAAGGTGAGTTGGTTGAAAGAGCAGATGTGCTCAATTCAAGATAAGTTAATGACTTATGGCCAGAATTGGGCTAAGTCCAATTAAAAATGTTTAACATTTTATTTTTGTTCTGGCTATTAACCCTTTATTTGGGCTCGGCCCTTTTAATAATGCTAGGCATTAGGCTCTGACATTTTTGTCTTGTATTGAATGCATAGCATTCAACAGAAACAAAGTTTGTTCTGACAGTGCGCCAGTCAAAGAGCGCATTGCGCTTCTGTCGGGTAGCGCACACAAGGAGGACGAGTGTCGCGCTTAGCGCTAAGCGCTAGTTTATTAGCGCATTGCGCTTTTAATTTATGAGCGTGTTGCGATAGTTTGTTGGCGCGCCAGTGAGTGACACGTGGCGCGCGCCAGCCTATGAGCGCAGAGCTCTGTTTCAGAAGCGCAAAGCGCAAGTAGTGTCTATAGTTGACACGTGGCATGTTTTGGCGCTGAGCGCCGGTCCAAGAAGCGCAAAAGCGCAATACATGAGTGCACGGCACTTTTTAATAGCGCAAAGCGCTTATGATCAATTTTAAGATTAAAGAACAGATTTATGTTCTTCAAAGGAGGCTTTGCCTCAAAATCCAAGAACAAAAGTTCTTGTTTTTATAAAAGGCTCTGCCTTTATAGATCAAAAGATCTATGAGTGAAGTATTTTACTTCTTTTTATTATTTTATGATTAGATCTTTGATCTTTTCTTTTTTATTAAAGATCTTGGTCTTTTTCTTAGATCTCTGATCTTTTTAGAGGATGGTTCTTCTTTTTACAGGATGATTTCATCTCTATTATTCAAGAACATAGTTCTTTTTACCTTGAAGATGAAGAAAATTTTTCTTTTTTTTAAGAGCTTTCTCTTCTTTTGCAGAGGGTTTTTCTCTCTCTTTTCTGTCTCTGAGACTTGAAGTCTAGGGGCCTTTATATAGGGCCAATTGATTTGTTAAATCAATTTTAAGAGATCTTTCTCTGATTGATTTGGGAATATTTCCCACCGTTGGATCTTTGATTCTAAGGCTTCTGTTTTACAGAAGATAATCTTCTTATTTTAATAAGATTGGAAAGATCTTTCCATAACAGAATTTTAGTTCTGATTAATTAATAATTTATTATTAGTAGATCTTTTGATCTGATGGTGGGGGAATTTTTAATTCCAGCGCTGGCACACCTTGAGCTAGCGCACCTACGTTCGACACGTGGCGCGCAGCGCAACTGCGCTAGCGCACCCGCGCTAGCTCATCCGTGTTTGACACGTGGCACGCAGCGTAGAGCACAACGCAACTGCGCTAGCGCACTTGTATTTGACACGTGGCGCACAGCGCGCAGAATCTGAAGCGTTGCTTCACTTTAAATTTTGAATTTTGAAGCAGAGCTTTGCTCTGATTGGGGGTGCGCTGCCTAAGGCACAGCGCACCTGGCGCTAGCGCGTCTGCGCTTGACACGTGGCACGCAGCGCGC
This sequence comes from Agapanthus africanus, assembly GCA_030015575.1. NCBI lineage: Eukaryota > Viridiplantae > Streptophyta > Magnoliopsida > Asparagales > Amaryllidaceae > Agapanthus > Agapanthus africanus. The sequence continues at coordinate 626,470,735 of CM057340.1, forward strand.
AGCGCACGGGATCTGAAGCGTTGCTTCAATTTTTGAATTTTGAAATTCAAAACAGAGCTTTGCTCTGATTGGGGAAACACCGTTCATATGCAGCAGTTGTCCGATTACTTCCGAACTTAAGAATTTCAACAGTTAAATCCATTCGCAAGAAAATGACTATAGCCTGAATACAAATTCGAACTCGAATCCAAACTCAAAACCAAACTTGAACACTTGATCTTGAACCTGAATATTTGAACTTGAATATCCAAACTTGAATCCTTAAACTTGAATACTTGACTTGACTTGACCAAACCATGAATATAACTTGATATGAACTTGACATGAATATCTAAATACATGATTACAACTTAAACATGAACTTACACATTCTTTTTATATTCATGGATTCGACCAAGACCTGTAAACTTGAACTATACACTACAATACGCGGGGATAAGAGGTAGATTGGTACGAAACGTTTATCGTGGCACGAGAGGTCACTTTAAAAGACACCTACATGAATTCACATGCCGTTGCCCTGTGGGTTATGACGGGGTCTTGTACTACATGTTACCATAGTCTACGGGTAAGATGGACTCCTCTTGTATATATGAATACTTTCTTTATCAAACTACAAACAAATACGTTAGAATAACTATTTTATACTTGTAAGTGAATATGTTTAGATACTCTCATATACAACCTTACCTGTTCACATTTCCTTAGTTTCTATTCACTTTATATACCATTCAATTATCTTCTATTACTTCTTTTGGGGACTTACCGAGCGCTAGTTCACTGACGACATTCCTCTCATTTTTTTTTGGAATGTTCATCGGGAGGAACAGACTCTGAAGAGATGGAGCCGAGCCCAAAGGACTTGGACCAGTTTGCCGCTCAGTCTGGCTACTAGCTCCTGGCTGCATTTATTTTCAGTATGCCATAGTTTAGGCATTTATTTTTTATCATTGTATCTTTTTATTTCAGACAGTTGTTTGTAAAGTTGAATGTAAATAAAGTTGCTGTTTCATTTTATTACTCTTGTCATTCTTGCACATTGTTATATTACTTAATTACGTTTAACGTATTTTCATAATAAATACGTTGCGGGTTTGCCACGTCACCGTTTCCGGCTACTGGGAAGCGGGGCGTGACACACCACCAACACTACTGCCACCTCTAACAACCATTGTCGGCGCCATCCTGAATAGCCGCCGATCTCGCCATCATCACCGAACCCCCTACTCTCCCTCACTCTATCAACGAGCACCCACCGCTGCACCCCAAGCTTCCTATGAGCTACCTTCCCCAGCAACCAGCTCAGCCTCCACTTGCACCGAGCTCCTCCTTCTTCCGCCACACCGCCAGCGACCTGGGCCGTCGATGAGACTCCTCGTCACCTCCCCAAGACCACCACAATACCCTCGCTTCTGTTGTTCCCCTCCGAACACAGAGACGCGATCGCATAGGTCCGTCTTGCCTGAAATTCGAGGCAGATGCTAATTGGTGCTATCCGTCCACCTCTCCGAAGATGCCAAGTTGATTTATGGCACCATGTATCGAAGGTTTAAATGGATGTGGCTGATGTAGCAGACTTCGTTAGATTCCCCCTCGTTTGAGGGGTTTTTGATTGTGGGGACGCTCTTCCCTGCAGGCGCAAGCCCCTGCAGTTAATTACGCTACCGCATCGCGGTAACAACTTTCTCCTTCTCCAGATGGTCACTTCGTGTCGTGGGTGTTTATTCTGTTTGTGGTTGCCCGTGGATTGTATACGGAGACTAAGTTATATTATCGCCCGTAGGGCGTGGACTAGTCCAAATCCGTATCTTTCTTAGATTTGGGTTTGGGGGTTGGGTTTAAGGATACGTTATCCTCATTTGAGACTAAGATCAACTTAAACGTTTGTTAAGGATACGTTAGTCTAATTTTAGACTAAGATCAACTTAACAGGATCGTTTAGATCCGATAAGAGAGCAATTGGGCTCTGTTGTTTAGTTTAGTGACATTGCGGTCGATAATTAGTTTAAGGACATTACGGTCCATTGTTAGTTTAAAGACATCGCGGTCGAGGTTAAGGACATCATAGTCCGTGGGCTTAAGAACTCCACAGTCCGTTGTTAGTTTTAAGACATCACGGTCGAGGTTAAGGACATCATAGTCCATGAGTTTAAGGACATCACAGTCCGGTATTAGTTTTAAGACATCACGGTCGAGGTTAAGGACATTATAGTCCATGAGTTTAAGGACCCCACCGTCCGTTGTTAGTTTTAAGACATCACGGTCGAGGTTAAGAACATCATAGTCCATGAGTTTAAGGACCCCACAGTCCGTAGTAATGTGTGGTTGTTGGGACCCGTCACCTCTCTGACGACGTTGAAGGATTACAACAACAGATATCAGAGGAGTAACGAGATGTACCCTCGCACCGGTGTGAATTGTTTGAAAGATCTGTAGCCCAGTTTGGGACTAAGATCTGTCGAATATTTGTGAGCAAATGTGCTCAGTTCAAGATAAGTTGAGGACTTATGGCCAAAATTAAGCTAAGTCTAATTAAAATGTTTTAACATTTTATTTTTGTTCTGGCTATTAAGCCTTTATTTGGCTCAGTCCTTTCAATAATGCTAGGCATTGTGCTTTGACATTTTTTTCTTGTATTGAATGCATAACATTCATCAGAAACAGAGCTTGTTCTGACAGTGCGCCACGTGGCGCACCAGGCGCGTGGCGCCAGTCAAAGAGCGCATTGCGTTTTTGTCGGGTAGCGCACACGAAGGGGACACGTGTCGCGCTTAGTGCTAAGCGCTAGTTTGTTAGCGCATTGCGTTTTTAATTTATGAGCGCATTGCGCTAGTCTGTTGGCGCACCAGTGAGTGACACGTGGCGCACTTGGCGCTGAGCGCCAGCCCATGAGCGCAGTGCTCTGTTTTAAAAGCGCAAAGCGCAGGTTGTGTCTTTGTTTGACATGTGGCGTGTTCTGGTGCTGCGCGCTAATCCAAGAAGCGCAAAGGCGCAATTCATAAGTGCAGGGCACTTTTCAATGGCGCAAAGTGCATTTGATCAATTTCAAGATCAAAGAACAAATTTTATGTTCTTCTAAGGAGGCTTTGCCTCAAGATTCAAGAACAAAAGTTCTTGTTTTAATAAAAGGCTCTGCCTTTATAGATCAAAGATCTGTAGACGAAGTAAAAATACTTCTTTTATTATTTATGATTATATCTTTTGATCTTTTTCTTTTTATTAAAGACCTTGGTCTTTTTTCAGATCTATGATCTTTTTAGAAGATGGTTCTTATTTTTACGAGATGGTTTCATTTCTGTTATTTCAAGAACATAGTTCTTTACCTTGAAGATGAAGAAAAATCTTCTTTTTTTTCTAAGAGCATGCTCTTCTTTTGCAGTGGGTTTTCTCTCTCTTTTTTTTTTGTTCTCTTCTCCCTCCCTTTGACTTGAAGTCTAAGGTCCTTTATATAGGGCCAAATGATTTGTTAAATCAGTTTTGAGAGATCTTTCTCTTGATTGATTGGGGAATACTTCCCACCGTTGGATCTTTGAACCTAAGGATTCTGTTTGACAGAAGATAATTTTCTTGTTTGAATAAGATTGAGAAATCTTTCCATGCAGAATTTATTCTGTTTTTGGTAATTCATTATTTACCATTGTGTAACGCTTCGAAAATCGTTTAGGCAGTTTTTCGGTAATCGGCTAAATTAGCAGTCTTCTCCGTAAAATGTCAAAATAGGTATTTTTCATTATAGACCTAATTATATAAAATTCAGATAAGATATTACTATAAATTGGTCACTAAAATATCACTTAAAATTTTCTAGTTAATTAAAAAAAAATTCCTTAATTAATTATTTTTAATATTATTTTAAACTTTTAAAAATACATTTAATTAGTGATAAATACAAATTTAATTGGGTAAATTACATAATTAGGAACCATAATAAACTAAAATTTAGTGTAACAAAAATTTTGACAAACCATTTCATGTTTGGTTGCTTTTGGTAAAAGGGGTTGGAAAATTGAAAAGAAAAAGGGTTTTTTTTGAAAAGCTTTGATGTAGCATGCATTCATTGACTTAGATGATATTTTCTTTGTGGAAATTTCCACACATTCTCTCATTCTCCTTTCCTTTTTGCCTCTGGCCGAGACCCCACTCCTTCAGCTCCTATTTTTTCTCCCCATTTCCTTGCTTCTAAAATCAACAAAAAATCAACAAAATCCATAAAAATTCACATTTTTCCTTCACAAATTCAAACCAAAACCCTAAACCATCCCTTCCCTAACCCTAATTTGTTTGAAAAGTGAAGAAAAGAGGTGTCTTGGAGGCAAATGCAAGTTAGGAATCAACTCTTGTAAGGTATAAATCCTAATCTTGTTGTTTAATTTGCTAGATTAAATAGTTCAAGTGTGAATTTTAGTAATAAATTCTTGTTTATGAAATTTCAAGAAAAGGGGTGATGTTGTAGTTAGGGTTTAAAGTTGAATAAGTGTGTTTAGGTTAGTATTGTGGCCATCTAGTGTATTAGGTAGGATATTTATGCGATGTTGCGATCGCGATACCGTTAATTCGCGATGTTTGCTTTGAAATCGGTATGCTAACGCTTACTAGATTTTTATGAATTTTAGGAGGTGATCCAATTGAAGTAGATTGGCAATATAATTAGCATCTTATACGACTTTTAGTGTGCACGAATGCGGGGTTTTGTCTTGTTGGGTTTTAGTTTTGACGATTGCCCCGAAACGACGATTTTAGTTAAGGTTTTAGCGATTTTCGTGTATTTTCCGCGTACCGAGTGCACGTTGTGATTAATTCGAGAGCGTCGATCTTTTCATATTGTGAGTTGCGTCATTTTAGGAATCTGTAATCTTATATTGTGTGTTATGCAATTCTAGGATCGGTCGCGGAAACATCGGACGCGGCGTGCAAAGGTAAGGCGGTGGTTGGATCGGATTAGCGAGGTATTCAGGTGAGTAGATGTATTCATCTATGGGGCAATCGTCTGGATGGCGCGAGGCACCCCCTAGTTAGGATTACTTTATTTCTTATAAGATTTGCATTGTTAGTTACCTAACCCCCCCATTCACATTGCATACCCTTATAGCTAACCGTCTGCTAGATTGCATGGATATTCATATACTCATGTGTGATATCACTTAGTAGGACACGTACACCATTACCATTGGCTCCTGTTGCATGCGCACTATTCATGTGACACACATGACTTTGGTAATTGCCATGCCACGAGCACTGTAGGACCCGTTTTGTTTAGTATCACCACTTGTATTATACACGATATATGAAATCGCATAGCATGTATATACCTCGCATCATCATCATACTTACATAGATTTCTAGCCACAAATCACATCGCATACATTGATATCATAGAAATTTATCATATACAACATGTTGGGCATTATGATTTTCTTGAGGATTTCAGTATTGCTGCGATTTCTGGATTTTGGGGAAAACCGCAAGAATTTAACAAAAGCTTATATTTATCATTTTAAAAAACAAAGTTGCGGTTTTCTCGTGATGTATGAGTCATCCACCATGAGTTTTTATGTTTTCTGTTGGATTTAGAGACCCGATTCGAGGAGTGGATAAACCGTCTCGGGTACATGGTGGGCCCGGTATGGTACCCCGGGGCAAGAAGATCGAGTTGTAGACGATGAGCCTGGCCGGGGAAGACTACCTACCGGTGATGTCTGGCGCGGCGGATATCCAGAGGATACCGACCGTTGTCGTGAGATTTGATGATATGGGCCGATCCGGACTGACGGAGCCCGATGTATTGAGACATTGATACAGTGAGACATTGAGACAGACGTGTTTTCATATTTGGTGTCGATGTTTGACAAGGGTTTCAGATGATTTCTTGATGGTATTTAGCTATTATACAGATATTCTTTTTCTAAAGTTAAGAATGCATATTTCATAGCATTTAAAACACTTAAAGATTTAGTAATGATATTGCATACATGTGCATGCATACCAGAGGTATTACATCACATCTGGACATACATGCTGTGACGTATTTGCGTGCATTCTTACGATAGCCCTACTAGATATTATATTCTACTCACGAGCTGGCAACTCACCCCCGTTGTGCCACAGTGTCTTGCAGGTTGGACTCATCAGCCTTGTAGCGGCGGCTTATCTTATTAGTGACTTCTTTTGCTCAGACTCACGATATTGCTCGTAGGTGGGTTGCGAGAGCACTTTTATTTCTTTTTGTACTATTTTTGTATCTAGTATTCTCCATCTACCACTTCTTATGTGTATATGCGACCTAGTGATGAGACTGAGAGATTTGTGTATATGTGGGTTCTTTTGGGTCGAGCTCACTTGAGCCGGTGTTGTGTTTTCTTATATTTCGTATTTCTTTATGCTCTTTTTCTTGAGATTATATATATATTGCGCGTTGTTATGATCCGCCTTGGACGAAGAGCTAGCTCCTGCTTGGGGATACCATTTTGTGATTACAGGTTATATATCTTGTTGTACCCATTTTGGGGGATAGAATTTACAAAGGAGACTCTGCCGAAATTTTCGGAAATTTTTTAATTTTTTTTAAAAAGGGGTTCAATGCAACTTAATTGATTTCAAGTTGTTTTCATGAAAGGTTTCCTTCATTCTTTTGATTTTGGTTTAGATTTTTCTGGGCTTTGGCTGACTTAGGTTACGTTACGCCTTTAGACGTCTCGTAATCTAAGTGCCAGTCACGTTCCGTAATTTCGGGTCGTGACACATTGGATCGTTGATCCAGCGGTGCTTAAAGTACAATCTTGTTGTTCGGAAAGATTTTGAAGAATTTTTCCTTAACAGAATTTATTTCTGGTTAATTAATGATTTATCATCATTATTAGATCTTTTGATCCAACGGTGGGAATCTTTAATCCCAGCCCTGGCGCACCTATGCTCGACACGTGGCGCAGAGCGCAGCGCAATTACGCTAGCGCACCCGTGCTTGACACGTGGCGTGCAGCGCGCTGGATCTGAAGCGTTGCTTCAACAGAGGTGTCTTTTCACCTTCCTTTTTAAGTCAAACTTATATTCCCTAGAATCTTTCATTTCCCAATCTTGGAAATAGTTCCATTGTGCACAAAATTTTATGTGCTTCGTCTTTATAACTCGAAGCAAGGCTTCTTCCTTTTTTTCATCTCCAAAGAACCCTCTCAACTATGGCTTGTAACCATGGGAAGTGCCCATTCAGGACCCCCATGCTCGTAGACAGCCGTGGGAAGTGCCCTTTCAGGACCTTGTTCCTCGTTTTGCTGCGCGTTTGGTGGCTCCTTCTCTCACGGATGAGCAGTGCGATGCTGCACTGCACGATCTTTTGACTCGTGTGGGGTCTCCCCTTCCCCCCCACTCTATTTGGCTTCGGATGATCCTTGCATCTGTGCTCGCCGATCTTCCCCCTCCTCCAGTAGAGATGTCCGTGGCAGTGCTCGATACTGCTGAAGACAAGATTGAGTGCTTTTTCGAGGCGCACTTAATCACTCAAGTCCTGAGGGATTGCTCCATCCACCTGCTGAGCCAAATACGGGCTCGTCGGGTTGTCATCACCACTTTCTCTGAGAAGTGTGGCGTCGATCGTTGGATGGATACCCCTCGGGAGGATCGCCGTTTTGACATGATGGAGAAGACAGAGAGGGAACTGGATAATCCCCTCTTTAGCTTTGTGAACCCCTGTTCTTTTGATCTCATATTTGGTGATCTTTTTTAAATGTAATAATAATAATAATAATAATAATAATATTTTTTAATTTAGTATTTTATTATCTGTTAAGTGTTCCCTTGTTTTTAATTCTTTGTTATTCCTCTGTAAGATATTTATGCGCTGCATAATTTAATTTGCTATAATCATGTGCAAGTAATTCTTATAAGGATGAAGCGCTTCTGGCGCTTAGCGCTTCTGGCGCCTAGAGCTCTCGTGCTTTGCACGTGGGTGCCGTTTCAGAGTCTTTGACTCTTATCGTAAGCGCATCTGATGTTAGTACCTTTCACGAAGCGTTGCTTCGCTTTCCAATCTTGGAAACAGAGCCTTGCTCTAATTTGGGGTGCGCAGCGCAATTGCGCTAGCGCTAGCGCATTCGTGTTTTGACACGTGGCGCGCAGCGCGCCTAGCACTAGCGCACTCGTGTTTGACACGTGGCGCGTAGCGCACCTGGCACGGAACCTGAAGCGTTGCTTCATTCCTTCCCTTTAGAATTTTAATACAGAGCCTTGCACCTCTGAATCATATGTAAATTTCTTAATCTTTGATGAAGAACTCTTAAGATTTTTCTCATGGATCTTTAAGATCTCAGAATTTTCAATTCATAAAATTAACCGATTTTAATTTTCTATTCTGATGGGTTTTTCCATCATCATTACAGAGCTAGGCATCTTGACCCTGAGCACAGCGCAATTGCGCTAGCGCACCCGTGGCGCGCAGCGCAGAGCGCAGCGCAACTGCGTTAGCGCACCAGTATTAGACATGTAGCGAGCAGCGCAACTGCGCCAACGCACCTATGTTAAACACGTGGCGCGCAGCGCAGAGCGCAGGATCTGAAGCGTTGCTTCAATTTTTGACTCTTAAATTTCTAAACAGAGCTTTGCTCTGATTGGGAGAAGCAGAAGCGTCGCTTCATTTCCAGTCTTGGAATTTGAACAGAGCTTTGCTCTGATTGGGGAAACAAATGCCCCCCACCGTTGCGCTTACGTGGCCCAAACGTGAGTGCGGCGGTGGTAGCATCTCAGTCATTGGATCAACTTTTGGGGAGTTGAAACAGCTCTCAATGCCTATAAATAGGACCTTTGGTCCCCTTAGATGATTTTCATCTTCTTTCTTGAGAATTTTCTCCTATTCAGAGTATTGCTCTTCAGTTTTAAGAACTTCTCAAGAGTAAAACTCTTTCAGAACTTAGGTATAGTTTAAAATTTCTAATAAACCAGGGTTTTACCCATTAACAGAGCTTTGCTCTTTATAGATCTTCGATCTAAAGAGAACCCTTTTAGGGTTCCATTAATCGAGCTCTTTAAAAGTATTTTATTTATAATTTCTTAATTCATTAATGGAGCTTTGCTCGTTTCAAATCATATAGAAGAACTCTTAAGAGTTTTTCATGGATCTTGAAGATTAAAGATGGAATTTTATTTTTGATGAATTATATCATCTTTTCAGAGCAAAGCTCTCAATGTTCTTGGGGGATTTCTTTAAATTCCTTTCATAACTGATTTTGACAGGTGTTACTCCTGTGTGCAGAGCATTGCTATCGAGGAGTTTAACTCCATGTGCCTATTTTGAATAAGAAATTGCTTATTCAGTCTGTCTGCTAATCTTTTGCTGATTTCCATTTACAGGAGTAATGGACGCTCACATGTATGATCTCGATGAGATTATCTCTTACGGAGACATCCGCTCACTCGGCCGTTCTCAGAATCGAGAATTCACAAACGCTGAGTGTGCCGAAATTATGAGTTTTGACGCATACAATGGTCAACTACTTTCTCGGCGTTCCCCTCTCCTGAAGCTTATTATGGGAGTGATTAAGAGAGGTCTTTTCGATCAAAAATATTTACCGCAATCAAGAATGGCGTCGCATGAAGCTAGCCGGTGAATACGGGTCGGTCCACAGGGATGTGTAAATCTCCTTTAAGTTCTTACGAGTTAATTCCAAATGGTGTTTGGATTTATAATTAAACCTAAAAATTGAAGTTGTATGAGACTAGGATTAGAAACTTGCTAGGATTAGGTCTAGGGAAAATTTGGTAAACAAAGATCTACATCTCTTTCCATTGCCATTTATTAAAGATATCATATTAGTGTTATGGTAAATATTTTTAAAGGGGATTAGGATGATTGGGATGATTGATTCTTCCTCTAGATCCTTGTCCTTCCTTTATTAATCTTTACCCTAACCTCCATGGAAAACCTCAAAATCCGGGCCTTTAGACTACGGAATTCACCGTTACCTTGAGGGTAAAAGTGCCGTAGGGAGCGGAGTAAAAAGGTATGCATGGAGTTCTAATGTTCATAAAAGTTAGCAACGAAAAGAGATGAGAGATCTTCATCTCTCAAATCCTTCCCTATTCCTAACCCTAACAAGCGAGGAAACTACTCGCTCATTGAGGGGATGAAAGAAGACATGAGTTTATTAAAGAGAGAAAACATTTACTGCAAGTTTAATAAAAACTAACTAACTTAAACTAAGGCGAGAAAATAAGAGCAGATATGAAAAACTATAACTACTGCAAGGAAAATAACCTACTTACTGTTGATGCGCTCTAACTTCAAGAAAACAGAATTTTATTCATGAGTAGAGGCATGAGAAAATACAAGGCTTTGGGTTCTATTTATAGGACATAGAAACCCTAGGTTTACAATTGCACCGCATGTCTACAATTACAAATATACCCCTAGAAAAATCTTTCCAAAGCCGCCAAAAATTATGGCAAAATTTCCTGCGCACTAGGGCACAGGACGGCCGCGGATCCGCGGCATGGGTTGGCTTGGGCCGCGGATCCGCGGCCCTTTAGTGTGATCATGTGATGGTTTCTTCTGGGCTTCTTCAGGTTCTTCTGGGCTTTTCATTTCTTGAGTTCTTTTTCCATTTGGGCTTCTGCAGTGATTCCAGATCTTCAGTGAACACTTGTACCGATCCTTTAACCGTTTGCCATGACAATTTGGACCTTGCGTCGCCTTGTTGATGGTGAACCGTTCTTCGTTTTTAAGCTTGACTAAGATCCTCCTATTTGTTGGTCAAAAGTCTCTTTTTGTGTCGTCTTTTGTGTTTTTCACTGTTTTTGCTCCAACAACCTGTAACCTGTAACATGTAGCAGACATGGGTCAAAAGCACCTGTTTTTATTCTTAAATGCATAAGAATGGGGAATACAAAATGCAATATTATGTTATGAACAAATACCCCCAAACTTATCTTTTGCTCGCCCTCGAGCAAACTTATTATTTTATTTATTCTTGATAAAAATCTAACCTAGCCACACTTTCGCAGGGAAACGCGATTGCACTGAGCACGTGCAACAAGCCGTTAAACCTCTAGGTGTCCCTAGTAGGAGGAGTGTTGTCTCCTGAGGGTTTTCAGCGGATACTACCCACAAAATCCTATCAATTTGGTTTTTCAACTTTTGTTTTCTAATTAGGTTTTCTAACAAGGAATTCTATTATCGTCAACCCGCAAATTATCCACCCATATTCTTCACACTTTCTCATTATTTAACTTAAGATTATATATGTTCTATAGAATTACCTAGCTTTCGGCATTTCTTAAGTTTTCCTTCTAGGGTTCCATCTCTACTTAGGAATTTCTATCAACTCTATTAAAGACACAAGTTTTATTCTTCACTCCTTTCTCTCATCTAAACTCTAATCACATATCCCCACGTGTGTGTAAATATCACCCCTACACTTGGAAATTCAAATCAAGCAATCGTACTCTCGTCCATTGTCCAAAGCACTTATTAATTGGTGATCTTTCGCTTTCACATCCTTCATGCGACTGTTAATACTTCTTGAGGTACCAACAACCGATTACAAGATGCGTTAGCACTTTAAAGCGTACTTCCTAGCTTTGCAATACCCAAGGCTTTTAGCAGTGACTCCCAAACCAGTTGGTCTAAGGCACTAGGTGATGAAGCACCCTCGCTAAATATTTTTCTATTTTTACAGCCTTAAGTAATCACAAAAACCAGTGTCCATTTTTTTTCTTTATTCACTTTTTTTTTTTGCTAAGGACTTTAGACAAGAGTATTTCAAGGTCCTTTCTACTAATCCAAGTTTCAAGGTGCGTGTTTGTGCGTTTAGTAGGGTATATGTTTTCAGAATCTAGACTTAAGCTAGGAACTATTTTTCAAACTTATACTCTAATAAAAGCTTCAATACTTTTCCCTCATTTTGACTTAGCCCAAGAAGTGAACCCAAAATTTGCCTATTTCTAAATAACCTACAAAGACATATACTTTCCACAGTTAAACTCTTAGGAAGGTTATTTTTAGGGTTTTTAATTTGCTAAGTCTAAGATTTAGTTTTTCCTAGCCAGTTAACCTATTTATCAAACTCAAGTCAATTAACCAGAATTGAATACATTAATTTTTATAATTTTTGAATTTTTTCAATTTTTATGGGTTTTTCTTTTTCTGATTTTTTTTTTTATTTTTAACAATTTTCAAATTTTTATGATTTTTTATATAAAGATGCAATGCAGAAATATACATATGAATGCAAAAGGAAAACTTACCGAACATACCCCCAAACTTACAATGGACAGTGTCCTCACTGTCATGCTGCACCAAATGGGTCGATAATATCGGCGAGTTCCTGCTTATTATTATATTTACATATTATATACACCCCCAAACTTATTTGAAATAAAGTTTTGGAAAAAAGGAAATTCGAGGGTGAAGGCGGAGGAAAATCAATCGGTGTAAATCGGCTCCTGTAAAAGCAGGAGCTCCTCCGAATGGTCCGCTGAGAAGAACGGTTTCAATCGATGTCCATTTACTTTGAATAAAGTACCGTCTTCTGAATTCTCAAGATCAACCGCACCGTGCGGATAAACGGTACAAAAGGTCCTCTCCATCGGGACCGGAGCTTGCCGGGATGAAAATGTAACCAAGTATCATATAATAAAACCTGTTGACCTGGTTTAAATGTCTTTCGCATAAGGTTTTTATCATGAAATACCTTAACTCGGTTCTTAGCAATTACGGCATTATCATATGCCTTATCCCGCAGCTCTTCTAGTTCATTCAATTGCAGCTTTCGATTGCTGCCCGCATCTCCTAAAGATAGATTCAGCTCTTTAATGGCCCAAAATGCCTTATGCTCAATTTCTACTGGAAGGTGGCAAGCCTTCCCATAAACAAGCCGGTATGGAGACATGCCAAGATCGGTCTTGTATGCAGTACGGAAAGCCCATAGTGCGTCGATCAATTTTAGTGACCAATCTTTACGGTTTTTAGAAACCGTTTTCTCCAAGATTTGCTTAATTTGTCGATTCGAGATCTCGGCTTGCCCACATGTTTGGGGATGGTATGGCGTTGACAGCTTATGGGTGATAGAGTATTTGCGCATTAAGGACTCAAAAGTCCTATTACAAAAGTGAGAACCATTATCACTTATTATCGCGCGAGGGTGCCCAAATCGAGAAAAGATGTGATCTTTAAGAAATCGAACGACAACCTTGTTATCATTCGTTCGACTAGGCATCGCCTCGACCCATTTTGAAACATAGTCAACAGCCAAAAGAATATACACATTTCCAAAAGAGTTGGGAAATGGTCCCATGAAGTCTATACCCCAAACATCAAAAATGTCTACAACCAAAATAGGTTGGAGCGGCATTTCGTTTCTCCGCGATATCCGGCCCAAGTGTTGGCACCGGGAGCAAGTTTTGCAGTATTCGAAAGCATCTTTGAAGAGTCGTGGCCAATAGAAACCACACTGTAAAACTTTCTCGGCTATCTTCTTTGGGCCAAAGTGCCCGCCACATGCTTGATCGTGGCAAAAAGACAGCACACTCTTGACCTCATTTTCTGGCACACACCGACGAATGATTTGGTCGGGACAATATTTAAAAAGATAAGGTTCATCCCAGTAAAAATGCTTTACTTGGGACAAAAATCGAAGTTTATCTTGTTTCGACCAATCTTTAGGTATCAAGCCGGTGGCTAAGTAGTTTACAATATCGGCGAACCATGGTTCGCAAGAAACAGTCAAGAGTTGCTCATCGGGGAAAGCATCAGTGATAGGCAGTTCAAGTGTAGGCGACGAAGGAAGTCGTGAAAGGTGATCGGCCACTACGTTTTCACATCCTTTTTTGTCCCGTATGATAAGGTCAAATTCTTGTAGCAAGAGGATCCAACGTATGAGCCTAGACTTAGTATCCTTCTTCACAAAAAGGTGGCGAAGAGCTGAGTGATCCGTGTACACTATAACTGGAGAGCCGATTAAATAAGGCCGAAATTTCTCAAGTGCAAACACAACCGCTAAAAACTCTTTTTCTGTTGTTGTGTAGTTTAATTGGGCCTCATTTAATGTTCGGCTAGCGTAGTAAATTACATGCGGCATCTTGTTAATGTGTTGTCCGAGAACAGCACCAATTGCAAAATCTGATGCGTCGCACATAATTTCAAAGGGATGCGTCCAGTCTGGAGATGAAAGGATGGGCGTAGAAATGAGTGAGTGTTTCAAAGACTCGAACGCTTTCATGCAAGTTGAGTCGAAAACAAAAGTAGTGTCCTTGGCCAACAAGAGAGTCAAGGGTCTAGCAACCTTGCTAAAGTCCTTGTTGAACCGTCTATAAAAACCGGCATGGCCAAGGAAAGCTCGGATATCTTTGACGCATTTAGGAGGAGGAAGATTAGAAATGACTTCGATTTTAGCTCTATCAACCTCTATGCCGTTTTGCGAGATGACATGTCCTAAGACAATGCCTTCTCGTACCATAAAGTGGCATTTCTCCCAATTCAAAGTTAGGTTCTTCTCCCTACAGCGGGTAAGAACTGCGTCAAGATGTCGTAAACACTCGTCGAAGGAGTCACCAAAAATAGAGAAATCATCCATAAAGATTTCCAAAAACTTCTCCACCATGTCCGAAAAGATCCCCATCATACACCGCTGAAATGTAGCGGGTGCATTGCATAACCCAAAGGGCATGCGACGATAAGCAAAAGTGCCAAAGGGACAAGTAAATGTAGTCTTGTCTTGATCCTCTTTGGCTATGGGGACTTGATTATAACCGGAATAGCCATCTAAAAAGCAGTAGAATTTGTGCCCCGCCAATCGTTCTAGCATTTGGTCAGTGAATGGTAAAGGAAAGTGGTCCTTCCTTGTCGCGGCATTGAGTTTCCGGTAGTCGATGCAAACTCGCCACCCAGTTTGGGTGCGAGTGGGAATTAACTCATTTGCCTCATTGGTGATGACCGTGATGCCCGATTTCTTTGGCACGACATGAATGGGGCTAACCCATTGGCTATCCGAGATAGGGTAAATGATACCGCTATCAAGACACTTAACAATCTCCTTCTTGACCGCCTCTTTCATGATAGGGTTGAGGCGTCTTTGTGGATCCCGTGCCGGCTTGGCATCATCCATCAAGTGTATATGATGTTCGACTATGAGGGGACTAATCCCCTTGATGTCCGCCATAGACCAGCCGAAAGCTTGCCGATTATTGTATAAGACCGTTAAAAGAGCCTTCTCTTGCTCAAGAGCTAGAGAGGCCGAGATGATAACGGGTAAGGTCTCATTTTCACCTAGATAAGCATATTTTAGGTGCGACGGCAAAAGCTTTAGTTCGAGTTTAGGTGGTGAAACAATAGATGGTAACAATGGAGTAACTGTTTCAAACTCGAAGGATTCCATCAAAGGTTCAAATTGAGTGTACGCTACCAAGTCGGATGGTTCAACTAACTCATCCGAAAAAGCAAAAGACTCAAACTCGGGTGGAGAGTCTTCAAGATCATCAACAAAGGTGAAACACTCATAATCTTTGTCCGTCGTGAAAGCTGTGTCGGATTCTAGGAGGAACGCACTAGTGGCGTCAATATTACTGTGATCAAACATGAAATTCTCGAACTCACAGTCCTCCTCCGCGATCTCATCGATCGAGCACACATCAAGTACGCTAGAATTAGGCTCGCAAGGCTGACTTCCTAACTTGAAAATGTTAAGTTCAACTGTCATCTTGCCAAAAGATAGATTCATTGAACCATTACGACAGTTGATTACCGCGTTAGAAGTCGCGAGGAATGGTCGACCAAGTATCACCGGAATTTGATTACGGGGGTTAGCGACAGGCTGTGTATCCATAACAATAAAGTCCACGGGGAAAATGAAATCCCCTACTCTAATTAACACATCCTCCAACTCTCCCCTAGGGTGGGTGATTGATCGGTCGGCCATTTGGAGAGTGCAATGAGTAGGCTTGAGCTCTCCAACGCCTAATTGTTCGTACACCGAATAGGGTAGCAAATTGACACTAGCACCAAGATCTAATAGTGCTCTATTGATGGTCTTGTTCCCAATTGTGATCGAAATAGTAGGACAACCGGGGTCCTTGTGCTTTGGGGGTAAAGAATTGACAAGAGCATCACTAACAGCACTAGCCACGAAAACTTTCTTTGGTACTTGTGACTTCCTCTTTTTGGTGCATAAGTCCTTTAGGATTTTTGCATATGAAGGAACTTGTTGGATTGCATCCAAAAGAGGGATATTTATGCTAACCTGTTTGAACAACTCTACAATCTTCTCCATCTGTGGAGTCGGTTTATTGGATCTCAACCGATTTGGAAAAGGAACATTTTGAAAAGTTGTTGAGTCCAATTCTTGCGGATCAGATTGTTGAGTTGGAACGGAACCCCGTGTAGATGTGTTCGTGTTGTGAGAAGAGGGTCCGTTCGAGCTAGAAGAAGTAGAGCCATGTGAAGGATGGAGAATAGGCTCTAACGAAGAAGAAGAGGAAGATGAAGAACCACCGGCAGAGGTGTCACGGTGAATACCCACATTGTTTTGCAGCACTTTTCCGGATCTCAACGTAGTCACAGCATTCACGTTATGATTCTGCTGTTCATGTGCAACATGTGCGTGACCGGGATTTGGGAGTGGTTGAGACGGAAGCTTTCCTTTCTCTCGCTCTTTCAATGCTGCGTTGAGTTGTGCAATTTGTGCCTCAATAGCTTTGATGCTTTGATCGTGTGAGGCACTGTTTTGCACCAAAGATTGAACAGAAGTCTCTATCCTAGCTGTGGACTGTGCAGATTGCTTTAGGAATGCTTCTAGACTTCTTTCGAGCGAGCTAACAGCATTTTGAGGGGGAAAAAATTGTTGGGCACAAAATTGTTCATCTGATTAGGGTAAGGTTGCTGTTGGAGAGGCTGCTGAAATTGAGTTTGTGGAGGTGCTTGTTGTTGTGGAGGAGGAGCCCTTCGAAAATTGTTGTTTCCTTGGGATTGTTGATTGTGGTTCCAAGCGAAATTAGGGTGGCTCTTCCACCCCGGATTGTATGTCGAAGAGTATGGATCATTTCTTTATCGTTGCTGAAATGCAGCATTGACTTGATCTTGTCCTTGAGTAGAAGCAGTGTAAGGACACTCTTCGGTGAGATGTGATGGATCCGAACAACAAGCACAAACAGTTCGTGGGGGCACAACAGGGGCAGGAGAAAGTGCTGAGATTTTGGTCTCAAGCGCTTCTAGCTTTTTCGTAAGAGCGGCCATCTCGGCCTTCATAGCAATTGACATCTCTACTTGATGTATGCCTGCCCTAGGTTGACCAATAGAAGAAGATGATGTGGTCTTGGTGCTCTCCCATTGAATTGTTTGCTCACTAAGATCCTCAAGAAACTGCCACGCTTCCTCACTAGACTTGGACAGAAAGTGACCTTGACTAATGGTTTCTAGCAACTGCTTCGTTGCCGGGTTCAATCCCTCGTATAATGTTTGGCAAAGTTGCCATCTTTCGATTCCATGGTGAGGGCATTGAACGAGAAGGTCTTTGAATCTTTCAAAACATTTCCAAAATGGTTCGGCAGGAAGCTGTGAAAATTGTATAATCTCATTACGGATTTTAGCAGTTTTGTGATGAGGATAGAACTTTTTAAGAAAAGCTTTCACAAACTCGTCCCAATTTCTAATTGAGTGTGATGCGGTGCTGTATAGCCACTTCTCGGCTAGGTCACATAAGGTGAAAGGAATGACCCTTAGCCTTATAGCGTCATCACTTAATTGGGTAGTTTTCATCATGGCGCAAACGTTTTGGAATTTGTTGATAAAGATATATGCATCTTCGGATTCCAAACCATGAAACTTAGGCAGCATGTTGATGAAGTGGGGTTTGATCTCAAAATTGTCCCCATTAGCCGGTGGGAGGGAAAGACAAGTAGGAAGGGCGGTGCGGACGGGGTAGAAAAGATCCTGGAGCGCGACTCGTGCGGGCGCTTCGACAGGCAGAAGATTCGGGTTATTCGCACCTAACGGAGGTGGAATCCTTCCCGTCGGTAAGGTATTGTTAGGATCGTATCCCGACATACCTTCGGAAGAATGTGATGGTGAAAGTGAAGAAGTGGACAAGATTTCGACTTCGGAGTCGAAAGGTTCGTCTGTCGGTACCAACGAAACACGGACTAATCGGGCGCTAGGGTCCCTAGTCCAACCGGACATACACTAAAAGGGTTAGTGTAGTCGAAAGATGAAAGACAGAATGTGAAGGTAAGAAAACGTCAATGAGAAGAAGTGGTGTAAGTTAGTGCAAAGATTCTTTAGCGACAAGTTGCAAGTTTTGAAAAGATTTTCCTTTTTCTTTTTAAGTGAGCTTTTGCAAAAAGATTTTGAAAAGAGACTAGTGACACAAATGCAATTAACCGCACATGCACAATCAGGCCTAAGTCTAGGGTCGCCTAGGTCAGCTAGACAGCTCCTAACTGTTCCAAAGGGCTAGAGATAGGACCTCAAACCGCCTCTTCACGGACAAGTACGGCCAGGTAAATGGGAAGGAACCACCACCACAGTGGGCCTAATTAAAAACCACTAGCCTAGACACCGCAATGTTGGTTAGGATAAACGGCCGATGCCTATACTAGTCCTCTGTCCTATTGAGCTCGAGGTCCTTAGGGCTGAGTCTAATATTTTTTAAATTAAAAGTGGTCAATGCAAATGCTTTAAGTGATTTCTGGGGTCTTGGAAAGGGTGATGAAATCCCCACCCAATCTGAATTGGTCAATAGCCCCTTAAAGTCAGATTAAAGTATGCAAAGCAGTAAATCACTTGCAATCAATTTGCTTTTTAGCGCGGCGCAAAGAATCCTGCAGAAAATCAATTATTGGAAGGGGGAAGAAGATTTTTAGCGCAAAGAATCCTGCAGAAGATTTGACAGAAGATATATGGGGATTTGCAGAGGAAGGAGAAAGAAATCAAACCACCCAATTTTTTTCCAGAGAACTCCACAGGGCGCCGCGGAAGAGCGGTCTTGACCAGGTAAGTGCCGCGGAAACGCGGCTCCTTGGGGGCTTTAGGTCTCCAAATTTCTTCAGCTGCTCTGTACTTTCAATCTCCTGTTGTTTTGATGTATCTTTTTCTGTGTCCCCTTCTGTGTTGTTTCAGATCCGTCAATCCTGCAAAGATCCACAAAGAAAACCCTTCAAACAATAAAAGATGATAAAAAAATTTTATTTTAGGAATTTTTCAGATTTTTATGATTTTTTAGATTTTATATTAACCCGAAATTACAAAAAGAAAACTTTACGCCATTCCCGGCAACGGCGCCATTTGATTAAGAGAGGTCTTGTCGATCAAAAATATTTACCGCAATCAAGAACGGCATCGCATGAAGCTAGCCGGTGAATACGGGTCGGTCCACAGGGATGTGTAAATCTCCTTTAAGTTCTTACGAGTTAATTCCAAATGGTGTTTGGATTTATAATTAAACCTAAAAATTGAAGTTGTATGAGACTAGGATTAGAAACTTGCTAGGATTAGGTTTATGGAAAATTTGGTAAACAAAGATCTACATCTCTTTCCATTACCATTTATTAAAGATATCATATTAGTGTTATGGTAAATATTTTTAAAGGGGATTAGGATGATTGGGATGATTGATTCTTCCTCTAGATCCTTGTCCTTCCTTTATTAATCTTTACCCTAACCTCCATGGAAAACCTCAAAATCCGGGCCTTTAGACTACGGAATTCACCGTTACCTTGAGGGTAAAAGTGTTGTAGGGAGCGGAGTAAAAAGGTATGCATGGAGTTCTAATGTTCATAAAAGTTAGCAACGAAAAGAGATGAGAGATCTTCATCTCTCAAATCCTTCCCTATTCATAACCCTAACAAGCGAGGAAACTACTCGCTCATTGAGGGGATGAAAGAAGACATGAGTTTATTAAAGAGAGAAAACATTTACTGCAAGTTTAATAAAAACTAACTAACTTAAACTAAGGCGAGAAAATAAGAGCAGATATGAAAAACTACAACTACTGCAAGGAAAATAACCTACTTACTGTTGATGCGCTCTAACTTCAAGAAAACAGAATTTTATTCATGAGTAGAGGCATGAGAAAATACAAGGCTTTGGGTTCTATTTATAGGACATAGAAACCCTAGGTTTACAATTGCACCGCATGTCTACAATTACAAATATACCCCTAGAAAAATCTTTCCAAAGCCGCCAAAAATTATGGCAAAATTTCCTGCGCACTAGGGCACAGGACGACCGCGGATCCGCGGCAAGGGTTGGCTTGGGCCGCGGATCCGCGGCCCTTTAGTGTGATCATGTGATGGTTTCTTCTGGGCTTCTTCAGGTTCTTCTGGGCTTTTCATTTCTTGAGTTCTTTTTCCATTTGGACTTCTGCAGTGATTCCAGATCTTCAGTGAACACTTGTACCGATCCTTTAACCGTTTGCCATGACAATTTGGACCTTGCGTCGCCTTGTTGATGGTGAACCGTTCTTCTTTTTTAAGCTTGACTAAGATCCTCCTATTTGTTGGTCAAAAGTCTCTTTTTGTGTCGTCTTTTGTGTTTTTCACTGTTTTTGCTCCAACAACCTGTAACCTGTAACATGTAGCAGACATGGGTCAAAAGCACCTGTTTTTATTCTTAAATGCATAAGAATGGGGAAAACAAAATGCAATATTATGTTATGGACAGGGAGCGATCTGGGAAGCGCTCTCTCTATTCTGTACCGGCGTGCCGCTTAGAACATTGGATGCCGCTGAGGATAAGGTGCACTCGGTGTATCTGATGAGCCTAATCTCAAAGAGACGGCAAGACAATCTTGTCGATCTCCTGCACCAGGCTTTTCAACAGTCTGCCATACTTGCTGCCTATCGGAGGGTGGAGGACATCCGTGGGGATCCCGACGCTTGCGATCGCGAAAGAAAGCATACTAGGATGGTTCGCCAGGCCTAGAAAATTCTGGACAAAGTCACTTTTGAGTTCCTCAATCCATGCCCTGGATATGAGGTTTTGCCATTGTAATTATTTTAATAATGTCTTTGTTTATTGTTTTCATAATTGTAAGAATTTTTTTGCAAAATGAATGGCAAATTTCTCATTTTAGCGTGTTTTATTTCATGTTCTAAGTCTTTTTACACATGCATGAATGGGGTATGTCTCGAACGCTTAATTAAATGGAAATCAGATGTTCTTCTTGTTGCTTTCTTTTCTTTGCTGTGTTGTTGCCATGTGATTTTAGCGAGTGCGATCTGTAGGTAGCATATTGCTGTTAGTCGTGTGCTCTTTGTGGGGCGGTAGTGGCTTAAAAAATAGGATTAGAATATGTCACCTAAGACTTTTCAACTTTATGAGCCGTGAGGGTCTCATAAAGAATTTTCTCCCTACCGGTCGAGAGGATCCC
Source organism: Agapanthus africanus (assembly GCA_030015575.1). Taxonomy (NCBI): domain Eukaryota; kingdom Viridiplantae; phylum Streptophyta; class Magnoliopsida; order Asparagales; family Amaryllidaceae; genus Agapanthus; species Agapanthus africanus. The sequence goes on from CM057340.1 coordinate 626,492,076, forward strand.
GTAAATGTAATTTCTCCTTAAGAATCGTGAGGATTCCTAAGTGCGTTTTCTTTTGAAAGTCGTAAGGATCTCACAAAAGAATTTACTTCCTTACGAGTCGTGAGGACCCGCAAGTGATGGGTGAAGTTGTTCTTATTCGCATTTCACGGAGTTAAGGGTTGCTCTGGATGCTTCCCACGGGTTCACTGCCGTGTTTGGCGAGGACCAGGCTCCGCTCTGAATGTTTTTCAGGATACCGTAGTTTAAAGACATCGCAGTTGCGGTTAAGGACATCATAGTCCATGGATTTAAGGACTCCACAGTCCGTCGTTAGTTTTAAGACATCACGGTCAAGGTTAAGGACATCATAGTCCGTGAGTTTAAGGACCTCACAGTCCGATATTAGTTTTAAGACATCACGGTCGAGGTTAAGGACATCATAGTCCATGGGTTTAAAGACCCCACAGTCCAATGTTTGCTCTGGATGCTTCCCACGGGTTCACTGCCGTGTTCGGCGAGGACCAGGCTCCGCTCTGGATGCTTCACACGGGGTCATTGCCGTGCTCTGCGAGGACCAGGATCCGCTCTGGACGTTTTCCACGGGGTCAGAAGTGACATAATCCGCGTTCCACGTAGCCAGGAATTTTGCTCTATATGCTTCCCACGGGTTCACTGCCGTGTTCGGCGTGGACAAGGCTCCACTCTGGATGCTTCACACGGGGTCACTGCCGTGCTCTGCGAGGACCAGGATCCGCTCTGAACGTTTTCCGCGGGGTTAGAAGTGACATAATCCACATTCCATGTAGCCGGGAATTTTGCTCTAGATGCTTCCCACGGGTTCTCTGCCGTGTTCGGCGAGGACTAGGCTCCGCTATGGATGCTTTACACGGGTTCACTGTCGTGCTCTGCGAGGACCAGGATCCGCTCTGGACGTTTTCCACGGGGTCAGAAGTGACATAATCCGCGTTCCACGTAGCCAGGAATTTTGCTCGGGATGCTTCCTACGGGTTCACTGCCGTGTTCGAAGAGGACCAGGCTCCGCTCTGGATGTTTTCCAGGATACTGTAGTTTAAAGACATCGCGGTCGAGGTTAAGGACATCATAGTCCATGAGTTTAAGGACCTCACAGTCTGATGTTAGTTTTAAGATATCACGGTCGAGGTTAAGGACATCATAGTCCTTGGATTTAAAGATTCCACAGTCAAATGTTAGTTTTAAGACATCACGGTCGAGGTTAAGGACGTCATAGTCCATGGGTTTATGGACCCCACAGTCCGTGAAATGTGTTGTTGTTGGGACCCGTCATCTCTTTGAAGTCGTTGAGGAATTACAACGACAAATATCAAAGGAGTGAAGAGATGTACCCTTGAACCAAGGTAAAATTAGTTTAAGGACATTACGGTTCATTGTTAGTTTTAAGACATCACGGGCAAGGTTAAGGACATCATAGTCTGTGAATTTAAGGACCTCACAGTCTGATGTTAGTTTTAAGACATCACGGTCGAGGTTAAGGACATCATAGTCCATGGGTTTAAGGACCCCACAGTCCAATGTTTGCTGTGGATGCTTCCCACGGGTTCACTGCCGTGTTCGGCGAGGACCAAGCTCCGCTCTGGATGCTTCACACGGGGTCATTGCCGTGCTCTGCGAGGACCAGGATCCGCTCTGGACGTTTTCTACGGGGTCAGAAGTGACATAATCCGCGTTCCACGTAGCCAGGAATTTTGCTCTAGATGCTTCCCACGGGTTCACTGCCGTGTTCAGCGAGGACTAGGCTCCGCTCTGGATGCTTCACACGGGTTCACTGCCGTACTATGCGAGGACCAGTATCCGCTCTGGACGTTTTCCACGGGGTCATAAGTGACATAATCCGCGTTCCACATAACCCGGAATTTTGCTCTAGATGCTTCCTACGGGTTCACTGCCGTGTTCGGCGAGGACTAGGCTCCGCTCTGAATGCTTTATACGGGTTCACTGCCGTACTCTGCGAGGACCAGGATCCGCTCTGGACATTTTCCACGGGGTCAGAAGTGACATAATCCGCGTTCCACGTAGCCAGGAATTTTGCTCTGGATGCTTCCCACGGGTTCACTGCCGTGTTCGGCGAGGACCAGGCTCCGCTCTGGATGTTTTTCAGGATACCGTAGTTTAAAGACATCACGGTCGAGGTTAAAGACATCATAGTCCATGAGTTTAAGGACCTCACAGTCCGATATTAGTTTTAAGACATCACGGTCGAGGTTAAGGACATCATAGTCCGTGGATTTAAGGATTCCACAGTCCAATGTTAGTTTTAAGATATCACGGTCGAGGTTAAGAACATCATAGTCCATGGGTTTAAGGACCCCACAGTCCGTGAAATGTGTGGTTGTCGGGACCCGTTACCTCTTTGAAGTCGTTGAGGAATTACAACGATAAATATCAAAGGAGTGAAGAGATGTACCCTTGAACTAAGGTAAAATTAGTTTAAAAACATTACGGTCCATTGTTAGTTTTAAGACATCACGGTCAAGGTTAAGGACATCATAGTCCGTGAGTTTAAGGACCTTACAGTCTGATATTAGTTTTAAGACATCACGGTCGAGGTTAAGGACATCATAGTCCATGGGTTTAAAGACCCCACAGTCCAATGTTTGCTCTGGATGCTTCCCACGGGTTCACTGCCGTATTCGGCGAGGACCAGACTCCGCTCTGGATGCTTCACACGGGGTCATTGCCGTGCTCTGCGAGGACCAGGATCCGCTCTGGACGTTTTCCACGGGGTCAGAAGTGACATAATCCGCGTTCCACGTAGCCAGGAATTTTGCTCTATATGCTTCCCACGGGTTCACTGCCGTGTTCGGCGAGAACTAGGCTCCGCTCTGGATGCTTCACACGGTTTCACTGCCGTGCTTTGCGAGGACCAGGATCCGCTCTGGACGTTTTCCACGGGGTCAGGAGTGACATAATCCGCGTTCCACGTGACCAGGAAGGGTCGACTTTATCCGCATTTCATGGAGTCGGAGTTTGACTCTCGGTCATCTGTACACCGCCGAGTCATGGAACTGGGAGTTGTCACTGTTCCGCTTTGCTTGATGTTGTATCCGTTGTAATAAGACGAATGTTGAGATGATCTCCAGACTATCTGTGAACCGTTGAGCAAATGGCTTCTTCTTCTGGGGAGGGAAGGTGTGGTTCCTTCTTTGTTTGCGCCCCTGGATCGTATACAGTGATTGCTGTGACATCACCTGTAGGGCATAAATTTCATTTTTATTTCTTTCCGCGATGCTCTATCATTTCAACTTTTATATCGCGAAGGTCGCGATTGCCCAATCATTTCGGCTACCTCTCGCGATGCCCAATCATTTCGGCTATTTGTTTTATTTATTACTCACTGCTTTTTATTGCGAGTTGCCCAATCATTTTGGCTATTTCGCATGCATATGTTTTTACTTGCTGATTTTGTTTGCAAGTTGCCCCATCATTTCGGCTATTTCGTATGCATGTGTGGCTTGCTGGCTTTTCGCTTGCAAGCTTGGAATTAGATATCGATTTCAGCATCAGCACCGCTACAACTGGGATATTACCAGGAGCGAATCATCATTTGCCTCTGTCGATGTTGAACAAAGGTGGTTTAGCGATCAGGGTTAAGATCCTGTCGGCTAAGGCTTTTGACTTCATGAGCCGTAAGGGTCTCATAAAGGTATTTCTCCCTGCGAGTCATGAGGATCTCGTAGGTGCGTTTTCTCCTTAGGAGTCATGAGGATTCCTAAGTGTATGGTCTCTTATAAGTCGTAAGGATCTTACAAGAGTGTTTTCTCCTTATAAGTCGAGAGGACTTACAAGAGTTGTTCACCGTATAGACACATCCCTAGTCATGGATGGGACTTTGTTAGGGAAATGTTTATTCGTGCCCGTGGATTGTATACAAGGGTAAACATTGAGCCGCTTGTAGGGCAGTATTGGAGGTTGTGGGAGCTGCTTAAGAACAGGTTTAGGTCCCTATAGTTTAAGACTTTCAAATCTTATGAGCCGTGAGGGTCCCATAAGAGGGTTCTCCTTACGAGTCGTGAGGATTTCGCAAGTGTGTTTCTCCTTAGGAATCGTGGGGATCCCTAAGTGTGTTGCTCCCTTGTGAGTCGTAAGGATCTCACGCAGGTGGTTTCTCCTTACAAAGTCGAGAGGACCTTGCAAGTGTCTTTTAACGAGATTGCGCCCTTTCGGGTTTTCACAAAACTCGCCGGTAGCCCTGCTGTTTTAACTCACGGAGCCCTTTCGGGTTTTCATCCGTGCCCTTTTTGCTTGTGGACATACCGTTTTCTTTTTTCTCTTTTTTTATTCTTTCTTCTTCTTTTTTTTATTCTAACGAGGTTGCGCCCTTTCGGGTTTTCACAAAACTCGCCAGTAGCCCTGCTGTTTTTACTCACGGAGCCCTTTCGGGTTTTCATCCATGCCCATTTTGCTTATGGACATACCGTTTTCTTTTTTCTCTCTTTTTTTATTCTCTTTTTTTTTTGTTGTATCAGCTTTGGGATGCTGCAATCCACCGTAGTTTATCAACATCTCGGTCAACGGCTAGTTTTAGGACATAGTGGTCCGTTGGTAGTTTAAGGACGTTTCGGTCCGTCGTTAGTTTAAGGACATTTCGGTCCGTTGTTAGTTTAAGGACGTTTCGGTCCACGGCCGGCTACTACTTATAGAGTTTGGGCTTAGGAAATAGCGAGCGGACATAGTCGTCGTCATCTATCATTGACCTAGGCTGTGTCTCGTTAGGCGTAGTATTTCTTCAGGAAGCGACCATTTATTGGTCTGAAGGGCCTTTCTCCATGCATGTCCATGAGTAAATAGGCTCCACCCTGGTAGACCTTGTCTATGATATATGGGCCTTCATAGTTCGGCTCGAGTTTTCCCCGCTTAGCGCGATTAGGGATCATAGGTCTTTTGACCACTAGCACAAGTTCGCCTTGGCGGAATGTCCTTGGCCTGGTCAATCTTTCATACGAGCGCGTCATCTTTACCTTATAAGCTTCCAGATTTTGCTGCGCCAGGAGCCGGATTTCATCAAGGGCATCGAGCTCCTCAAGCCGAAGGTGAGCGTTCTCTTCGTTCGTTAGCTCGTAATGAACTGCTACTCGTAGAGAAGGTAACTCTATCTCGAGGGGAAGTACCACTTCTGTACCGAATACCTGTAAGTCCATGCTACCTCTCCCGGTACTTTCGGGAAAGCGGAATTTGGTAAAAAACGATTTTTACGGAGGTGGTAACATGGACCTAAAACCCGGATCTTGGTTAAACATCTATCTAACATCCTAACTATGAGTTTCTAGCTACTCGGTTAGGGGGTTATACCTTGCTTGTCTTGAACTCCTTCGTCTTCAAAGCTCCGATGGTGGTCCGATGGCTTCTTCTCGTCGTCTCCGTACGCCGAAGATAGATCCACCTGAAAGCTCCAACCTTTAGCTCCTTCTTCGTTCTTTGAAGAAACTAGTTCACTTGGTTTGCTAAACCTAGTGAACTAGAATGAGTAGAGAAGAAATAGAATGGGATTTTATCAATGGTTCTTGATTCTCAACTCATGAGACAAGAGAACCATAGAATCAAGAGAGGGAGGAAGAAGTTGAGGGTGAGAGCAAGAGGAGAGCTCAAGAACAAGAGAGAGAATGAGCAAGAAAAAATGAGCAACACTTTTGTCTTTCACCCTCTCATAATCCAAAGTGATCATAACTCATCATATCAAAAAAAGTCTTATGTGATGGTTTGAAGCAACCATAACCATATCATTTCATGCACTCATTTTACACAAATGAGCAAGTAAACAAAAGTCTTTGCCATGAAATGATGGCTATGGTTATCATGATGGTCAACTAGTCAAGCCTAGTCAACCGGTCAACAAGTCAACAAAAGTCAACAAGTCAACAAAGTCAACAAGTCAACAAAAGTCAACAAGTCAACAAAGTCAACAACCATATCACCATAATACTTAATTAATATAATAGTTAATCACATATCATATTCTCATTAGGGTTGACCAAAAAGTCAAATAGTCAACGGTCAACTGTCAACAACCCTAATGAGAATCCACTGCCTCTGTCTCCCTGTCAACTGTGCATACACACCCGCATCCGCGTTCCGAGGAACACGAATGCAAAATGGATAAATCCAATCCCATAAGGTACACTAGGATCTGGCTTAAACCAAAGCCCGCTAGTGTAAACTGTCCGGACACTGTACGCGCACAAGTGCACGGATGTGACCGAACCCTGTCGCAAAACCATGCGACCTGTCGCAATACCATGCGACCTCTACTCTTTTGCCTAAAGGCGAAAAGCTTTCTGTGTGGGACTCTAAAGACTCGACACTACGCTGGCAGTGGGTTTAACCACAGACCGCAAGCGGCACTAGCTGTGCGTAACGGTCCCCAGGTAATGCCGACAAGAAGACCGATGAGGCGAAACCCATCTGAACTCCTACTGAGCCTGAGTGTGACATTCTCCGTACAGTCCGGTCTGTTCGTCTGATACATCGCATGGCGGGCCTAGGGGGCGGTAAACGTCAGTCCCCCAATAGCGGTACAAGTCGTGCCGGAGCGAAGCCCAAAACACCCTGAGATAACACTGGAAACCTACCAGTATATCTCGTTTGCCCTGGCCAGGGACTACTCGTGTAATGGCTCTCCTAGACACAGCGCGATGTCAACCCCCAATACCGGGAGAGACGAATCCTGTCTAACCGTCACTGCCTCCAAGTGCTTCGGGACTGCACCCAACCACTACCTGTTTGCACGACTCCTTTGAGTCGTGGTAGGGTAGTGATCAAAGTACAGTGGGAACACACTCGAGGCGGAGTGACAGTGTCAAGTCAGCGGACTAAGCTGTACTCATGTCACTTGGGAACTGATAACTGACGATAGGTATAATACCAACTAGTCAGTTCCCGACGAGTCCTGTCCAGTGTACCCGTAACCTAACGAGCACCCGCATACTATCTCAAGTACGACGTACTGACGGCTGTGGGACAGACCGTCTCCCACACTGGGATGAGAAGCGCATGCGCTGGTCAACTCCGGAGTATCGATGCCCTGTCTCGATAGTCCTGCGACCAGGGACCTGCATAAGGATGTGCTTATAGATTACCCAGCCCCACTAGTGTGACGGCCATCACATCGCTGGTAATCAAGCAAAGATCCTAAGGACTCTACTAATGTGTATAGGCGATATACAAAAATAAACACATGTACACATTGAAGTAGAAACAAACCAAGTAGCATACTACTATTTTGAGCAAGATTGTATATACAAGGTGAATATCCCAAGCATCCATTAAGTAATATACAAACCAGTATGATACAGTAATGGCCTCTAGGGCATATACACTAACAATCTCCCACTTGCACTAAGGCCATGTACTGGCGTATCGAAGACCTATCATCTCGATCAGCCGCTCGAACTGAGTCTGGGGTAGGGCCTTGGTGAATGGATCTGCAGTGTTATCTTCTGAAGCGACTCTCCGAACCTCGATCTCCTGGCGATCTACGATCTCCCTGATCAGGTGATACCGCCTCAAGATGTGCCTGGATCTCTGATGGGACCTGGGTTCCTTCGCTAAAGCTATAGCCCCGTTGTTGTCGCAATACAGAGGTATTGGATCGACAATGGACGGAACCACCTGAAGTTCTTTCAAGAACTTCCTCATCCAGACAGCTTCTTTTGCGGCATCAGATGCAGCGATGTATTCCGCTTCCATCGTCGAGTCTGCAACGGTTTCCTGTTTGGAACTCTTCCAACACACCGCCCCTCCATTGAGGGTAAAGACAAAACCCGACATGGACTTGGAATCATCCTTGTCACTCTGGAAGCTGGAGTCAGCAAAGGCCTCGATCTGGAGGTCTTTTCCGCCATACACCAAGAACATCTCCTTAGTCCTTCTTAGGTACTTGAGAATGTTCTTTACCGCTATCCAGTGTTTCTCCTCAGGGTTTGACTGATACCGGCTTACCACACTCAGTGCATAAGCTACATCCGGTCTGGTACACAACATCGCATACATTATAGAGCCTACCGCAGAAGCATAGGGTATAATAGACATGCGATCCCTCTCCAAATCAGTCTTGGGAGACATCTCTTTAGAGAGGGTGATCCCGTGACAAGCCGGCAGGTTACCGCGCTTGGAATCTTCCATACTGAATCTTTTCAGCACGGTGTCGATGTACCTGGACTGAGAAAGTCCTAATATCCTCTTGGATCTGTCACGGTAGATCCGGATACCCAGAATGTATGAGGCATCACCCAGGTCTTTCATGGAGAACCTGTGTGACAAGAACCCCTTGACAGATTGTAGCATAGGAATGTCATTTCCTATTAAGAGAATGTCATCCACGTATAAAACGAGGAATACCACAGTTCTCGCTACAAATCTACTATAGATGCATGGTTCATCTGGATTTTTGATAAAGCCAAATTCTTTGACCGTCTCATCAAAGCAGATGTTCCAACTCCGCGATGCCTGCTTTAGTCCATAGATGGACTTAAGCAACTTGCACACCTTTCCGCTGCTCCCACTCTGAATGAAACCCTCTGGTTGGTCCATATAGACACACTCCTATAAATTTCCATTTAGAAAAGCTGTCTTTACGTCCATTTGCCAGATCTCATAATCGTGGAAGGCAGCAATGGCAAGAAGGATCCGAATGGATTTCAGCATGGCTACTGGAGAAAAGGTTTCGTCATAGTCCAAGCCAGGTCTTTGACGGAAACCCTTTGCTACCAGCCTAGCTTTATAGGTCTCAACCTGTCCATCTATACCAATCTTCCTTTTGAAGATCCACTTGCATCCTACGGGTTTTACCCCGTCTGGAGCAATGTCCAACGTCCATACCTTGTTGGTGTACATGGACTCCATTTCGGTCCGCATGGCATCCAACCATTTCACTGAGTCAACGCTCTGAACGGCCTGCTGGAAGCTAGTAGGCTCATCATAATCTATGATGCAATCCTCTCTATCCCCGTCTATGAGAAAACCGCAGTATCTCTCGGGCGGATGAGACTGCCTACTACTCCTGCGGAGCGGCGTAGGAATGTCCTGTTCTGTTGAACCCTCTGGTTCCACTAACTTTTCAGTAATAGTCTGTGGTTCTGGAATTTCTTCCAGTTCCACTGCGCTCCCACTATTTTCATTTTCCAAGAACTGGTGTTCTAGAAAGTGGGCATTACGAGAAACAAGGACTTTTTGTTCCTCTGCGTAGTAGAAAAGATACCCCCTGGTGTTCTTTGGGTATCCCACAAACTTGCACAGTACTGAGCGTGCCTCGAGTTTGTCTGCATGCTGCTTTTTGACAAAAGCTGGACATCCCCAGATCTTCAGATATTGAAGATAGGGTTTCTTCCCACTCCACATTTCATATGGGGTGGTAGGCACAGTCTTAGTCGGAACTCGGTTCAAAAGGTATGCTGCTGATTCTAGCGCATATCCCCAGAATGATCGCGGCAACTCAGCGTTACTCATCATGGACCGCACCATATCCAATAGGGTGCGGTTCCGTCTCTCCGATACACCGTTATGTTGCGGGGTGTATGGAGGAGTAAGCTGAGAGAGAATTCCGTTCTCTTTTAAGTAGTCCAGGAACTCGGCACTTAAATATTCTCCACCTCGATCCGATCTTAGAATCTTAATACTTTTGCCGGTTTGTTTCTCTACTTCATTCTTATACTCCTGGAATTTTCTAAAGGCTTCGGACTTATGTTTCATTAAGAAGACATAACCGTACCTTGAGAAGTCATCCGTAAAAGTAATGAAGTAAGAATGTCCGCTTCGGGCATGTGTAGACATTGGACCGCACACGTCACTGTGTACGAGTCCCAAGAGCTCGCTCGCTCTTACTCCATGTCCAGTAAACGGAGTCTTTGTCATCTTTTCTTTGAGACAAGATTGACAAGTGGCATACGATTGATATTCGAACGCATTCAAATATCCTTCTGTATGTAACTTAGTCAACCTTCTCTCATTGATGTGACCCAATCTACAATGCCATAAGAAAGTCTGATTTATTTCTGGAGACTTTCTTTTGTGTGTATTCTGGACATTAAAAATCTGTGGTTGGTTTAACACGTATATACCATTACTCAATGTACCTGACCCAATCAAAACTTGATTAAGGTGAATGTTTACAACATTACTTACAAACGCAAATTCATAACCTTCTTTAGAAACTAAAGATACAGAAATGATATTACAAGTTGCGTTGGGTACAAAAAAGCAATTACGCAAAACCAAAACATGTCCATCTGACATTCCCAGGTGATAGTCCCCCACGGCTTTAGCATCCATGCTAGCTCCGTTCGCAACTCTGAGGGTCATGTCACCTGCCTTCAAAACCCTACGGTTTCTCAACGCCTGCAAAGAATTACAGATATGAGATCCTGATCCGGTATCCAATACCCAGGAAGTAGAGTTTATTGAAAGACAGTTTTCAATAACATACACACCTGAAGCTGAAGCTGCAACCTGCTTCAATTCCTGTGTTCTGGCCTTCCAGGCCCTGCAATCATTCTTCCAGTGTCCTTTCTTATGACAATAGAAGCATTCTTCTTTGTCCACAAGCTTCCCCGCTATCTTTGTTGCTTTACCTTTTCCCTTCGTATCCACTTTACTAACACCGCCCCTTGGTTTGGCGGGGGCCTTCTTCTTCTTTCCCTTGGCTTTCGCCTTGGACCTAGAAGAAGATGATCCTCCTACAAACAAAGTGGATGTATCCCTACCTTTCTGTAGGGTGCCCTCTGCGCTCCTCAGCATGTTGAGGAGCTCTGAAAGTTCAACCTCTTTTTCTTGTAAGTTGAAGTTCAGTATAAACTGGGCGTAAGTGGAAGGAAGGGACTGGAGAACTATATCCGTATATAGCTCACTCTCCAATGTGATCCCTAGGTCAGCGAGCTCCTCAATGAAGCCGATCATCTTTAGCACGTGCTCGGCTACTGATGATCCGACGGCCATTCTTGTCGAAAATAACTTTTTCGACGCTTCGTATCTTGCGATACGAGATTGCTCTCCATACAGTTATTTTGTATGAAGCAATATGGATTCCATGTCCATATTCTCGTGCCTCCTCTGATGTTCGTTGTCCATCGAGGCAAGCAGGAGGCATTTGGCCTTCGCGCTATCAATCTCCCAAGTCTTGCGGATTTCCTTATCCGCGACGCTGGAAGTTGGACCAGGGACAGGGGGAGCTTTGGTGGTAAGAAGATACCCCAGCTTGTCGTAAGTGATTGCTATCTTGACATTCCTGAGCCAATCTTTGTAGTTTGGCCCTGTCAGTTTGTTTTTATCTAGGAGTAACTTAAGTCCAGTCATGTTGATTGGTCGCTGCAATTAGGAGAGAGAAGAAGAAACACTCAGCATGATGCTCTTGCAAGTTTAGAGTGGTTTTTAGTTTGTCTAAACAGGATGGCTCCCACTGTTTCTCGAATCCCTCCTCAAACCATAAAGGAAGAATCAGCCGGGATCAATCCCACCGCACAATACTTGCTTAACCGTTCAGCCAGGCCGGTGTCGGTACTTCGAGGGAGGTTTTCCAACGCTTTCGCGAAGTTCCTTAATTAGAGAACCTCTTTTCCCTGGGGGCGTAGCCCCGCTAACACCTTTCTAGGCACCTACTAGGTTTATAGCATTGATCGTTAAGTGAGAAATTTCCCGAGGAGTAGCATATACTCACAGTAGGATCGGGATCCAAATATCATCGCGTGACGAAACTGAAGGAATCCTACCAGAATCATCACACTCCAAATGGTATGCAAATCTAGCAAGTTTCAGTACTTATGAAACTCCCGATGTGGATTTTTGCCCCATGCTCTTATGACCTTGGCGTGAGGTCAAAATGTCATAAGTCACATGTCAAGTTCGTCCCATCATTATCCAGGTTAATTTGAACCCACCCGTACATACCCTTGACGTAGGCCAAAATGGCAGTACGACTGTCTCAAACCAACGCATTCTATCTATGCAGCAGATAAATATCCGGCAGCTACCAATCACTATGCCTTGGCGTGAGGTCAAAATACATAGCTTGAATACTACCGAATATTTAACTGAAATGATGGAGGGCTACGGATGGTTTTGGCAAAACCGTGAACGTAGTGAACTTGATTTGGTCGATGGAACGAGATAGCTTTTAAATGGAGTGGCTCAAACTCCGTATTTTAAAAGTTTGTTTTGAAAAGAACCGAGTGGTTTTTCGAAAGTGTTCCAACGACTTTAACTTGGTTTATTATCTTGCATTAGTTCTTTTAATGCGTGATATTCTTGCATTAGTTCTTTTAATGCGTCCCATCATTTAATCCTACCATTGCAGAAAACAACCAAAATATGACGTACGCTTATGCCATTCGCATTCGCCACGGGGCCCCGTCATTACCCGTTAGGTTACTTAACTAACGACAGAGCGGGGGCTGGGCTAGCGCGTCTGTAAAACATAAGCAACGCCTAAATAATATCATATATAGATATACTGCAATGATAAACATTTCAGATCACAGATGAATACATTGGATATACTAGGAATCTGTAATTCGTACGAGCCTGTAACGAAAGACAAATTACACGGTCGCGGTGAATAGCCAAAACCCCACCCAAGACCCCTACGGGTGCGGCAAACTACCCGCCAAGTACCCGAAGCGTAGTAACCTCCCTCATCTCCATGAGTAGGCCACTCGACACTTCGGCATACCCGGTAGTTTGTGCACCCCCTCCATGGGTCTATCCTAGGAGCAAAAACAGTAAAAAGAAATTATACAATGACGGCTACAACCCCGACCCGGTTGTGCGGCCATACAAATAATTATTACATCAATTTACAAATTTACATGAATTGAAAGAAAAGAAAACTCTCGTCTCACAACCCCCGGCTATTCACCCGCGACAATCCAACATATTCATATACACATTCCATCAACATTACAGATCACAGATTTGTATAACCCCCACTAATCGACATATAGCGATTAGTAGACGTTCAATACAAATATCACATTACAGAAAAACCCGTTAGCTCAAGTCTGTTAGAAGTTCGATCAAAAATACGGATTTTCGGGACCCCAAAATAAAATTTTCGTTCTGGAAAATCTGGGTTGAAAATATATATGCTAAAAATCCCAAAATACCCCCATAAAAACACTGCACCAAAAATTTACCTCGGCCGAGTCGACTCGGCCGCGGATCCGCGGCGGGAGCGTGCTCCCGCCGCGTTTCCGCGGCCCTTTGACTCGAACGTTGGACAATTTTTGGTGGGTGCTCACAGAAAAGCCTGAGCCGATTTTAGGTGTTAAAATAATCAACTTTTGAACAGTGGAAAAATCGACAGAAACTGCAAATTTTTGGGGTTTGTTTCGGGACTTTTTCGTTGATCGATCTTCTAGTTACTTGCTAACATGCTAGATAGAGTTTAACTAGGCTCTGATACCACTGTAAGTCCATGCTACCTCTCCCGGTACTTTCGGGAAAGCGGAATTTGGTAAAAAACGATTTTTACGGAGGTGGTAACATGGACCTAAAACCCGGATCTTGGTTAAACATCTATCTAACATCCTAACTATGAGTTTCTAGCTACTCGGTTAGGGGGTTATACCTTGCTTGTCTTGAACTCCTTCGTCTTCAAAGCTCCGATGGTGGTCCGATGGCTTCTTCTCGTCGTCTCCGTACGCCGAAGATAGATCCACCTGAAAGCTCCAACCTTTAGCTCCTTCTTCGTTCTTTGAAGAAACTAGTTCACTTGGTTTGCTAAACCTAGTGAACTAGAATGAGTAGAGAAGAAATAGAATGGGATTTTATCAATGGTTCTTGATTCTCAACTCATGAGACAAGAGAACCATAGAATCAAGAGAGGGAGGAAGAAGTTGAGGGTGAGAGCAAGAGGAGAGCTCAAGAACAAGAGAGAGAATGAGCAAGAAAGAATGAGCAACACTTTTGTCTTTCACCCTCTCATAATCCAAAGTGATCATAACTCATCATATCAAAAAAAGTCTTATGTGATGGTTTGAAGCAACCATAACCATATCATTTCATGCACTCATTTTACACAAATGAGCAAGTAAACAAAAGTCTTTGCCATGAAATGATGGCTATGGTTATCATGATGGTCAACTAGTCAAGCCTAGTCAACCGGTCAACAAGTCAACAAAAGTCAACAAGTCAACAAAGTCAACAAGTCAACAAAGTCAACAACCATATCACCATAATACTTAATTAATATAATAGTTAATCACATATCATATTCTCATTAGGGTTGACCAAAAAGTCAAATAGTCAACGGTCAACTGTCAACAACCCTAATGAGAATCCACTGCCTCTGTCTCCCTGTCAACTGTGCATACACACCCGCATCCGCGTTCCGAGGAACACGAATGCAAACTGGATAAATCCAATCCCATAAGGTACACTAGGATCTGGCTTAAACCAAAGCCCGCTAGTGTAAACTGTCCGGACACTGTACGCGCACAAGTGCACGGATGTGACCGAACCCTGTCGCAAAACCATGCGACCTGTCGCAATACCATGCGACCTCTACTCTTTTGCCTAAAGGCGAAAAGCTTTCTGTGTGGGACTCTAAAGACTCGACACTACGCTGGCAGTGGGTTTAACCACAGACCGCAAGCGGCACTAGCTGTGCGTAACGGTCCCCAGGTAATGCCGACAAGAAGACCGACGAGGCGAAACCCATCTGAACTCCTACTGAGCCTGAGTGTGACATTCTCCGTACAGTCCGGTCTGTTCGTCTGATACATCGCATGGCGGGCCTAGGGGGCGGTAAACGTCAGTCCCCCAATAGCGGTACAAGTCATGCCGGAGCGAAGCCCAAAACACCCTGAGATAACACTGGAAACCTACCAGTATATCTCGTTTGCCCTGACCAGGGACTACTCGTGTAATGGCTCTCCTGGACACAGCGCGAAGTCAACCCCCAATACCGGGAGAGACGAATCCTGTCTAACCGTCACTGCCTCTAAGTGCTTCGGGACTGCACCCAACCACTACCTGTTTGCACGACTCCTTTGAGTTGTGGTAGGGTAATGATCAAAGTACAGTGGGAACACACTCGAGGCGGAGTGACAGTGTCAAGTCAGCGGACTAAGCTGTACTCATGTCACTTGGGAACTGATAACTGACGATAGGTATAATACCAACTAGTCAGTTCCCGACGAGTCCTGTCCAGTGTACCCGTAACCTAACGAGCACCCGCATACTATCTCAAGTAAGACGTACTGACGGCTGTGGGACAGACCGTCTCCCACACTGGGATGAGAAGCGCATGCGCTGGTCTACTCCGGAGTATCGATGCCCTGTCTCGATAGTCCTGCGACCAGGGACCTGCATAAGGATGTGCTTATAGATTACCCAGCCCCACTAGTGTGACGGCCATCACATCGCTGGTAATCAAGCAAAGATCCTAAGGGCTCTACTAATGTGTATAGGCGATATACAAAAATAAACACATGTACACATTGAAGTAGAAACAAACCAAGTAGCATACTACTATTTTGAGCAAGATTGTATATACAAGGTGAATATCCCAAGCATCCATTAAGTAATATACAAACCAGTATGATACAGTAATGGCCTCTAGGGCATATACACTAACAATACCAACGCGTACGGCGTTGTGTTCGTGGCCGTCTTGAACGTAGTTCGATACGCCCAGAGAGCTTCCTGCAGTCTCTCGTGCCAGTCTTTCTTATTTCGAGACACCGTCTTTTTCATGATCTTCGTCAAGGTCTTGTTAAAAGCCTCAGCTAGACCGTTAGCTCGGGGATTATAAATCGAAGAGTATTTCCAGTCTATGTTATGTTGTTGTGCGAAGCGGCTGATCTTGTGGCTTCTATAGGCTGGCCTGTTATCGGAGATGATCCATCTCGGAGTTCCAAACCGATAAATGACGTCTGTCTTGAAGAAATGGAGGATATTCTCCGTCTTCACTTCCCTCAGCGGTACTGCTTCTGCCCATTTGGAGAAGTAATCAGTTGTCGCCAAAATGAACCGATGTCCTCTGGACGATACTGGTTCAATGGGGCCGATTATGTCAGTCCCCCATATTTCGAATGGCCAGCTAGCCACTGTCGGATGTAGTGGATTCGGATGCTGATGGACGAAGTCCCCGTGAATCTAGCACGAGTGGCACTGCTTCGCGTATTCGAGGCAGTCTTGGATCATCGTGGGCCAATAATAACCCATCCGTTTGATCTTCAGCTTCATCTTCGGCCCGGCTTGGTGAGAACCGCAGAGTCCATCGTGAGTTTCTTGGGCGACTCTCTTTGCCTCTTCAGGTCCCAGGCATCTTAGCCATAGAGAGTCAAATGACCTCTTGTACAGAGTATCATTGACGAAGGCAAAAGATAGGGCTCGCTTCATGAGTTGATGTTTCAAGGATGCATCTTCAGACGTTCGACGGGATTTGAAGTAGTCTATAAAGACTTCTCTCCAATCTTCAACCGTTTCTTGGTCTTTTACTTGTAGAGTCGTTTGCTCGGTCGCTCCCTTTTCCTCGGACGACTCCGGAGATATTTCTTCCGGTGCAAGAACCCGAGGGCTTTGTACCACGATTCTTACGTCATCGAGGTTCTCATCGGCCAATTCTTTAGCAAGTTTGGCTAATACATCCGCTTTGCTATTTTCCGCACGCGGTATGCTTTCCAAGGTGTAGGAAGGGATTTGGGTCAGCAGTTGATGTACCCTCTCGTCGTACTTCACCAATTCTGGTTTACACGTTTGATAGTCGCCGTTTATTTAACTGGCGACCAGTTAGGAATCTCCGTATATGAAGAGGTTTTCAATCCCCATGTCAATGGCGATCTCGAGACCTGCTATCAAAGCTTTATATTCAGCTTCATTGTTTGTCCTCGGCTCTGTCAAGGAGAAGGCAAAGCGCATTATCCCTCCTTGTGGAGTTACGAAAATGAGGCATACCCCTGATTTGATTATGGTGGTGCTTTGCTTGCGCTTCTTCATGGAAGACGCTCCATCGAAGTAAAGTTCCCATCGGGTATCACTTCCGTCGATCGTGTCAAACACATGTTCGTCTGGCAATTCGCAGTTCAAGGGAGAATCGGCAGGTATCAGATGCTCAGCGAGGAAGTCGGCGATGGCCTGTCCCTTCACTGCCTTAAGAGGCTGATAGGTTATCAAGAATTCCATCAAGAGCAAGGCCCATTTAGCGAGCCGCCCTGTCAATATGGCCTTTGACACCAAATATTTGAGAGGATCCACCTTCGATATGAGATGGACTTCATGCGCCAACGCATAGTGCCTGAGTTTCGTTATCGTGAAGATCAATGCCAGGCAGTGTTTTTCAATGGGAGAGTAATTGCTATCTGCCCCCAGTAGAACTCGACTCAAATAGTAGAGCGCTCTCTCCTTCCCTTGGTCGTTCTCTTGTGCCCATAATGCGCCTAAGGAACCTTCAAGGGCGGTTGTATACAGAATGAGGGGTTTTCCCTTGACCGGAGCAGCCAGCACTGGCGGGTTCTACAGATACTGCTTGATTTCGTCCAGTGCGTCTTGGCATTTGTGATCCCAGACGAACGGGGTCCCCTTCTTCATCAGTTGGCTGTAAGGACGGCACTAGCCTGAGAAATTGGCTATAAATCGCCGAATATACGCGAGCTTCCCTTGGAGAGACCGTAATTGTTTAAGAGTCTTTGGCAG
Organism: Agapanthus africanus; assembly: GCA_030015575.1. Classification (NCBI taxonomy): domain Eukaryota; kingdom Viridiplantae; phylum Streptophyta; class Magnoliopsida; order Asparagales; family Amaryllidaceae; genus Agapanthus; species Agapanthus africanus. Next base: position 626,509,716 of record CM057340.1, read on the forward strand.
AGGCATTCCCATGATCGCCTTAATTTTTAACGGATCTATCTCGATGCCTCGGTGTCTGACGATGAATCCCAGGAATTTGCCCGAGGAAACTCCGAATGCGCACTTGAGAGGGTTCATCTTCAAGTTGTATTGCCGGAGGCGTTGAAACACGATCTTCAGATGCTCTAGATGTTCTTTGTATGATTTGCTTTTCACCACGAGATCGTCGATATAGCATTCGACAATTTCATGTATAAGGTCATCGAAAATCTTCGTCATGGCCCTCTGATAGGTGGCACCGGCGTTCTTCAGACCGAAGGGCATCACCTTGTAGCAAAATATACCCAAAGGGGTCCGGAAAGCGGTATGTTTCTGGTCCTCGGGATGCATCTTTATCTGATTGTATCCTGATGATCCGTCCATGAAGAAGAAAACCTCGTGAGTGGATGTATTGTCTATCATTAGCTCGGTGACCGGTACTGGGAAGTCGTCCTTCGGGCAGGCTTTATTGTGATCTCGAAAGTCCACACATATGTGCACCGTTCCATTTTTCTTCATCACTGGTACAATGTTGGCAATCCAATCTGGATATTGAACCTCTTGGATGAAACCAGAGTCGATTAGCTTCTTGACCTCTGCGTTGATGCTCATCTCAAGCTCGAGTCGCATTCTTCTCGGTGCTTGTTTGATTGACTTGGTGTCCGGAGATATCGCCAATTTGTGTACAGCTATTTCTGGATCTAGCCCCGGCATCTCAGAATAATTCCATGCGAAGCAATCTTTATGCTGCATGAGCACGTCCTTTAGTGTGGCCATCCTTTCTTCAGACAGCAATTCGCTGATGAACGTCGGCTGCGGGTCACTTGCCGTCCCCAAATCAATTTTCTTGATATTATCTGCAGTGGTATGTATTCTATCTTCCAGCTCTTTCGGCGCCGGTGGAAACTCTGAGATCACCTCATCATCATTGTTTTCGAAGTACCAGGGGAGATTATCCATACCGTCGGGGTCTTCTTTTGATAGCGTTATTGCGTGGCAAGTACGAGCTCGCTTCTAAGACCGACGTTGATCTGGTTCTACCCTCGTGGATTTGGGTTCATGCCTTTACGGCGGGGTTACCCTCCAGCTGCTGGATAGAGCGAACCTGCCCTGTCGATATTGATCTTCGACCCAGTTCTTGAAGGTGAAGCAGTCTTCAATAGGATGTTCTATTGCCCTATGATAGGAGCAATAGTCCGGATAAGAGACTTTGCCTGCTTGCTCGGGGTGCTTGGACTCCGGGAGTATAATCAGTTGATGTCTTATGGCGAGATCAAGTATCTTCCGTGTTTTGTTCTGAGGAAAAGAGTATGCTCGACTCATCTTCTTTATAAGAGACAAATCTGGATTACTCGATTCCTGATCGCGTGGCTTCTTGGTCCCACTTTGTCTCTCTCGAACACTTTTCCCGCTCTTTGATTTATTTTTGCCTCTGTGTCGGGCCTTTTGTATGACGGGTTGGCGGGGAGGAGCATTTTCATATTTCGCAGCCTGTTGAAGAAGGCGTTGCGTCCTGGCTTTCTCGTAGATGGCCATTTCGCGATTGTGGTCGTCTCGAACCTTTTGACTCACTTCCCTTATAAGCTTGTCCATTTGTTCTTCAAACGACGGACTGGGCATTTTTACGTCGGGGGCTCTTTCTGATTCAGGGTTAGCATTTTCCCAAAAAGCATCTCCCTCTTCATCAAAGTCATGTATGACGTAGCAGTCGCGGAGTAACTCCCGTTTCTTGGATTGAATATATCCAAGCCCGATCGTTTCTATTTTCCTGTTGGGCAACTTTCGCTGAGTTTCAGGGACGTTCTAGATCCTGTTATAGAACCGTGCTTGTCGAGCAGTTTGTTTAAGGGGTACACCTTGGCGTCTCAAGAGTCTCCATAGTCCGTCTGTGTAATATCTGGGCAAACGGATGGGCTGGAGCCTGTCGAGTGTGGAATCCGTGCCGTGCCAGATTTCCTTCTCCACTTTATTTTTCCCTGATCGGTAGAATAGAATTGCCTTTTCACCTTCTCGCCTGGGAGGGACATAGAACGTCTGCAGCTCTTCCACACTGTAGGTATCAAGCGCGTCTAGTTCTTTATGATGCTTGGGCAGAACCATGGTAACTTGCAAACTTTGCTCTTCATCAGCGAATGTTTGTATTGAAGGCCGAGCGGAGAATATAGCATGGACCTCATCTTCTGAGTCGCTGCCAAAGATCAACATAGGAGCGGACGGTCCCGGCTTGTTGTACTGGGGTAGGCCTGAATAAACTATCTCTTCCTCTTCCTCAGTATCACTCCCAAAGACCGGAATGGTGGTGATAGTTTTGTTCTCCGGTTTGTGATATCTCTCCGTGTCCTCGAAATTTGGCAAGAAATATTTTGCATCTTCATACTTGAGGACTTTGTTCACGGAGAACGGGTTCAACTCTCCTGTTACGGTATACTCGAGACCATCCTTAAAGTATTTCATACACTGATGTTGTGTAGAAGGGATGATGTTGTACTCGTGTAACCAAGGCCGGCCGAGCAAAGCATTATAGCATGTCTTGGCGTCAATGACATGAAATTTAATGTCTGTGACAAGCAGTCCGAAGCGCAATGTCATTATCACAGACCCGAGAGTCCGTGATGACTGGGAGTCAAAACCAGAGATAGTGATTTTATCAAGAGCGAGATGCTGGACGCTCATGCAGATTTCCTTCAATACTCGCACGTTGAGGAGATTAACGGAAGACCCATTTTCGATCAGGATTTTGCCTATCTTTATATCGTGGCAATACCCTGAGACATAGAGGGGACGGTTGGGCTCGCACGTCCTAAGGAGGAGGTCTTCGTCGCCGAAGGTGATATCGGCTGTGTGTACTTCTTCCAGCTCGTCCTTCATCTTTTCTTCGGCGAGAAAAGCTTGGAATTGCTCTGGCTCTTATAGCGCCTTGATTAATGAATCTCTCACTTCTTTGGATAGTAAAAGGGTGTCGAGAATGCTGAGTTGCGAAGGTAACTTTCTCAAGTGTGCCAGAACGTTGTAGTCCACTTTACTTTTCTTTGGCGGGTCCTTGGCAGTCAGCTCTTTCATGACTTGGTCATCCAGGGCGATATCCTCAGAGACCTTTTCTTTTCCCTTATCTTTTCTACTCGTGGGTCCGAGATTCTTTTCTGGAAGCGTGCGATTGTGCAGCTGAATGTTTTCACAGGCCTTCAGTTCTTCCTCCTTCCCCAAGGTGGATTCTTTAAAGAGAGGGCCAAGAGCCATCTCTTTGTCAGAGTCGCTTCCGAAAGTGAGAACCTGCGATCCGCCGGTGTTGACCACGCGACAGTTACCGGTAGTTCTTTTATGCTCCTCGGTCGCACTTCTTTGCTCCCGACGAGTTTTGCATTTCATCCGCTTAAAATGTTTCCGGTGAGCAACATATCCCTGCCACCATCTTTTAAAAGCGTCGCACACTTTAGTAGGGTGCTAAATCTTTCGATGATATAAGCAGTAGCTAGGATGTGTTTCTGCTTCACCAGGAGTGTTTCCTTCAGAGGGTGGTAACTTCATTCCCATTGATATGGCTTTAGCAAACCTTTTTCTCGTCTTGAACTTGTTTTTATCCGCGACGGGTGTTCCTTGATTCGGCGGGAGTGCCTCGACTCTTTCGTTCAGTCGCCGGCATTTGGCACTTTCAAATATGGCCATCTCACGCTCCCGATTGGCTTTACTTTTCAGATAAATCTCATTCAGGAAGGCGTCGATCATTTTGTCTGACGGCCATAGAAGTTCCGGCTCGGGACCTGCCTCCAGTCTCTCTGTGCAGGGAGCTTCTTCATTGTCTATCGATGAATGAGAGATCACATGGCAGCTTGCTACGTAATCCTCAGATCCATCCGACGAGCTTTCTCCATCATCTTCATCCTCAAGGACGTGGCTGAGGAACTCTTGGAGCGTGATTGGAGTCCGTGCCTTCTGGTTATACTCTTCCAGCGCGTCAATCTGCCTCTGTAAGTCCGTGCGCTTGTTTCCAGGCTTCACGGGCTTCTTGTATTTCTTCTTCTTTTTCGAAGATTTTAACGGATGGGTGTGAATACCCCGGCTATCTCCACCAATCTTTAGAGTTGGGCGCGGCTTCAGCATCCCTTCGATGATCTGGGGTTCCAGCGGATTCTCCCACCTGATTGCTGGGCATGTCTGTAGATCATTCAGCATCCTTTTGGGTTTGGCTGAAAGCACAACCTCCCACGGAGTCCCTTCAACAAAAGAGCACATTGCCCCCGGTGTGTCCGTCTTCTTAGGAGTGTGTGGTTGTGGTGGGTTTACTTTCCACCTCTCAGACAGCGCAAACTTGCCTTGTAGGTACTGATCCTCGATCCATCCCTTAAAGACGAAGCAATCTTCGATCGGATAGCTTACCGTTTGGTGGTAAGGGCAATAATTGGGATTATTCATTTCGCTGGGTTATGGTGATCGGCTTGGATTCGGCAAATTGATAAGCCTGTTGCTCATTGCCAGCTCGAACAGTCTCTTCGTTTTATCCCGTGGGAATGAGTAAGGACGCTTCATTTTCTCATTCTAATAGCGCCATCTCTCATCCAATTAATCCGTTAGTCTTGGAGCACTGGGCTGCTGTTGGGTGTTCGCAACGAAGGTCGCCTTCCCTTTACCCTTCTCGTTCCGCGGCTCCGGTTTCGGAGGAGACGGTCTGTGACCCATCTGATCAATCTGGGCTAGTTTGTCGATTAAAGCCTGGAATGTGGTCGGTTTGAAGAACATCATGAACTGTGAAATAGTTGCATGAGGGTCTAAGGTGCCCATGAACATACCCACTGCTGGTGCTTCTTCGATGCGTTGTTCGCATTTCGACCACAGATTCCGCCATTGGATCGCGTACTGAACCCACGTCTCACCCGGTTTCACCCTGGCATTGATCAATGCCGTTATTAGAGTGCGTTCACTAGCACTCGCGAATCGCTGGATGAATAACAACTCCATCTCTGCGAATGTTTTGACGGAGTCGTTTAGAAGTTCGGAGTACCACTCAAATGCCGTTTCCGACAAGCTGCCGACGAATTGACGGAGCAAAAGCTTATCATCGCCCTCGGTGTTGCTGCACAGAGCTCTGAACTGGGCGACGTAGTGGTGGGGATTGTCTGTCCCCTTATATACCTGGAATTTGGGGATCGTGTAGCCCGGCGGATATTTTATCTGATCATACCAGCCTGGGTATGGTCGCCCAGTTTTCACGACTTGGCCAGCCGCCTTATTTGCCTGGTGAACTCTTATTTGCTGAGCAATATAGTCATCCAGGGCAGTTTTAGAGATTGTTTCCTCTTTGGCTGTTGACAAAGCCGGTAGAGGATTCGATGTTTCTCCTCTGTCATCTTCAATAATGATCGGAGGGTCTTCGGCTGGAGGATCCGGCTGTATCATCATCCCGACCATGTCTTGGAAGAGAAGTGACATTCGCTTTATATTAGCCGCTTGCTCCGCGGCTTCTTTGTCCTTCTTTTCGAGGATTCTGCGAAGAAAGTCAGCATCGGTTTCTTGTTCATAACGCTGCTCCGATGACGCCTCCGGGCCTTCTTTGGGCCCGGTGAGTGCGACCATGGCAGTCAGCATCTCCTGAAGCTTCTGCTGCTGCTGTTCCTGAGCTCTTGTGATGGATCGGGTGAGTGGTCGGTGGTCCGTAGAAGCGCGGCTATCCTCCTTCCCGGATGCCATGTAAATAGTATGGACCGTTATGCCCCCAGACTTAGGGCATTTGGGCTCAGTGCCTTTGACACTTGTCCCAGGCATGGGGATCTTCTCCGGCTTCTTCTTCTTATGAGCGGTCGAAGTTGAGGGGGCCGTCGCAGTGGGCACCCAAGTAGCCACCGCCTTTTGTGGCTTAACAGAACGGCTTTCTTCTTGTTGAACCTTTGGCTTCTTCTGTCGGCTAGGATAGTCTTGATCCACCATCGACTCGCGGACTTGTCGCCAGACCTTGTAGATTTTAGAGGACATCCGCTAAGGGGACTGTTATGGCTTTGCTTCCGCAACATTCTCCACTGGGGGAGGAGATCTTTTCAGTACGGCGGTAGGAGAATTCCTACACACTTTATTCAGCAGCTCGAAGCTGTTCCCGGTTGGAACAGCAGTATTAATTTCCGCCGTTGGGGCTGGTGGAGTTAGCCCAGAGGGGGAGTTACCCCCGGCCTTCCTTACCCGGCGCCAGTAGCGACGTCGAGCGCGTCGAGCTGATGGAGTTGGCTTGGTGACGGGGATGGTTTCGTCTTGCCCCCTGTTTAGGTGAGGGGCTGTTGCTGGTATCAGCCTGTTAAAGACCGATGTCCTTTGAGTAGAAGGAGCGGGAGTGGGAGTTGGGACAATCAATCTTGTAAAGACCGACCCCTTGGCAGGAGAAACCGCCTTAACGACTTCAGGAGCAGGGTTGGTTACTCTCTTCGGAATAATCTTCTCTGGGATTGCAGGCTTCATTATGGGCCCACAGGAATTTTGGCCCAGTCTGGCGAAGTCCGAGGAGCTGGAGTTGGACGACCCGTTGAGAGGGGCCGCAGTAGGTGTAAGCCGATCAAAGACCGACTACTTGGGAGCTTCTGGTACGGGCACGGGGGTGCTGAAGCTCATTGGCGGAAGCATGGTTCCGAAAAACAATCCCGTGGTGGCTTAAGTGACCTGTTCCACGGGCATTGTGAATAGAGAAGCAGCTTGGGGCCCGTAGGCTATGCCCCCGGTTGAGGCAGGACGTGGGTTGCAGTTGCATGTGGAACACTTTGAGCAGGTAAACGCCATTGATCCTTTGCTTTCTGCACCAAGCAAAATGCCAAATCTTAGTACCTCGAAACCCAAGGGCAACCATTAACAAACCGCGATTCGTTCACGAACATGACACACGAAGTGTGGAGTGGAAAGAGGAAAAGGTCCCACCGGGCGTACCAGAATCTGTTCCCCTCCGAACACAGAGACGCGACCGCATAAGTCCGTCTTACCTGAAATTCGGGGCAGATGCTAATTGGTGCTATCCGTCCACCTCTCCGAAGATGCCAAGTTGATTTATGGCACCATGTATCGAATGTTTAAACGGATGCGGCCGATATAACAGACTTCGTCAGATTCCCCCTTGTTTGAGGGGTTTTTGATTGTGGGGACGCTCTTCCCTGCAGGCGCAAGCCCCTGCAGTTAATTACGCTACCGCATCGCGGTAACAACTTTCTCCTTCTCCAGATGGTCACTTCGTGTCGTGTGTTTTTATTCTGTTTGTGGTTGCCCGTGGATTGTATACGGAGACTAAGTTATGTTGTCGCCCGTAGGGCGTGGACTAGTCCAAATCCGTATCTTTCTTAGATTTGGGTTTGGGGGTTGGGTTTAAGGATACGTTATCCTCACTTGAGACTAAGATCAACTTAAACGTTTGTTAAGGATACGTTAGTCTAATTTTAGACTAAGATCAACTTAACAGGATCGTTTAGATCCGACAAGAGAGAAAGTGGGCTCTGTTGTTTAGTTTAGTGACATTGCGGTCGATAATTAGTTTAAGAACATTATGGTCCATTGTTAGTTTAAAGACGCCACGGTCAAGGTTAAGGACATCATAGTCCGTGGGCTTAAGGACTCCACAGTCCGTTGTTAGTTTTAAGACATCACGGTCGAGATTAAGGACATCATAGTCCATGAGTTTAAGGACCTCACAGTCCGGTATTAGTTTTAAGACATCACGGTCGAGGTTAAGGACATCATAGTCCATGAGTTTAAGGACCCCACAGTCCGTTGATAGTTTTAAGACATCACGGTCGAGGTTAAGGACATCATAGTCCATGAGTTTAAGGACCCCACAGTCCGTAGTAATGTTTGGTTGTTGGGACCCGTCACCTCTCTGACGACGTTGAAGGATTACAACGACAGATATCAGAGGAGTAACGAGATGTACCCTCGCACCAGTGTGAATTGTTTGAAAGATCTGTAGCCCAGTTTGGGACTAAGATCTGTCGAATATTTGTGAGCAAATGTGCTCAGTTCAAGATAAGTTGAGGACTTATGGCCAAAATTGGGCTAAGTCTAATTAAAATATTTTAACATTTTATTTTTGTTCTGGCTATTAAGCCTTTATTTAGGCTCAGCCCTTTCAATAATGCTAGGCATTGGGCTCTGACATTTTTGTCTTGTATTGAATGCATACCATTCATCAGAAACAGAGCTTGTTCTGACAGTGCACTACGTGGCGCGCCAGGCGCGTTGCGCCAGTCAAAGAGCGCATTGTGCTTCTGTCGGGTAGCGCACGCGAAGGGGACACGTGTCGCACTTAGCGCTAAGCGCTAGTTTGTTAGCGCATTGCGCTTTTAATTTATGAGCGCATTGCGCAGTCTGTTGGCGCACCAGTGAGTGACACGTGGTGCACTTGGCACTGAGTGCCAGCCCATGAGAGCAGTGCTCTGTTTTAAAAGCGCAAAGCGCAGGTTGTGTCTTTGTTTGACACGTGGCTTGTTCTGGTACTGCGCGCTAATCCAAGAAGCGCAAAGGCGCAATTCATAAGTGCAAAGCACTTTTCAATGGCGCAAAGCGCATTTGATCAATTTCAAGATCAAAGAACAAATTTATGTTCTTCTAAGGAGGTTTTGCCTCAAGATTCAAGAACAAAAGTTCTTGTTTTAGTAAAAGATTCTGCCTTTATAGATCAAAGATATGTAGACGAAGTAAAAATACTTCTTTTATTATTTATGATTAGATCTTTTGATCTTTTTCTTTTTATTAAAGACCTTAGTCTTTTTTCAGATCTATGATCTTTTTAGAAGATTGTTCTTTTTTTTACGAGATGGTTTCATCTCTGTTATTTCAAGAATATGGTTCTTTACCTTGAAGATGAAGAAAAATCTTCTTTTTTTTCTAAGAGCTTGCTCTTCTTTTGCAGAGAGTTTTTTCTCTCTCTTTTTTTTTTGTTCTCTTCTCCCTCCCTTTGACTTGAAGTCTAGGGTCCTTTATATAGGGCCGAATGATTTGTTAAATTGGTTTTGAGAGATCTTTCTCTTGATTGATTGGGGAATACTTCCCACCGTTGGATCTTTAATCCTAAGGTTTCTGTTTGACAGAAGATAATCTTCTTATTTTAATAAGATTGAGAAATCTTTCCATGCAGAATTTGTTCTATTTTTGGTAATTCATTATTTACCATTGGATCATTGATCCAACGGTGCTTAAACCACAATCTTGTTGTTTGGAAAGATTTTGAGAAATCTTTCCTTAATAGAATTTATTTCTGGTTAATTAATGATTTATCATCATTATTAGATCTTTTGATCCAACGGTGGGAATCTTTAATCCCAGCGCTGGCACACCTACGCTCGACACGTGGCGCAGAGCGCAGCGCAATTGCGCTAGTGCACCCATGCTTGACATGTGGCGTGCAGCGCGCAGAGCGCTGGATCTGAAGCGTTGCTTCAACAGAGCGCTGGATCTGAAGCGTTGCTTCAACAGAGGTGTCTTTTCACCTTCCTTTTTAAGTCAAATTTATATTCCCTAGAATCCTTCATTTCCCAATCTTGGAAATAGTTCCATTGTGCACAAAATTTTCTGTGCTTCGTCTTTATAACTCGAAGCAAGGCGTCTTCCTTTTTTTCATCTCTAAAGAACCCTGTCAATTATGGCTTGTAACCGCCCCCATGCTCGTAGACAGCCGTAAGATGTGCCTATTCAGGACCTTGTTCCTCGTTTTGCTGCGCGTTTGGTGGCTCCTCTCACGGATGAGCAGTGCAACGCTGCACTGCACGATCTTTTGACTCGTGTTGGGTCTCCCCTTCCCCCACACTCTATTTGGCTTCGGATGATCCTTGCGTCTGTGCTCGCCGATCTTCCCCCTCCTCCAGCAGAGATGTCCGCGGCAGTGCTCGATACTGCTGAAGACAAGATTGAGTGCTTCTTCGAGGCGCACTTAATCACTCAAGCCCTGAGGGATTGCTCCATCCACCTGCTGAGCCAGATATAGGCTCGTCGGGTTGTCATCACCACTTTCTCTGAGGAGTGCGGCGTCGATCGTTGGATGGCTACCCCTCGGGAGGATCGCCGTTTTGACATGGTGGAGAAGACGGAGAGAGAACTGGATAATCTCCTCTTTAGCTTTGTGAACCCCTGTCCTTTTGATCCCATATTTAGTGATCTTTTTTAAATGTAATAATAATAATAATAATAAAAAGATCTTTTAATTTAGTATTTTATTATCCGTTAAGTGTTCCCTTGTTTTTAATTCTTTGTTATTCCTCTGTAAGATATTGATGCACTGCATAATTTAATTTGCTATAATCATGTGCAAGTAATTCTTGTAAGGATGAAGCGCTTCTGGCGCTTAGCGCTTCTGGCGTCTAGCGCTCTCGTGCTTTACACGTGGGCGCCATTTCAGAGTCTTTGACTCTTATCGTAAGCGCATCTGATGTTAGTACCTTTCACGAAGCGTTGCTTCGCTTTCCAATCTTGGAAACAGAGCTTTGCTCTAATTTGGGGTGCGCAGCGCAATTGCGCTAGCGCTAGCGTAATCGTGTTTTGACACGTGGCGCGCAGCGCGCCTAGTGCTAGCGCACTCGTGTTTGACACATGGCGCGTGGCGCGCCTGGCACGGAACCTAAAGCGTTGCTTCAATCCTTCTCTTTAGAATTTTAATACAGAGCCTTACTCCTTTGAATCATATGTAGATTTTTTAATCTTTGATGAAGAACTCTTAAGATTTTTCTCATGGATCTTGAAGATCTCGAAATTTTCAATTCATAAAATTAACTGATTTTAATTTTCTATTCTGATGGGTTTTTCCATCATCATTACAGAAATAGGTATCTTGACCCTGAGCGCAGCGCAATTGCGCTAGCGCACCCATGGCGCGCAGCGCAGTGTTAGACACGTGGCGAGCAGCGCAACTGCGCCAGCGCACCTGTGTTAGACACGTGGCGCGCAGCAAAGAGCGCAGGATCTGAAGCGTTGCTTCAATTTTTGACTCTTAAATTTCTAAAACAGAGCTTTGCTCTGATTGGAGGAAGCAGAAGCGTCACTTCATTTCCAGTCTTGGAATTTGAACAGAACTTTGCTCTGATTGGGGAAACATCTGTTTCATCTCCACCGATACGTCGCCTGCACCTCCTTGCTTCTTCCGTTGCCTCCGAGATCACTGCCGGCGACCACCTCACACTTCCTCTCCAACGACCATGTCGTCCCGCCTACAAGACCACCGCCATCGCCAGCCTCCCCTGCAACCTCCAGGCAACCCCTCCTCCTTCGAGCCACTGCAAATTCCTATCGCCGGTAGTATCCTCTTCGTCGCTGCCTCATTGTCGCTTGCACCATGCCACGATCGTGCCACCGCTGTGCCAGGACCCCGTGCCCACTTCCCTGAACCACCATGCCTACTTCGAGCTACTTTCGTGCCCACCTCCGTGCCACACCGTGCTCTGCACCAGTGTTACATCGTGCCCACTTTGTGCCCGGCTCGTGCCCATCACCGTGCCTTTTCGTGCCACGAAAGCACTCACTCCGTGCCTAGCACCGCATCACCCACGTGCTCACTCCCATGTCACACCGTATCATACCCAAGCCTCGCTATGTTCATACCCGTGTCGTTGCCGCTGTCGCTGTCGTAATCATCAATACGAATTCAGGCAAGTGAAAACCCAATCACTTACTCTACATGCTATTACTACACTAAATGGATTGACAAGATTTAAATCGTAATAACATTATTTTATATATCTACGTCGTCTTAATCACTACGTTGCGAACCTATAACACATCATTAATGACTACAGGGCTATAACATGAACATGGAATAACTATTATTTTAATTGATTAGATTAAACAGACTCTTTCGTTGGAAACCCATACACTAGTTAAGTGCTCGACACAAAACCCTAGACCAAAACATACCTTAAAATGATGGAACTTATGATCATTAAACCCTTTTTACTATTGACAATTATCATGTAGAAATTTGGTAAAAAATTTACATTGTTTCACCCATTAAATGTTACCTCGATAACCTTTGCGAAAGCTAAATTTTTCCCGGACATGCTAGACCGTTAAATCCATAATCAATCATTTATATCTCGGATCTTAGCATTCCATGGCTCATATCGAAGACAATAGATAAAAATATAATACTACATAGTTCATATCTAAATTTTAATAAGCTAGGACAACGAAAACTGAGGCGATTCAGGGCTCTGGACTACAGTCCAGAGCAAAAATCTCTGTCTTTACCCGTTTTAGAACACGTATTTCTAACTGTTTAAGTGCGCAAGTGTGCGGAACCATACATATAAACGTAGATAATTGAATTAGGTTTCTAATGGTACTAGTCTCATTGCATTCCAGTGTTGTTTGATATTTATAACACCTTTTAAACCGTCGATATGTACTGCAGTTTCTTGCAAAGATAGAATGTATAGCTTAACCTTAAACAGTGCATATCTCCCTGCATAGAGTGGATATTATTAACCCGTCTAGTGCGTTGGAAACATAACCGATAAATATAAATATTATCTAACTGTATCGTCGCCTAGTTATGATCCCAACAGGGAGCAAAACGTGTTACAAAACGGATTTCCAGTTCAGAAATTGGATTTCTAGGAGTGAACACTTATAATGGAATGACCGTAACTCGCAAACCTGAAACCCGATTGACCTGAAACCAATTTTTTTAGACTTCTGTTTAAGTTTACTTTTGACGCCTTTTGTATCTTTTTGCCTAATTACGACCTTATGATTTAATATGTTTTTCTGAACTCATTATGCACTTATGATTTAATGCGATTTTTCTAATCCAAACGACACCGGCTGCTCATATATTATTAGTAGTGTATTTTACCGCACCTCCATCATGTTGCATGATTGTTATATCCTCTGTAACTAGTGGTCATTTGCATCGATACCCTCGCGACTGTTTTAGATTACCGAAGCGTCAGTGATTAGATTGTGGCAAGTGCATTAGTGTAAAAGCATGAACGAATAGTGATCATGGCACGTACTTGTACACAATCAGCGTAACCATTTAACTATTGCATTGTCGACGTCTGTGGAACGTATATAAATATAACTATAACTGGAATGAGACGGTTATGGAAGCACTTATATTAGTGTCATAGATAAGTCATTGGGGACTAACCATTTGTCTAAAGTACTGGCCTAATCATGCTTGATGGAGACCGGTTTCCAACTCTCGAGTAGGCTTGTTATGGCTAACCTGTATTTTGGTTTATGGTTGGACCTTGATGTAGACTGTGGGTGTTGGGATAGTTTGAGTGTGAGGTCGGTCAACGGAATCTCGGGGTCCTATTAAATGAGCGTGTACCGAATACAGGAGAGGGCTCCACGCAGGGTCCTATTGTTGGCTATAGTGCCCTTAAGACAATTATTGTAATTGCAGACAGGTGATTATGATGATTAAGGGAGGACCTATATGGATAGAACAGTCTTACTCAAAATAATAGTATACTATCTGGTTTGTCTTTATCATCATGTACATGCATTATATGGTATTACAGATCACTATTACATATTGATAGAGCCCATAGAATTCTTGCTTGACCACCAGTATTATGATGGCGATCATATACGTGAGAGCCGGGTGGTCTATAAGCACATTCTTAAATGTCCCTAGTCGAGAGAGTATCGAGACTGGGCATCCATACTTCAGAGTAGACTAGTGTATACGTATCGAGACCCCGACGAGGGGTAGTGGCCAGTCTCACAAGCTATTGGTGTCAGTTAGTCACCTAAGATAGTATACATGTGCCCATTTGGTTATGAGTACACTGGACGGACTCGCCGGGAACATGCTAATTGGTATTATACCTATTGTTGGATAGCAGTTCCCAGGTGACATGTGTAAAGGTTAGTCTGTCGACCTGAGATCGTCGTTTGTCCCGTGTGAGTTTCCGCTGTGCTTTGATTGCTATCCTACCACGGCTCAAAGGAGTCGTGAAAACAGGTTTTAGTTGGGTACAGTCCCGAGCCATATGGAGGCAGTGAGCGGATCGTCGGGGATTCGTCTCTCCCGGTATTGGGGGTTGATATCGCGCGGTGCATGGGTGGCCATCACCAGAAATCCTTGGCCAAGGTAGACGAGAATTACTGATTTGGATCAGTAGTTTCTCAGTTGGTGATGGGCTTCATACCGACACGAAATATCGCGTTATTAGGGGTCTGACTTTATCTACCCCTAGACCCGATATGCGATACTCTTAGACGAACAGACCGGACTGTACGGAGATTGTCACGGACAGGCTCAATAGGGGTTCAGATGAGTTTGCTCGTCGGCCTCCCTTTTGCTCAATATCTGGGTAGCCGTTATGTACAACTAGTGCCGCTGACGTACTTGTGGTTAAACCCACTGCCAGCGTATTGACGAGCCTTTAAAGTCCCACACAGAGGGTTTCCCTGTTTCGGGCGAAACGATATAGAAGCCGTATAGTATTACGGCAGGGTTCGATCATATACATACACTTGTGCATCATGATTCGGACGGATAATACTAGTGGGCTTTGGTTTAAGTCGGATCCTAATATTATATTATTGGATTATTTTCGTCTCTTTGTATTCGTATTTTTCAGAATACGGATACGGGTATGTATTTACGGTGAGGGTTATTCTTGTAATTTTTGCAAGGATACTTCTAGAAGAAGACACCTCATTTATGTTTTAACCATTTTTGTTAAATGGTTAATGAGGTGGAGGTGTGATGTGTTCTTTGCATTTATTGAAGCATGACTTACTTGGTGACTTATGGGGTGACTCATGCTTTGGTCACTATTGAAGCATGCTTGAATCATGGTTTTGAATTAAGTGTATGCTCATTCTTCACACAAGACTTAGCCATTCTTGATAGAATGCTATGCTCTACACTCTCGTCTCCTCAAGCTCTCTTCTTCTTTCTCAAACCCTTAATGTCTCATGTGTTGAGAAACCTAGGGTATTTTGAGACAAACTAATCCATCATCATTTTCTACATCATCTAGGCTACCAAGATTAGCATACTAGGTAGCCTAGTTACCTCGGTTTAGAGGTAAAAGCTCAAAGCACATACTCTTGGGTGGATCATCTTCGATGGAGGGAGACAGACGATCAGGCTTGATCATGGAGACCACTAGGAGCTTAGGAAGATGGTAAAAGACCAAAGGACACGGATCATTCGGTATAACCATTCTAACCCCTCTTTAGTTTGCTAGCTTATAGGTTTATGGTAGATCTGGATTATCGGGTTGTTCTAGCGCCAGTTTATAAAATTTTTGTTCCACAATCGGTCATGGTAGATGGCCAGGGCGCTGGCATAACCCAACATGATATCAGAGCCAGCCCATAAACCCCTAACTAGCAGTATAAACGATGTTTAAGTAATGAAACCGAAACAACTCCGATATAATATGGAAAATATTCAAGTTTCTGTCGTTTTTAATTAGTCTTCTAAATTTTTTTAAACAATTGCAGAAAACTACTCTTATTGTAACTAGAACACAGTTTAAAAACAAGCCCCAAACTCCATACCATGGCCGGCGAGAACGGCTATTTTCCCGGCGTCGCCGGTTTTTCTAGGAAGTTAGGACTTGGGATTTTGGGTGTGTTTTGGACTCTTGAATATTGGCTTTTAGGTATTGTTTGTTTTTGCCCAGATTACATATTTTGTTATCTTTGGTTTTGGGGCAATACGGAGTATTTCGAAGTCTCTATTTTAACACCGTTTATAAGTTTCAGTGCATACATTACTATCTGCGACCGTGAATGTCATTAGAGTGGTATAACCCATCTAACTACTATATATTCTTTTGGACAGATTTGCGAACATGACATTCACGTTAATGTTCTGTGTTGTGCTGAGATTGTGGTTGGATTGTCGTGGTGGATAGCTTGCGGTGCAATGGTAGTAGTGCAGTTGAGATTCATTTGTATATTTGATATTGCGGGGCGAGCATCCGACATGTGGACTATCGTCTCTGCCAGTTTGTATATTATTTGTCTGGGGTACGGCCGGGTTGAGATCGATGTCATCCTTGTACATATATTTTCATTTTCTGTACTAGGATTACCCCGCGGAAGAGTGCTCGAATAACCGGGTTCTAGAGGGCAACGGGCCTGCAATTCATGGCGTTGAGACGGAAGGGGCCTTACTCTAGAATTGGCGGGCTATTCGCCACACTCGTAGGGGGTATAGGATGACCCATAGAGGGGTGCTCAAGTTACCGGATTTCGTGAAGTGCTGGGTGGCCTATTCACTTTGTTGATTGGGGTTGCCTCACTTCTGGGATTAGCGGGTAACTTGCTACGCTCGCAGGGGTCCAGGTTTTCATTGCACAGGCTATCCACACGACCAGGGAAATGTCGGGTTTCTTTTGCGGCTCAAAGGAAACCCGGGGCTCCTAGATTATCCATCATTCTGTGTTGGTTGCTGAGATTCTGTGATGTTGCTTATATCATGCCTAGGACGAATGTTATATATATTTATATATATACTGATAGATATTGTATATGTTTTGCATCCGCGCTAATCCAGCCCCCGCTCTGCCATTAGTTAAGTAACCTAACGGTGCATGATGGGATCCCGTGGCGAATGCGGATGGTATATACGCACATTGTATTTTCGTTCTTTTCTGGTGTGATATGGATTAATTGATGGGATTGCGTTAACTTTGATTAATGCAAAGAAAAACAAACCTAAATGATGTTGATGGAACCAAGTTTTTAAAACTGACATTACAGACGTTTCCTTTTGCTTTGCACAGCGGTATTCGGTTATGAATATCCAGCACCTCATTCGACAAGGCAAGAGCCGAGATCCCATCACAGGAAGTAACCTCTTGAGCTAAAGTTTACGTCATTATAATAGCTTTACTATAGTCGATTCATTTGCTTTGCATCGTGGTATTCAGTTAGGAATATCCTGCACCTCATTCGATAAGGAAAGAGCCGAGATCTCTTCACAGGGAGTGACCTCTTTAGCAAAAGTTTGCGCTACTATATAATTGTAAAACCACTCAGATTCCTTCACTGATATCAAGTTTATTACGTTAAAGGTTTTTCACCAAAAACCAGTCGTAGCCCTCCGTCATTTCAAATTAGTATTACTTAGTATTCGTTCTGTGTATGTTGACCGTGTCAAGACGTAGTGTATGGTAGCTCTGTAATGGCTTTCTGTCGCATGGATATGTGGATTGATTAGGACAGCCGTGTAACCATTTTGACTGTGTCAAGGGTATTATGCGGGTGGGTTTAATGCAATCAAGATAATGACGGGTTGAACTTGACTAGGACCTTTTGATATGTTAACCGTGTCAAGGTCACTTGGGTCCTAGAAGTAAAAACCACATCGGGAGTTTCAAATATACACTTGCTAGGCATGCGCATACCTTCTGGAGTGTGGTGACTTGAGTGGCCTCCATCAAGTTATCATGCGATGATAGTTGGATCCTGATTCCCACTGATGAGTAAGTGTTACTCCTCGGGTGATTTTCAGATGACCCGACTAATTTTCCTTTTAGGGTTTGAAGGAGAATTCGAGAAAATAGTAAGAGCCATCCTGATTAGATAAAATGATTAACCAATCTAATCTAGGTTAGAGTGCACGCTGAGTGTTTCTTTCCTTTCTCTCTTTGGCAGCACCATGGCCTGACCTCAAAAACTCATGAACGAAGTTAACCGAACCTTCTTAAAAACACTTTGGATTTTGGATTGTCATTTAGTCGCATATATCCCTGCCGCTCCTATTTTCCCTTTGCATTTTTTCCAGAACACTCCGTATCACTACGAAGATCCATATTGATTGGATATTCCATCGTATGGTTATATACAAACTCGAAGAAACTTGTTTCAGTTCGAGGATGGATTATGGTTCTAGAGAAATTGAATAGGATTATTCGGTTGTCATTTCCCTTTACCTTCTCTCTGGTTGCGAGGGCTCCTAGTATCAGGAGAGTACACCTATTACGCTTATTGGATAGTCTTCTTCCAAACCCTAGGCTGGTGCCGAAGGATAGGGAAGGAAGAAAACCAATTAGCCTAAGTGTGGTGTACAGAAGATAATAAGTAAAGACATATAAAGGGATTAGAATAAGGGCAAAGGAAATTACGACTGCTATCATTCACGACCAAACCGCGTATACCCCTGCCACTCCTATTTCCCCTTTGCATTTCTTCAGAACACTCCGTATCACTACGAAGATCCATATTGATGGATATGCCATCGTATAGTTACATACGTACTCGAAGAAACTTGTTCCGGTTCGAGGATAGTTTCTGGTTCTAGAGAAATAGAATAAGAATTATTCAGTTGTCTTTTCCCTTTACCTTCTCTCAGGTTGCAAGGGCTCGTGGTATTAGGAGAGTACACTTATTACGCTTATTGGATAGTCTCCTTCCAAACCCTAGGATGGTGCCGAAGGGTAGGAAAGGAAGAAAATCAATTAGTCTAAGTGTGGTGTACAGAAGGTTTTAAGTAAAGACATATGAAGGGATTGGATTGAGGACAAGAAAGTATACGGTTACTGTCATGAATCTGGATAGTGGAAGTGGCATTACTAGGAATACTTGCTTACCCTTTTGAAACATTTTCATGTTTCAGTTTTACTGTTCGGTGTTAATTGAAAACTATTTTCCCAATTAGATTCTAACTTTAGGGTATGTATTTACCAAGATTTGATTCTCACGTCTGTATGGCATTACAAGATATTGAGAAGAAGTAGAATATTGGAAATTGGTGAATGTATCTCAATATATCGGAATTCTTTGAAATTGGTGATATTTGAATAAATCACCTGGGTTTTGCCTAACGGCAAATATTTGGTTTTGAATATCCGTTGATATGCAACAATTTCAAACTGATATATCTGTACGTTTATTTTATAAAGTGAGATATAACCTTTTGAAATTATGTCTATGACATTTACCTATATCAGTTGATGGTTAGGTAAAGAGCATTCAACGACGGTGTAATTCTTCTTAACCACGGTACAGTTTTCAACTTTCGACGCACAAGGTTTGAGTTGTTAAATTCAGTGGACTTATACAGAGTATCGTATGTTGTCCGATGTCCGTTAGGACAAAGGGATTGGTACTCGTACTATATTCTGTTTACTCATGACTTCTCTAGTATTAGACAAGTATTTCGCTTAAATACAAGGTCTAAATTTTGAGAAGTTATAGGTATAAGAATAAGGTAGAGAACCATATATTGCAAGTATCAGGATTCTTCAAGATGATCGAAGATATAGATATTTGTGTTAGGTATTCCGTTGTAAATAATAGTTTTGAGAATTTGCTTCTCTTTCAGGTTACTCATATATGGATGCATTCCTTAATGAGTAATGCTACTCGGCCTCCTTCCATTTGGTTGATATGCACTGGAAACAGCTGCATGATTTTTGAATCTAGTTCCAATTAAATTAGTGCATATATTTCTATATTGGATATATAGAATGGATTCATATCTTAACGATATTAAGGTATATGGAGTTGTCTGGCTTATACTTAAAACCAGAATCCGGATAAACTCTAGGCACGTTTTAGTAATGGCAGTTTGTGGGTTATCTCGGACTTTGACGGGGGTTAACACTCTACCATCTGGAAGATCAATAGTTATATTGTTCTTGACCCGCCAAAATTTTAGTAAAATGAATTCTTTTCAGAAAACATTAGTGGGAGTATGGTAGAACTGGAAGTGATTCCAGAACCACAAACGATTGCTGAAAATTTAATAGAACATGAAGATTCAATTGTTAGTTATATGTATGCCCTAGAGGCCATTACTGTACATAGGATGTATATTGTAGTGGATGCTGGGACGTATATAGGGAGGACTTTCTTGCTCGATATGATAGTATGCTATCTGGTTGATCTTTACCTTAACGTGTATAATGATTGTCTCTCTGTTACATGTTGGTAAAGCCCTTAGGATCTGTACTTGACTACCTGGACTATGATGCGGATCATACTAGTGGGGACATGGTAGTCCATAAGTACATCCTTCAAAGTCCCTAGTCGTGGGTGTATCGAGATAGGGCATCGATATACCAGAGTAGACTAGTGTATACCTTCTCGACCCATACAGATGGGCGATGGATGATCCCATATCCATTGGTGTTTGACATCAGAGATGATATACGGGTGCTCAGTAGAGACTGGGTATACTGGACGGACTCGCCGAGAACTCCCAGATGGTGTTATACCTCACGTCAGATGGCAGTTCTCTGGTGACACTGGTACAGAGTAGTCTGTTGACCCGAGATCGTCATAGAGTCTTGTGTGGTTCCCACTGTGCTTTGATTTCCATCTTACCACGTCCAAGAGGGCGTGCAAAATGGTGGTTTTTGGGTACAGTCCCGAGTCACATGGAGGCAATGAGCGATAGGAGGGGATTCGTCTCTCCCGGTATAGGGGGTTGATGTTGCGCTGTGTTCGATTGGCTATAACAGGAAATCCCTGGCCAGGGTTGCTGAGATTTACTGGTAAGTGTTACCAGTAGTTTCTCGAACAGTTATAGACCTCATATCGACACGACTTATCGAGCTATTGGGGTCTGACGTTTACCACCCCTAGGCGAAATATGCGACATATCAGACGATCAGACCGGACTGTACGGTAGTGTTACTGGTTGGATTCACTGGAGTGTGAGCGGGCTTGCTCTTCGATCTTCAGATCGATCAATACCCGGGTGGCCGTTACGTTTAGCAGACCGCTTGCGGCTTGTGGGTGCTTGATATGATCATCATCTACTGCCGGCGTATTGACGAGTCTTTAGAGTCCTACACAGAGGTTTCCTGGCTCAAGCGAAACGAAATAGGAGCGCATATGAGATATGTGCGGGACCGAGAATAATGCGTGTATGTGATACCGTATTTCATTCTCGCGATGTATGTGTCGAATGGTTGTATGCGATATAACCTAGTTATCGAATCGTAGATTGATTCGATAAACCAATGCATAGGATACTAGTCGGTTATATACGATATGACCGGATCGTTAAATCAAGTGTTGATTTAATAATTTAATGTATAATTATATATTTGATATATTACTTTGCATTAACTGGTATCGGTTCACTTAAAATGGATTTTATCACTCGGATGTGCGCATTGAATATGCGATATGATTTTGTGCACATGTTTGTATCATGTTTGATGATACATGGTTTTTGGTTAAGTGTATAGAATTAAACAATGGTTAAGATGATGATTAGGGTTATGTTTATTCTTTTAGTTATTTGCTTATTCATTTATTCTTTTAGAAAAAGAAAAAGAAATGAGATAAATGGTGGCATTCTTTTCATTCATGAAGCTTCATGAATACTTTGACCATGTCACCATTTTTGTCTTCTTTTTAACCCTAACCATTCTCATTAACTCAAGTTAGCTCTCTACACTTTACCATGGTCATTATTATGATAAGGATTATTATTATGAGATATTCATATTTCTTATCATAACAATTTCCTTCTTCTTCTTCATTTTTCAAGAGAAGAAAACCAAGCTCCATCAATGGTGAATTGATGAAATGAGTGAGAAATCCAATTCTAAAGTCTACCCACTTCCTATTTCTTCATCCTCTACCTCTTGCCAAGTAGTAGAGTGTGTTTCCTTCACAAGTTTTCATGGCTTGGTGAAGGTGGAGCTTGATCTAGTGATGCTTCGACGTAGATCATCTTCGGCACGTCGTCGATGACCTAGCCCGCCTATTCTCCGATGAAGCGAACGCGAGAGTCCAAGATCGGATTTATACAGCGGAGATGACTTCTTCATGGAGCTATGGAGGTGGACAAACGGATCTACAAAGGTTGTATTTCCGTATCTCTTAGTTAAGTGTTAACTAGTTTATTGTTTCGCCTAGATTTGTAGCCAACGATCCGTACACTAGGGTTTCTCGGCACCATAATATTTGAAATTGGCATGGTTGATGCCTTGTGAGACCTCATTAGGGTGCCTAGGAACCCAACAGTGGTATCAGAGCCTAGCTAGAGCCTTAGGCGAAGTCTAGACGGAATTTGAAGTCCGAACGAACCGAAAACCCAACCCGGAAAATGCTCTCTGTCCTTTTTCTAAATTCTGGGATTTTTCCAAATTAAAAATTGCTAAAAAATTCAGCAGGGAAATTTAAGAATTACGGCGCAAAAAGTTTATTGTGAACAGTAAAAACCGCGGCGGAACCGCGGCAGAAGAGTGACTTCTGCGGCGTTTCCGCGGCAAGTTGATGACGTCAGCTTCCCTAGTTTGCACAGTAATTCTTATTTTCTGAAGTTGGATTTTCTGGGAATTTTTAATATTTTTTCCACAGTTGAATTTTCTGGGGTTGTTTTGGGGATTCGGTGTTTCGATCGGAGTATCAGATTTTGTCTATGTGGCTTTCCGGATAAACTTTAGAATATGTTAAAAAGTTCGACCGGATATAAATACCCAATTTTTCCCCTGTCGGGAAATTTCCAAGTGTTGGATTTTTCCGTAGTTTAACGACGTTCTAAGTAGTGCAAGTAACGCGATGGTCCCTCTAGAAGACAACAAACCTTAACTCGATTATGTGACCGTCTTGAACTGCCCTTTGAACCTTCGGGTTTGGGGCAGTACGGCGTGCCACATGTGAGGCGTTGGCTTGACCCTTCTACGGCTGGACCATTGGTACTGAGGCACGAACTGAATGTTTTTAGACTTGTTTCATGTGTTGATCTGTATCGGGAAAACTTGGGTGTTCGATTGTTCGATCGGAAAGTTTGACATTTTCTATTTATCTGGAATGGGATACAATAATTGGAATTCACAAGTAGTTATGAGATAACTGAATGAATGTTATAAACATAGCAGTTTAGTCTCACTTGATCGGTTGCCACGGAATTTTGATGTGATCAAAAGTCCGTCGCAATCACGTAGCGTACGCGGATACTCGCCGGGTAAACTTAATAGACAGCCTCACTCCATAGCCCCGACCAAGTGACTGTAGGAGAACCCCGTCGCCGAAAGCATCTGTTTGGGTGCTCGCGGTAGCGGTGTTCCGCCTTGGTGCACTTCGTCGACGGTATCGGGGGTGCAGCCGTCTACTGAAGTTTGCGACGAGCATTCGATCAGGATGTCGGGAATCCTGTTGAATTGCCCGACTTGGTATTGAAAAGTGTTTTCGATTTTGAGACTAAAATGCGGGGTTTATAATTGTTAGGCATGCGATGTCTAAAGAATTCATTTGGTCAGGCATGCGATGTCTGAGGTGATTGCGGATTCCAACTGTTGTAGTTTTACACTTTCTTTTCTGTGACCGTAAGTGTAATATGTGATATCGCCGGTTTCGTTGCTATATGTCAACGACAATTGGGATGCGCATATTTACTTACGTTGATGACATTTGATGTTATGTGTTGCTGGATATGTTATATTGGATCGTCGTGTTTGAATAGCCGGGGGTTTTTATGTGAGATGAGTGTTTTTTCATTTTCATTCATGTAAAAACTTGTATGTAATATTCTTTTATTGGGGCACTTCCAGGTTGCGGAAGATGTCACCTTTTGTATATTATTTACTTTTCCGCACTAGGATAGACCTAAGGAGGGGAGCACAAGTAACCGGGTTCTGGAGTCCAGTGGGAGAC
Organism: Agapanthus africanus; assembly: GCA_030015575.1. NCBI lineage: Eukaryota > Viridiplantae > Streptophyta > Magnoliopsida > Asparagales > Amaryllidaceae > Agapanthus > Agapanthus africanus. The sequence continues at coordinate 626,533,272 of CM057340.1, forward strand.
CAACTCGAGGAGTCGAGTCCGGGTCTCCTAACTCTAGAATTGGTAGGGTTGCTTGCCGCTCTCGTAGGGGTCTAGGGGTGTGGGTTTGGCTATTCATCACGACCGTGGAATCCGTGTTTTATACTGGCTCGTATTGAAAACACGGACGTCCTAGTATATCCAATATTTCATATGATTCTTCTGCTGCGATATCTGTGATGTGATCATGTGATGTTCTGTGATAGATACTTTATATAGTATATATGATATATTATATAGAAGTTACTTATGTTTTACACCCGCGCTAGCCCTGCCCCGCTCTGCCGTTAGTTACCTAACCTAACGGTGCACGAGGGGACATCGAGGCGAATGCGGATGGCATAAGTGTACGTCGTATTAATCTGTGATGTTTAGGTACTTAAATGATGGGACTTCATTAATGAGATTAATGAAATAAAAGAAACCTAAGATGTTGTAGAATTGAATTTCAAAATAAAACAGGTAGCTACAGTTCTTGCTTTGCACAGCGGTATATGTGATATATCCTGCACCTTATTCGATGAGGAAAGGACCGAGATCCCTTCACCGGGAGTGACTCCTTTAGCAATAACTGGCAGATGCTACACACTCGGTTTGTCTTTTGATTGCTTTTAAGAGTTTTTGCTTTGCACAGTGATATATATGATATATCCAGCACCTCATTCGACGAGGAAAGGACCGACGATCCCTTCACCGGGAGTGACTCCTTTAGCAAAACTAGAAAAGCCTCAAAAGCACTCCATTTTAAAATCATTTGATTCTACAACGATATCAAGTTCATTACGCAATAGGTTTTCAGAAAAACCTGTCGTAGCCCTCCGTCATTTCAGATAAGTAGTAGTTAGTATTCGTGCTACGTTTGTTGGCCTTTGTCAAGGCGTAGTGTGCGGTAGCTGACTGGTGCTTATCTGCTTATGCATATGATGCAGATTGAGTTAGGGTAGTCGTGCGATCTTGTTGGCCTTTGTCAAGGGCCGTGCGGGTGGGTTTAATTCAATCAGGAAATGACGGGTTGAACTTGACTAGCATCCTATGGTTTGTTGGCCTTTGTCAAGGTCATAGGAGGTTAGGGGCAAAATATTATCGGGAATTTCAAGTGTTGAAATTTGCAATGAGATTACATACCTTCTATGAGATAGTTGGATCCCGATACCCGCTGCGAGTAAGAGTTACTCCTGGGAGAGTTTTATACATTACAATTAGCCGATCAAGTAGGTGTCTAGAAAGGTGTTAACGAGGTTACGCCTCTTGGAAAATGAGGTTTACATTAATTAGGTTCGTGCGAAAGCACGGGGGACCTCCCTCAAAGTACCGACACTGGCCTGGCTGAAAGATTGGCGAACTTGTAGTGTGTAATTAATCCCGGCTAGTCTTTCCTTTTAGGGTTTGAAGGAAGATTTGATAAAAAGCAGTGGGAGCCATCCTGATTAGATAAAATAATAACCAATCTATTCTTGCAAGAGCGCACGCTGAGTGTTTTCTTCTCTCTCTCTCCAGGTAGCGACCATATCATGCCTTAATCAAGATAATAATACGGAATATTGACCGAACCCGCTTGTTATACTGAGCTGGGGAACATTGGTCCCGCTCCAACTTATAATTGTTATAAGACAGAGCATGAAATTGGGGAATACCAGATTTCCCGTGCCGCCCAAACGAAGAGAGTGCATGCTGATGCATCATCTTCAGGTGTGTTCGTTGCACAGAACTGTTTCTCAGTATTCTTTACGTCCTGGGTATGTGATACCAGATCAGGATCCCGCATATGTAATTTGTTACATAGGGCTACAGATAAGTAGAGAACTGAGATCGGGTGATAAGTTTCATGAGGCAGAAAACGGGGCAAGAGTTGCAGCCAAGTCTGTTGGTCACTGTCACCCTGTATTACAATACATTGATTCTGAACGAATGTTATTAGATACCGAACATGATATACAAAATCATATCAGTCTCTTTATTAGTAAAGAAATGATAAAATTTTGTATTGTTGGATAATGTTTTGAACATTTCCTATATCAAAAGTTGATCGGTTCAGGCACGTTATCTAAAAGCATTAATGTTCTAAATCAAACTACAGTTCTTTGTATACGGAACACACACAAGAGGAAGAGTTCAGAAATGAACGGATTCTTCTTGAGGTATTGTAGACTAGGTCAGATCAATGTGACCCGACTAGCTGAAGTTACATTTAGATGTATATTTAAATAAGTTTGAATTTACATCTTGTGAAACTTGCCAGTCATGTCACAAAGATAACATGACCAGAGCTCTGTTTAATGGAAACAGAGAAAGAGTTAGTGAACTCTTGGGATGATACATGTTGATGTATGTAAGGTCCCCTGTCTACATATGCCAGCACTGGTTCTTTGTACTTCATTACATTCTCTGATGATCTTTCGAGATTCAGACCTATGTTCCTGTTGAAACACAAGTCCGAACCTTTTGAGATATTCACAGAATATGATTTAGAAGTAGAGAACCAAAATACGGGTATAAGTATTATGTCCTATGATGAGATCAGGGAGGAGAATACTTGTGCATGGAATTCCTGGACTATTCTAAAGGAGAATGAGATTCTCTCTCAGCATTACTCCTCTGTATACACCATAACACGATGGTATATCGGGGCGGAGCAGATACACCCTATTTGATATGGTGTGCTCTATGATGAGTACTACTGAGTTACCTATTTCTTTTTGGGAGTTATGCACTTGAGAAGATGCATACCTATTGAATAGGTTCAAATCAAATCAGTTGCCTACCGCTTCATATGTGATATGGAAAGGGAAGAGCCCATATCTTAAGTTGGTTAAGATTTGGGGTTGTCCGGCCTATGTCTGAAAAGCAAAATCCGGACAAGCTCGAGGCAAGGTCTGTTATGTAGAACTGGAAATGTTCCAGCTATACAAATTGCAGGTGATGATTTAATAGAACCAAAGGATTCAGTAGATACCAACGAACCTCAGCCTCTCCGCCGATCTAGTAGGGTTCCTCACCCACCTGAGAGATACTTCGGTTTCTCTATGACAGTGGGAGCGAGGATTGCATCATGAGATGATGACCCAACTAGTTTCGAGCAGGCCATCGAGAGTAAGACTCTGTAAGAATGGCTGGATGTTTAGCGATCTGAGATGGAATCCTTATACACCAACAAAGTATGGACTTTGGTTGCTATATCTGAAGGGTTAAATCCCCATCAGGAGCAAGTATATCTTGAGAAGATTACTTGGTGTAGATAGAAAAGTTGAGACTTTCAAAGCTAGACTTGTTAAAGGTTTGCATAATTGACCAGATATGGATCATAATGAAACCTTTTTCTAAGGATCTATGCTTAAGTCCATCCAGATCCTACTTGTCACGGCTACATACCATGACTACGATATCTGGTGGTTGGGTGTCATGACTGCTTTTCTAAATGATGTTTTAGAAGAGTGCGTCTATAAGTACACAGCCAGAGGGCTTCGTAGACAGTGGGAGCAGCGGAAACGTGTGCAAGATGCTTTATAGGATAAAGCAGGCATCGCGGAGTTGGAACATCTGTTTTGATGAAGTAGTCAAAGAGTTTGACATCATCAAAATGGTAGATGAACCTTGTATATACAAAAAGGTAGTAGGGAGTATGGTGGTGATCCTCGTAGAGTACGTGGATGACATACTCTTGATAGGGAAGGAGTTTCCTATGCTACGCTCGATCAATCTCCCCTTATCACAATAATTCTCCACATAGGATCAAAGTGATACCTACTAAATCCTGGATTTTGGATCTATGAGATAGATCTAATTGGATGTTACGATTCTTACTAGTTGTAGTGAGATGGTATCAATCGATCCTGGGGAGAATCACTGGAAGGGTTCCAGGGTGATAATGACGACTGAATGTCAGTCGCAGGTATTGTCTTTACCCTCAGTAAAGGGACGGTATGTTGGAAGAATTCCAAGCTAGATACCGTGACATACTAGACGATGAAGGCAGGATACATCGCTACTTAAGATGCTACCAAAGAGGAAGTCTGGGTGTATAAAAGTTCATAAGATGAGCTTTGTTCCTCCCATTGTGTGACAATGGAGTTGTGGCTTATGCCAAGGAACGCCGGTCCCATCAGTGATCCAAACATATTCTAAGGCAGTATCACTTGATCATGGAGATGGTTGATCTCCAGGGAGATCGAGGTTAGGAGAGTAGACTCAGAGGACAACACAGCGGATCCACTCACAAAGGCCTGTTCCCAGAGAGAGACTTTTATGGGATGGTTGAGTATGAGATACTTCAAACCACTGCTACAGATGGCCTTAGTGCAAGTGGGAGATTGTTAGTTATATGTATGCCCTAGAGGCCATTACTGTACATAGGATGTATATTGTAGTGGATGCTGGGACGTATATAGGGAGGACTTTCTTGCTCGACATGATAGTATGCTATCTGGTTGATCTTTACCTTAACGTGTATACTGATTGTCTCTCTGTTACATGTTGGTAAAGCCCTTAGGATCTGTACTTGACTACCTGGACTATGATGCGGATCATACTAGTGGGGACATGGTAGTCCATAAGTACATTCTTCAAAGTCCCTAGTCGTGGGTGTATCGAGACGGGGCATCGATATACCAGAGTAAACTAGCGTATACCTTCTCGACCCATACAGATGGGCGATGGATGATCCCATATCCATTGGTGTTTGACATCAGAGATGATATACGGGTGCTCAGTAGAGACTGGGTACACTGGACGGACTCGCCGAGAACTCCCAGATGGTGTTATACCTCATGTCAGATGGCAGTTCTCTGGTGACACTGGTACAGAGTAGTCTGTTGACCCGAGATCGTCATAGAGTCTTGTGTGGTTCCCACTGTGCTTTGATTTCCATCTTCCCACGTCCAAGAGGGCGTGCAAAACGGTGGTTTTTGGGTACAGTCCCGAGTCACATGGTGGAAATGAGCGATAGGAGGGGATTCGTCTCTCCCGGTATAGGGGGTTGATGTTGCGCTGTGTTCGATTGGCTATAACAGGAAATCCCTGGCCAGGGTTGCTGAGATTTACTGGTAAGTGTTACCAGTAGTTTCTCGAACAGTTATAGACCTCATATCGACACGACTTATCGAGCTATTGGGGTCTGACGTTTACCACCCCTAGGCGAAATATGCGACATATCAGACGATCAGACCAGACTGTACGGTAGTGTTACTGGTTGGATTCACTGGAGTGTGAGCGGGCTTGCTCGTCGATCTTCAGATCGCTCAATACCCGGGTGGCCGTTACGTTTAGCAGACCGCTTGCGGCTTGTGGGTGCTTGATATGATCATCATCTACTGCCGGCGTATTGACGAGTCTTTAGAATCCTACACAGAGGTTTCCTGGCTCAAGCGAAACGAAATAGGAGCGCATATGAGATATGTGCGGGACCGAGAATAATGCGTGTATGTGATACCGTATTTCATTCTCGCGATGTATGTGTCGAATGGTTGTATGCGATATAACCTAGTTATCGAATCGTAGATTAATTCGATAAACCGATGCATAGGATACTAGTCGGTTATATACGATATGACCGGATCGTTAAATCAAGTGTTGATTTAATAGTTTAATGTATAATTATATATTTGATATATTACTTTGCATTAACTGGTATCGGTTCACTTAAAATGGATTTTATCACTCGGATGTGCGCATTGAATATGCGATATGATTTTGTGCACATGTTTGTATCATGTTTGATGATACATGGTTTTTGGTTAAGTGTATAGAATTAAACAATGGTTAAGATGATGATTAGGGTTATGTTTATTCTTTTAGTTATTTGCTTATTCATTTATTCTTTTAGAAAAAGAAAAAGAAATGAGATAAATGGTGGCATTCTTTTCATTCATGAAGCTTCATGAATACTTTGACCATGTCACCATTTTTGTCTTCTTTTTAACCCTAACCATTCTCATTAACTCAAGTTAGCTCTCTACACTTTACCATGGTCATTATTATGATAAGGATTATTATTATGAGATATTCATATTTCTTATCATAACAATTTCCTTCTTCTTCTTCATTTTTCAAGAGAAGAAAACCAAGCTCCATCAATGGTGAATTGATGAAATGAGTGAGAAATCCAATTCTAAAGTCTACCCACTTCCTATTTCTTCATCCTCTACCTCTTGCCAAGTAGTAGAGTGTGTTTCCTTCACAAGTTTTCATGGCTTGGTGAAGGTGGAGCTTGATCTAGTGATGCTTCGACGTAGATCATCTTCGGCACGTCGTCGATGACCTAGCCCGCCTATTCTCCGATGAAGCGAACGCGAGAGTCCAAGATCGGATTTGTACAGCGGAGATGACTTCTTCATGGAGCTATGGAGGTGGACAAACGGATCTACAAAGGTTGTATTTCCGTATCTCTTAGTTAAGTGTTAACTAGTTTATTGTTTCGCCTAGATTTCTAGCCAACGATCCGTACACTAGGGTTTCTCGGAACCATAATATTTGAAATTGGCATGGTTGATGCCTTGTGAGACCTCATTAGGGTGCCTAGGAACCCTACATCAATTGGTTTCGACAATCCATTAGCCACTCCGCGGATTTGGTGGGTAACCTCAGACACCCAAGAGGTACTTCGGTCTCCTCAAAGACGGTGACAGGGAGGTTTTTGATTACCCAAACTTACCACTACTGCTGTTCTAGATTATGAGATCTGGTAGGAGGATGAATATAACGTCGTTCTAAATTAGCTTTAGAAGTGCACGTGTATATGACTCTACCAGAAGGTTGTTGTATTCGGTGGGAGCAGCAGAAGCATGGTAGGCATGTAGGTTATGTCTATTTATAAACTAAAGCAGGTATAGCAGAAATAAATCATCTATTTTTGATATGATAGTCATAGAGTTTGACTTCATCAGAATAATAGATGGACCGGATAAGAAGGCAGTAGGGAGTGATGTCCTGGTATTTGGATGAAATGCACTTAATAGGAAGAGATATTCCTATACTACGATCGGTTATACTGTGGTTGTCATAAGAATTTTCTCCACATAGGATCTGGATAAAATATCAGGGATTCTGGTCACTAGATTTATGGTTTTAGATCTAGATTTGGGAAGTGTCCCAATTTTGGTACTTTGACACTATTCTAAAGTGTTTTAGAATGGACGACTCTTGGCGTGGTGGTATACCCGCAGGTGATGGAATCACCCTCTCTAAAAAGATGTCTTCTAGACTGATGAGGAGATGGATTTGTATGATTGACTTATCTCTTGCTTAGGCAATTGAGTCAATCATGAGATGTTAAGTACAACACCAAATATTACTTTTGCACTAGCTTCAATAAGCGTATATATTAATCCAATCCTGGGGAAATATTGGGAAGCAGTTATGAACATAAGTGGATGTCCTTGGTAAATGGTAACGACAGCCTCCTTCAAGAGGCGGTTATCATTTCTGGCTTCCAAAGTGACCTGGATGACAGAGTGGTTGTCAGAGTTATAATTTTCCATCTTTTGAGGGATAGTATGTTGGACAGGTGGTCCAAGCGGATAGTGAGGAAGGCATGGTGCAAGATATGATTAAATTCAGTGGCTGATATAGTCTAAGAAATTTGTTGGATTTGGAGTTCATTTGTGAACTGGGTCCCATCAGATATCCATACAATTTCTAAGACAGGTATTGCTCATTTCGGGAGATAGTATTTCTCCGCGAAGTTGAGATATAGAGAGATAAAAATAGAAACATTAGAGTGGATCCACTCACTGAGGCTATTTGTCGAACGCAATAGTTTCACAAACGAGCTTTGCGAGACTGATTAGCAGAGAAGTTGGGTGTTCGGTATCACACGGGCTGTGAGTATGTGACACCGCAATAATTATTCTTAAGTGCAAGTAGGAGATCGTTGGCTATAGTGTCCTCAAGGCAATTATTGTAATCGCAGGCAGGTGATTATGATGATTGAGGGAGGACCTATACGGATAGAACCGTCTTATTCAAAATGATAGTATGCTATCTGGTTTGTCTTTATCATCATGTGCATGCATTATGTGGTATTACATATCACTATTACATGTTGACAGAGCCCATAAGATTCTTACTTGACTACCAGAATTATGATGGCGATCATATACGTGAGAGTTGGGTGGTCTATAAGCACATCCTTAAATGTCCCTAGTCGAGGAAGTGTTAAGACTGGGCATCCATACTCCAGAGTAGACTAGTGTATACTTATCGAGACCCCGACGAGGGGCGGTGGTCGGTCTCACAAACCATTGGTATCAGTTAATCACCTAAGATAGTATACATGTGCTCATTGGGTTATGAGTACACTGGACGGACTCGCCGGGAACATGCTAGTTGGTATTATACCTATTGTCAGATAGCAGTTTCCAGGTGATATGTGTATAGGTTAGTCTGTCGATCTGAGATTGTCATTTATCTCTTGTGAGTTCCCACTGTGCTTTGATTACTACCCTACCACGGCTCAAAGGAGTCGTACAAACAGATTTTAGTTGGGTACAGTCCCGAGCCATATGGAGGCAGTGAGCGGATCGTCGTGGATTCGTCTCTCCCAGTATTGGGGGTTGATGTTGTGCGGTGCACGAGTGACCATCACTAGAAATCCTTGGCCAAGGTAGACGAGAATTACTGATTTGGATCAGTAGTTTCTCAGTTGGTGATTAGCTTCATACCAACATGAAATATCGCGTTATTAGGGGTATGATTTTATCCACCCCCTAGACCCGATATGTGATACTCTTAGACGAACAGACCGGATTGTATGGAGATTGTCACGGACAGGCTCAGTAGGGGTTCGGATGAGTTTGCTCGTCGGTCTCTCTTTCGCTCAATACCTGGGTAGCCGTTTCGTACAGCTAGTACCGCTGACGTGCTTGTGGTTAAACCCACTATCAGCGTATTGATGAGTGTTTAGAATCCCACACAGAGGGTTTCCCTATTTCGGACGAAACGATATAGAGGCCGTATGGTATTACGGCAGAGTTTGATCATATACGTGCACTTGTGCACGTATCATGATTCGGACGGATAATACTATTGGGTTTTGGTTTAAGCCGGATCCTGGTATTATATTATTGGATTATTTTTGTCTCTTTGTATTCGTATTTTTCGGAATATGGATACGGGTATGTATATACGGTGAGGGGTATTCTTGTAATTTTTGCAAGGATGCTTCTAGAAGAAGACATATCATTTGTGTTTTAACCATTTTTGTTAAATGGTTAATGAGGTGGAGGTGTGAGGTGTTCTTTGCATTTATTGAAACATGGCTCACTTGGCGACTCATGAGGTGACTCATGCTTTGGTGACTATTGAAGCATGCTTGATTCATGGTTTTGAATTAAGTGTATGCTTCATTCTTCACACAAGACTTAGCCATTCTTGATAGAATGCTATGCTCTACACTCTCATCTCCTCAAACTCTCTTCTTCTTCCTCAAACCCTTAATGTCTCATGTGTTGAGAAATCTAGGGTATTTTGAGACAAACTAATCCATCATCATTCTCTACATCATCCAGGCTACCAAGATTAGCATACTAGGTACCTTAATTACCTCGATTTAGAGGTAGAAACTCAAAGCGCATACTCTCAGATGGATCATCTTCGATGGAGGAAAACAGACGATCAAGCTTGATCATGGAGACCACTAGGAGCTTAGGAAGATGGTAAAAGACCGAAGGACAAGAATCATTCGATATAACCATTCTAACTCCTCTTTAGTTTGCTAGCTTATAGGTTTATGGTAGATCAGGGTTATTGGGTTGTTCTAGTGTCGGTTTATAAAAATTTTGTTCCACAAATGGTCACGATAATGGCCAGGGCACTGGCATAACCCAACACCTATTACGTGAACACATGTTATTTATTGTTACTGAATATAGGAGAGGGCTCTGTGTTTCCAATAGTCGACTCTTACGCTCAAGCTGACGATAAGATGGTGGTATGGATATTGAGACCTAGAGACTGATATGATTAGTGGCATAAACTTACATCGATATACTGATTTAATATTCATGCTATAATGTTTACCTGTATATGCTATTACGTGCTCATGTTTTTAACTTATGCATGCTACTTAATTGTTTATTATTGTTGCACGTATTATATATTGCTAGTGTGTTGCTCTGACGATCTGAGTATGCATGCTGAGAGTGAAAGAAGCGGACCCGTCTGATTTCGAGGATATCATGGGTATCTAAACCAGTGAGCCGGTCTTATCGTTCCTTTCATTATCACTGGTTAGTTGTTTGTATCTGCTGCATTCAGTTTTCTTTTCACCCGACAGTTTAGTGATTGTATTATCTCATTATCTGTGTTAGATTACTACTACAATGCACTGCTAGAAGCCGAAGTGTGAATACGACAGGATTATTCTTTGACCGTGGGAGCATGGCTAGCCTAATCACCCCTCGTATTCTGTATTTTGGGAAGTGGGGCGTGACAGAGGCATAGAGAAAAGATACCATTTAAACCCATTTGTTACATAAATATCTTTAAAATTAATTAGATTATATATTCTAGATATTTTGGTGTACTTAGGTCATTTATGTAAATATCTTTATTTGTAAACTCAAGAAGGTTTATGTAAAATGTTTTATTTTTAAAATAAAGCTCGAGAGTGTTTTGATAAAAACATGTTAATTAGAATGTGGAGGGTTTAATAAAAATATTTTATATTTTATTATATTTTAGTGTTAAAACCTATCTTTTAAAAGTTTATGGTATTTTCATGAAAAATCTATTTTTTGGAAAACTTGAGATATTTTAATAAAAATTCAATTTTTTAATTTATAATATTTTGTTGAAATTAGATTTTTGCGCTTTCCTTTAGTCACTTGTGTGTGTATGATAATTATATTAAAAGTGGTTGAAATTGTTTATTTCCTTTAAAATCGTATTTTTCTTCCCTTCGAGAACGCGCTCCGTGAAAAGCTCTGATCTCACTCACTAGATCCAAGATGTGTGATAAACTGCACCATCTTCAACAGGGCTCTCCTAAAGAGGGCTGTAGAGATGCAATTACCAAGGAATAAGAATATCGATTAACTACAATTTTTAGGCTTCGATGGTATTTTAACGAAAAATTGAATCTTTTTCGAAAAACGCTACAAATTATATAGTCGTGCTATGATTCAGAGTGTGCATGTGGGGAAGGTTATTACCCCGTATGCTAATCAAACAATATGTTTAACAATACCATGTTAAAATATAAAGAACTTTAGAAGTTACATGAACGAATATAAGTAAAATATTTTCATGCAAATAATTCTAAATAAGGTATGGGTTACATGTTAAACCAAGATTTCATAGGCAAGGATTAGAAATGTGAGGTGAGGTGGATTAGTTATCAAGTTGAATTCATAAGTTTTCATGAAAATAGTGTAAGTTGGCATGGGTGATTTTATATATTTAAAAAATATTGTTTAAGTACGGAAAAATGGCGACATGACAAGGGTTTGATTCAAAGGAGGAAGTAGAAGATGGAGACTTGCTCGTTTGCGAAGGAATGAGGAAGAAGAAATGCCGTTTGTTTGAAGAATGGAGACTGCGGCGAGAGAAGTGAACTTGATCTTCGACGTCTCCTTGGCCATTTGTGAAGCAAAAGTGAGCTTGGCATTGTCTTCAAAATTTTCTTGAGAGTAATTTTTCAGTATATTTCATAAGGGAGAAGCATGGGGATATACTAGGGTATTTATAGGGGAAAAAGAATTAAGATGGTGTAAGAAATTGTGTTAATTAGAATATTAAAAATGAATTTTAATAGGGTAAAGTGATGAGGCAGTTATCTGGATTTATTGAGGAGTTTGGAATATGAAAAGGTGTAGAGGGGAGGCCAAAGATCACGCGTGCAAAAGATGGAGGCAATTTGGGGCAAGGGGTCGACTAAAATTTGGTTTGGGCAAGTCCAGGCGGCCAGGCTGGGGCGAATTAGTTTGAGGTTCGGGTCATGTGTCATTTTGGGTTTAAATATTTTTTTTCTGTTGCAATGTTTCGTAATCTCATATAAAGCCCGTGCAAACTCTTGGGCTTCCAAAACGTTAAAAAGAAAAATATTAGGACTGATGGGATTCAAACACACGAGCTACGGGACGGTAATGTAGAGACTTAACCAATGGGCTACAAGGTTGTTTTTGCTCAAATTTAATCACAGTAACTTGTAACTTGATATCAACGCAGAAATACACTCATTTATTAATATTGAATTAATACAAGTGTATAGAGATTTCAAGGTCGTTACAGGTGTTGTGACCGGAACGCTTGCAGAAATTGCAGTATGAGTTGGAGCGAGACGAGTTGTTGTTGCGTGCACCGAAGTACTGGTTGTTGTTGCTGTTACGAGCGCGGTTGTTGTTGTTGCTATTGTAGGATATGCTTCCACGCTGTTGCAAAAGGCGATACGAGGAGTGTCACACCCCGCTTCCCAAAATACGGTATACGAGGGGTTGACAAGGCCAGCTATGCTCCTACGGTCAAGAAAATGTCCTGCCGTAGTCACACTTCGGCTTCTAGTTTTTCATGGTAAACAGTAAATGATGCGCAGGTAATGAGAAATGCAGTAACTGAATGAAACAATGTAAAGAACTGACCTGATGGGAAACAAAAGGGTATAACTCTGGATGGTAAATCAAGATGTCCGTGATGTACGTCTAGTCCTGGTCCAGGCTAAATCTTCTCCTCACACTGAGCATGCATACTCAGGTCGTCAGAGCGACACAATAGCAATATAGTATATATATGAATGCATGAGACAATTCTAACAGTGATAATAGATATATATAACAGTAAATCCATGACGGTATAGGCATGAACATGCAGTAATCAATGCAGCGGAACAGTAAAAGCAGTAGAATGATATGCCACGTATGTCAACACAGTAAGTATGTATATCGATGCTATCATCCCTATCAGTCTCTAAGTCTCACTGTACAGGTCACTAAACCTATCGTCAGTCCAAGTGTGAGAGTCAACCACTCGCGAGTGTCCTCCACCCAAGGGTAGAACCCAAAGGCAAGGGACCACGGGCCCAACATGTAACTCACGGTAATAATCATGTACCCTGTAAATCTCCATATAACTCCATATATATAAGCCGGCAAGGGACTCCCGAGATTCTGTTGAATTCACACTCGAACTACCCCACACCCCGTGGTCTACATCAAACGCTAACCATAACCCTAAATACCAGTCGGTCTGTGACAAGTCTGCGCGAGAACTGGAGGCAGGACCTCCATCAAGCACGTCCCGACTAATCCCTACGATAAATGGCAGTGTCTGGTGCCTTATCTGTGACACCCGTGCAAGAGCTTCCATAAGTGTCCCATACAACTTATAGTCACACGTACACGCATCCCACAGACGTCGACAATGCAATAGAATCATAAGGTTCACTGATTGTGTACAAGTACGTATCACTTTCACTTATTTACTGATACATGAACACTAACGTACTTACCACAATCATCACTAATACCTAACATTGGGTAATGCACGTTATCACTAGGTTATCAATGCAATGACATAAGTATGATATGATGAGGAAACGATATATAAAGTATGATTAAGGTATTTTAAATCAGTATTCTACCACTTGCAATATTTATCATAAGTAACACACATACAGTTTAGCGAAACGATAAAAGGAGAATAAATAGTATGATTAATTATCTAACCAGCGAATTTGGTTTCACGGTAAACGGGTTTCAGGATCCTTAGTTATAGCCATTTCATTTTCAGCGTTCACGGCTGGAAATCCGGTTTCAAAATCGGAAGTCCGTTTCGCAACGCATTTTAATCCTAGTTGAGATCAGATTGACACTACAGTTGAATGAAATCTAGGGTTTTCAGTAAGGTTTTCAACGCAAAAGACGGATCTTCAATCGCGTCTGTATGTCAGGAGATATACACTGTTCAATGCTAGTATGTCAATTCTGATTCTGTTGGGACTGTTATACGTCTTGATCTTATAAATTACAGATTAAATAACAAACGATAACAAAACAGGATGAAACCACTTGTGTTGTCTAGCTAACAGATTTACCTATAATAAACAGCAGAGTTCCGCAACCTACGAGTTAAGGAAACAAGGTGGTACCCATTACGGAACATCTCCCAATAAACAGAGTCGCTCTGGACTGCAGTCCAGAGTCGCACTCCGATCCAATTATTGTCATAGTTTAAGTACAGAAACAAGTAGAAATTTACATAGGGTTATAGTTCGTTGAGTCGGCTTCGATTTAAGCCCTCGAACGCATCATTCCAGTGTGTATATAATTTATGGCGATTTTAACGGTTTTCAGGTACGGGGAATTTCCAGTTTTACAGGTAAACTTGGGGGTAGTCGTTTTAGTCGTTAACAGTCGCATTTTCCAGCGAAATTTGTACAAGGTATTCATCACTACACGGGCCAATATAAGCAATCCAGTTCCGTCAAATTAGATAAGTATTTTCTTTGGGATCATGTATCGAACAGGTACGTAATATAATTTATTCGGAAAATAACTACATAATCTAAATGATTTTAATGTGTAACAAGCATAACTTAGCATGTAGCAAGTAGAGAACTTACCTGGAAACGTCTCGAGAATGCACGGCAGCGACGCGGTCTAATGCAATGGCACGACGCGATCATGACGCAATTACGACGAAGATTGGCCTCGGTGGAGCTTGAGCTTGGTAGCTTAGTGGTTGCGACTAAAGGGCTTTGGTGGCTCACAGGTTAGCGGCTGTGGCTCGATGCTCCGGCAGTGGAGTTGAGGTGGAGAGAGAGACACAGAGGGGGAGAGGGAAACTCGGGGAGAGAGAGTGAGAAAGAGAGAGAATGAAAGAATGGAGAAAGAGAGAGCAAGAGAGAGTAGTTTAGAGGGGGGAGAGAGAGGTTTAGGGAGGAGAGAAAGAGGTTTAGAGAGAAGAGAGAGAGAGACACAGAGAGGGAGAGGGAAACTCAGAGAGGGGATAGAGACAGAGCAGATAGAGAATAAAGAAAGAGGGAGAGAGAGAGATAAGTGAGAGAGAGAGAGATGCAGGGCGATGGTGATGATGAGGATGATCGCCAACGAGAGGGTGCAGGGGAGGCTGCCGACGAGTTTGGTGGCAGCAAAGTGGACGGCGATGGTAATGATGGGTTCTGCGTGGAGACGAGGGCGATGGTGATGGAGGGAGGTGGCCGGAGGTGACGACGGCGACGTGCATGCGAGGTCGGGATGTGGGTTTGAGAGGGGAGAGACGTCGGGAAAGGAGAGAAGGAATTATGAGGGGAGAGAGAGAGGCGTGTCAACGAGGAGGGGTCGAAGGCGCGCGTCATGGGTAACGCTCGCGAGCGAGGCACGGCGCGTGTCGGGCGGCGACGAGGGCGCAACGGCAGAAAACGCGCGGGAAATATGGGGACGTGGGGAGAAGAAAGGTTAGAGTAGTGGGCCAGGTCGGGTAGGAGCGGCAGCTGAGGGTGAAGCGGGCTGGTGAGGTGAAGTGGGCTGGGCCAGAGATATAAAATCGAAAAATAAATAAGAAAGAAGGGGGCCGGGCTTAAAGGAATAAAACCAAAAAATAGATAAGAAAGGAAAGGGCCGGGCTGGGAATAAAGAATAAAAGAATTATAGTAGAACGGGCTAGGAAATTAAATGGGAGAAATAAAAAGGAGTGGGCCGGGAAGCTGCTGGGCCGGCTTATTGAATAAAAAAATCAAAGAATAAATAATAGGAGGTATGGGCCGGGGCTGATATAAAATGAGGGGAGGAAAAATAGGAAAATGGGGTTTTGTTTTAAAAAATGAAACGGGCTGAGGAAAAGTTTGGGCTTGGTTTTAATTAAAGAAGTGGGCTGAGAAAATAATGGAAAAGATAAAAAAGGAGGGATTTGGGTTTGGTGTTAATAAAAAGAAATTAAGTTATAAAAAGGAATGGGCTTGGGATCTTGGTTTAGGATAAATATTTGGAACTAGGGTTTGGGTTCAGGATTAAAGTTAAATGAATTAAATAAAATTCAAGAATAACAAAATACAGATATTGGTATAAAAAAGGGCTGGATATTACAAGGAGCGATTGAGTTGGTTGATATAGTTGGCAGTTGACAGAGAGACACATTGATGTCTTCTTTCTTCAGAGGGTGTTCATAGTCTATGAGTTTGTCATAGAGCTCGTCAAAGATGATGGCGTTATCATGAAATCGGATAGCGGCGGCGACCTCTTTGAATTTAGGTCCAAGGCCAGCGAAGATGTGAAGAACTATGTCATCTTCGAGAAGAGGGTGGTCGGTGAGAGCAAGGTCATCGGAGATAAAGAGCATTTTTTGTAGGTACTCGCTTACATGTCGCGAACCGCGTTGATTGTTGATCAGGCGTTCCGTGAGCGACATAAGTAGTGAGCGAGATTTGTTTGCAAGAAGAATAACAAGGCGATCACATGCTTCCTTGGAGGAGGAAATAGAGGAGACATGGGGCTGGATCGTCTCGACACAATTGCCGAGGATAGTGTTGAGAATAAGTTGATTTTGACGGTACCATTGATGATAATATGGATTTGCAACACGCATGGTGGTGTTATTGATGTCGGCGATAGTCCTCATAGGAGGGATTTGGATCCGTCGATATGATCAAGAAAATAGTGACTAATTAGAGCCGATTAACCGATTAGATTTGAGATCTCCACACGGTGAAATTTGTGTGGGAAAGTTTTGTTGAAAAGGGGAATTTGGTGATGATGTGGATTGAGTTTTGAGAGTAGACCATAGATTAGAAATTGAGATTTTAATCGTAAGGCTCTAATACCATATAGAATTATAGAGAAGATAGTATTTTTAGGATTTGAACTTGGTAATTATATTGAATATCAAAGGTGTGTATATAATACACTTTATATGATTAAAAACTAAAATAAAAATAAAATCCTTCATAATCACAAATGTCACAAGTTATGAAAAAATCCAAATATCATAAGTTATGGAAAGATCCGCTACTGCTGCGTTCCGATGGGCAGACATCTGAACACCAAAGGTGCAGACGTCTGTATATTCTGATATTTTTGAAAACTCAAGACCAGACGTCTGGCTCTTCTTCTTCAAACGTCTGGTTTCGCTCTGTTCTTTGATCAGACGATTGTAAACGTCTGGATCTCCTGCTGCAGACGTCCGGATCTTCTTGGCAGGCGTCTATGCGTATATCTTCAAACGTCTACGTCTGCTTCTGTTTCTGGACTGTGTCGCTAATAGAAAGGCGGGGGCACCCGGCTAGATCATGTGTCCGCTGCCACGAGGCTGCAGACGGCTCCACCATATTAAAACTGTAGGTCTATAATCTAATGATAGTCTCCAGCGAGCAAGAGGTTTGGATTCAAATCTTGCTTGCGGCAGATTATAGGCAATACTATTTTTTTCGTTGAATAAAACGAAGGATAAAAAAACCCATGTTTCATTAAACAACGATTTAACGAAACCACATCAGCAGTTTGCCAGAAAAAAGAAAACAACGAAAAGAAAAACAAAAAAAAATACAAATACAACTTTTATTCTCACGAAAAAGAGAGCATCTTTCTCTCCCCTCCCTTCCGTCCCTCAAATCCATCCATTAACACTAATTGTTGTCCTCAAATCCGTTAACATCACAGAGAGAGAGAGAGATCGAGATCGACCGTCGCTTATCTTGATATTGTACGAGGCATGTACACCATGTTTTATGTGAATTTTATACTCTTTTAGCTGTGATTTGATTATGAAAACTTTTATCATCAATATACCGTCAAATCATCAAATTTGCGAGCAAGTGGAGCATCGAAATCACAAATTTTTTGTTTATCAACAAAAGTATTTCATTGGTTTTGAACAAGATGAAAGCTGTCAAACCGAAATATTTTGACATTTTGAGCACTCAATACTGGAGAACTATCTATCTATGAAAGCAAATATAACACAAAAACACGGTGATTTCCATTTTATTTTCCTAAGAACATAGACATAAGGTGCCGCATAAGAGGGCAATATTCCACTCTTCGTTCTTTCCAATCCGAATTGCTCATCTTAATCTTCACGCTATAAAATTGGATACATCAAATTTTGTTAGATTTTATAATATTGGACACTTGAACTTGCTTGCACACTTTAACAATAAATTAAAAAGGAAAGTTCAATTCAACTATTTCAATGTACACATGCTTTACATCGAGAAATTATTCGGTGTACCGGACGTAATACACTCGGACAGAGGAATGAGAGAAGGAGAAGATTTTCAGGCGGTCCTGGGTAGCAATGGAAACCCGTATTTTTATTTCTTCTCTATTGTCCGAATGTATACGGCCGACACATGGAATAATTTTTCCAATACATCACCAAAAATAAGATGAATAGATCAAAAAATCAAGGGCAAAAAAACAAGGAAAAAATTGTGGTGAATGGTTAAATTTGACGGACATAAAAGAAGAAATGTTTCTTTACACACCTTATATCTAGTTAAGATAAAAGTCATCAATGCTCTACATGAATCACATTATCACACATGCATAGTTTTAACAAATTTCTGCTGCTCATCAAATTTACACAAATTATAGCCATTCTTGTAGGATTATGACTTCTGAAATCGATAGCCTAAAGATATCTTTTCCGAAATGAAAACATTATATGATATGATCTCATAATAGATATATCCATACATATATGAAACCTCACAAATCCAAAGTCACAAAATCACCGGATAGAACTTAAAGCACATTACCTAATAGTTGAAAAAAGAGACAACGATAACAATCAACAGCAACGTCCATTGCTAAAATTCTTACCATATATCAATTAATCAAACCTATGAAAAAATAAATAACCAACAGAGTTATAACAGGCAATCTCTTTATTCTAAATACATGCAAGAAATCTACCGTGTTAACGCATTATTCTCCAAAATAAAAAAACCAAGAAAGAAAATGGTCCTTCTACCCAGAAACAAATTACATGAGTAAAACATTTCGTCCGACATAATCCTATGAAATTAAGCGATAAAAACAACGATATGACACTGCAAGATGTATCGAATACGATAAGTGCCCAACGCATGGCATGGTTTCACGGTATGCGTCCTAAACCCTCACAAATTTAAGTCAAAATACGACACGTAAAATTAATAGAACCATCTCGCTTCGAAAATGAATATGAAATCAAATGGCACAGCGAGAAATATAATGTTTGATAAATGGCCTGCATGACATGATAAGTTATAAACTAATACAAAAAATTCTTACATTTTCATACCAAAAGTTGTAAACGAATATATCGCAAAGCCAACTCATTCAGAGACCAAAGTATGACAATAAGAATAGTAAGTAACAAAACATTCATTGCCCAAACTCTTGTATCATGCATCACTGAACAAAAAATTTAATAATCAAGAACAAATCTAAAAAATAAATCCTTAATTAATATATAGCATTTTTATATAAAAGTTATACCTTGTTAAGACATCCGCTAATTCCCTAAATCTCTCTTATCTTTCTCTATTAAATTAAAATTATGAAGAACAAATGTGTCCATTTTCGATTCAAGAGAAACAAAAAGATTAAAATCATCGTGCCTATATACCATTGCATAAATTAAACAATAAACAACCAATAGAACAATGAAGTGAAAGGGAAAGAGGGATAGATTTTGATATGCATGTCCAACTTATGACATGGATTGATGATAGAAGAACTGAATTCCAAAAACAACTGAAAAGTCCTGTCTAAAACGAGTACAATGACCATAGAAGTATCGACATTTAACCTAATGGCCTTTTATTAGGGGGGGGGAAATAACAAATGAAAGTTGCAAAATCACAAAATAAAGTAATTATGGCCGAAGACCATAATATCTAAATACATCAATAATATGACAGGGAAGGAGCACCATAATCTATTTTGCTCACTTCGCCAACAGAAGTATTTTATAACACATGGAAACCACACAGTTCTAAGTCACATAGTCACCGCATAAGGATCTTTGTTCGAAAATCGGCCTTGAGCATAAAACACATGCACAAATTTTAAAACAACAATGATATCTACAGTAACAACAACAAAATCATTTCCTTTGTTTTTCTTGATTATTGATCATGAATTTATATATGGTAGAATAACAACAACAAAAACTATGTATATGTAAAAGTTCTACCTTGTTAATTTATCCATATTCGCCATACATAATTAACAAATTAGGAACATAAACAAAACGTAATCCATTGGTCAATTTATATGCATATATTGAAAGAGATTAATGGAGGAAAGAGGCCATAGGAGGGGATTTCCTCCTGTGGCGTCGAAAAAACACCCTCTCCCTAGTTTTTTCCGACGATCGGCACCCACCAACTTCATCGTCATCATCTAAGATGTGGGTATACCAAATTTCATGTGATTCTACAACTTTTTTCACCGTTGATTTAGTGGGTTCAAAATTAACGGTTTACCGACAATAGAATTTTTAACATTGCTAAATCAACGGTGAAAAAGTTGTAGAATCATATGAAATTTGGTGTATCCACATCTTAGATGATGACGATGAAATTACCTTTGTTAATCTATCCCCATTCCCCCAAATCCTCATGCAGAGAAATGCTTGTTAAATAAATAAAATTTTGGATTTTAAAACAGCAACAACAACAACAACAACAAGGATGATCATCGTTACCCCCATTTTCGTGATTCAAGCACCGGAGCAGCACTCGGCGGGGCATCGAACAAGCCCGTTCTCATTACAAGCATTACAAGATCGGAACCCGCTCTTCTCCGAATAATACTTATGGCTCCCGCTGCAAGCATGACAGAGCACAAATCTCATCCCCCCGCAGCAATCGCAAACCCCCGTGACCGCCGAGGGCACGCCCTCGACAAACTTCTTCAATTCGCCGGTTTCATGCAGCTTCTGAATCTCGTCGAAACCCCCAATGTGCCTCCCTCCGATGAAAACCCTTGGCAAAGTCAGCTGCTTTTTGCCGAGGATCTGCTTGAGCTCGGTTAAGAAACCCGAATCCATGCTCAGATCTCGCTCGTCGACGGCGACGCGGAAACCTCGGAGGATCGATCGGACGGCGCGGCAGTCTTCGAAGGTCTTGCGCACGACGCGGAGGCTCGTGTAGTAGAGCACGATCTTGTTGTCCTCCCACGGCGGAGGGGCCCCCGCGGCCGCCGCGGACCGCCATGCGCGTACGGCGGCGGACGTGGCGCGGACGCGGCGGAAGACGGCGGATGGAGGCGTTGGGGTATGGGAGGAGGAGGAGGCGTTAGGGTTAGGGTTAGGGCTAGGACTAGGGTTCGAATCGTCGTCGACGAGGGATCGGAGGTCTTTGAAGGAGAAGGAGGGGTTTAGGGAGGCGATTGAGGGGGAGCTGGTGGTGCCGGAGGCGGCGGTTCCGCCGGCGAGAGAGGAGAGCCTGCTCCAGCGTGGCCACATTGGGAGTCAGGGATGGATGGGGATCGCCATTGGGAAAAAATGCGCGCTTTGATGAAGGGGATTTTTGGGCTAATTATTTGATCGAATTTCTAAGGAATTGTCGTGATTTTTGAGTGTGCAATTTGTTGTTTTTTTCCCTCTCTTTTTTTGTTGCTTGGTGTTGGGTGGGGCATGGGAATGGTAAACCCTGTTATTTTGCACTCTGCGGTTGCGATGTTCTGAAAGCATCCTAGTCGCATATCATACATGTAAAGCATGTGAAAAATACCAACACGATCTGATCGTGACCGTTGATTTTAATATCAAAATATTCTAGGCCGTTAATCTTAATAGTAAGGAATAGCCGAGATGAAAATAGCAAGGACTGTGGATCCATTAAAAAGAAGTATCGGTTAAGGAGGGAAGGAAGGGAGATGAGTTAAAATAGGAAGGGAATAATGGAAGTTTATTTATTTTTACTAAACATAGGATCAAATTTGTAAATTAATTAGATCTAGAAGGAATTAAAATTAGGGTAACTACATATAACACTCATCGAAACTCTTGCCCTACATTTTCAAATTTTAAACCATATTCATACTGCCAATATAAATCAGTTTAGAGATGATAAGCATAGAATGGAAGATGTATATATGTTTAACCGATAAAAGTTTGACGGGATGTTGATAATTATTTTGATTGTCTGGTATATATGTCCGGTTAGTCCAGATATAGCTGAGATTTCAATTTTCTAAATACAAAATAGATCCTACTATTTTGTTGGACATGTTTCATAGAGTGACATATAATATCAATTACTTTTTTGCACGTGCCATACACGTGAAGAATTGATAAGGTCATTACAATTTACAAACAAAATTGATAATTTCATATATGAAATACAGTATATAGATAGATAATATTTTAAGCAAAGATAATATTTAATATTATAGAGATAATAATTTTTTTAGAAGCATCTTAAATAATCTATTTTTTAAAAATATTGAAAATAGCCAACTTATTAAATTTTAGAAACCTAAAAAGTCCTACGAAAAACCTTTAAAACCTATATTATTTTAACTGACTATTTAAAAAACCTTATTAAGAAAATAAAAATGTTATCATTGCATATTTTTACATCCTGATTACCAAAAATTTCAATAAATTTGCTTATAACAATGATATGGATGGATAATGATATTAATTTAATAAAAAGTAACCTGGATGAGCATAAAATCGGTTTATTTATTAGATGAAAAAATTTATAAGAAGAAATATGAGATATCTAATAATTTTGAGAAAGAAATATAAAATATGAAGATTAAAGAGATAGCTTTTAAAATAAAAAGGAATTTGATCTGGGATATAAAATAAACCTAAATAAAAATCTCAACTAACTAAATTTATATTTTAATAAACTATTCTATTAAAATAAAGTTTGATTTTTAATTTTAAATTGAAATAGTTGATATGATAAGTTGCATATGATTATTTCAAATGGATAGCAAACCTTTTTGAAAAAAAATTAATATTAATTGAAATAAAAAATTAGTTAAGAGAGAATTTGACCATTTAACTTCTAAAAGGGGAGTGAATTTTCTCTTCATGTGTTTTACATCATGTGTTTTACATCGTTAGATTGTTTGATCTAGTGGTGAAAAGTATTGGATAATGTGATCACCATTTATTATGAGACTATCACTAACTGTTCATATACATCCAACCGTTAAATCATAAATCTAACGGTGAAAAACATGTAGGTAAGAGATTCCCTCTACTCATAGAAGTAGAGCAGTCCAACTCTTAATTAAGATGTGACGGACGAAAAAATCCATCGGCTTGAGTGGTATAGATATAGATATAGATAGATAGATAATAATAATAGTTTGATAAAATATAATATCGACCAACTTAAATTCAAATTCAAGTCAACTTTTGGATTTAATATTTTATATGGAGAAATATGAAATATCTAATAGATTCGTGGAAGAAATATAAAATTTGAAAATTAAAAAGAAAATTTTTTAAATAAAAGGGAATTTAATCAGTGATATAAAAAAAGGCTTTTTATTTGTAGGCCCTCCAAACATAGCAAATGCCTTTTTAGTCTTCCAAATCTTGATATTTACTTTTTACCCCCAAAACTATTAAGATACATCATTTTATCTCCTTTCCGATTTCCGTCGGGAGAAAACCCCGTTAACTTTAATTTTTCTCCATATATTTCATGTTTTCCGTTTATCCGAAAGCAACAAGTAAGATCATAAAACCATTTAATTTCTTCATAACTAAATAAGGATATTGAAGATGCTCCTGATTTTAAGGCCGGTTTTGAGAAAGGTGCAGCGAAAGGCTAAACCTTAATTTCAATTTGAGGAAAAAATTGCGTATTTACAAATAAGAACGGAGGTTGAGATATTTTAAAGAAAAACCTGATGTTATACCGTTAAAAATTGATGGAAATTGTAAAGGGGGTAAAATGATATATCTTATTGGATTTGGGAGGTAAAAAGTAAATACCAAGTTTTTTGAGGTAGAAAGGAATTTGCTGTGTTTTGGGGGGCTACAAGTAAAAAACCTAAATAGAAATCTCAACTAACTCAATTACATTTTAATAAACTACTTAAAAAATAAGTTTCATTTTAAATTTTAAATTGAAACGGTTGATATAATAGATTATATATGATTATTTCAAATAGACCGTAAATTTGTTTGAAAAAATAATTTTATAAGAGATAAAAATTAGTTAAGATACAACGGATCAAAAATTTCATCAAATTTGCTTATAAGAATAGCATGGATTGATAGATATAGATATAGATTATAGTCAATTAGAGTCATATGCGTTGAGCATATTTTTGCTGATTGAAACATTAGATTTTTAAGGAAAAAAGTGTAATTTATCTTACTTTCTTTTTGTAAATGGACTTTCCATTAAGTTCGAACTTACATTGTTTTGGGTTTCGGTTTTAAGTCCTATCCTTTTGTATCCATACTCTGATATTATTTTTTATTTTTTCATGAAATCCATGCTCTGAAGTTGTGATTCTACTTGAAGAGTTGTATGGAAGACATCTTGAAATTCATACCCCAAATCAATTGGTCAGACTTTCCCTTGTATATTATAATATTTTTTTCTTTTATATACACACACACACATACATACATATATATGAGGTTAATGGAGGAAAGACGCCATAGCGAATTTCCAACTGCGTCGGAAAAATGCATCCTCCATGATTTTTTCCGACGATCGGTATACATCACCTCCATCTTTATCATCTAAGATGTGGATACACCAAATTTCATGTGATTATACCATTTTTTCACCATTGATTTAGTTGGTGCAAAATTAATGGTTTACCGACAATAAATTTTTTTATATTACTAATTCAACGGTGAAAAAGTGGTGGAATCACATAAAATTTGTTGTATGCACATTTTAGATGATAAGGATGATGATGATGGATGCCGATTGTCAGAAAAAATGGTGGAAGTTGTATTTTTCCGACGCCACAGGAGGAAATCCCTCCCTATGGGCTCTTTTCTCCATTATTCTCTCTCTGTAAATATAGGCCTTCACCACAAAAAAAAACCGTCCAAATTCTTTAATCATAATAAAATCGTCCAAATTAATCCATAAAAAACGGCATATTAAGAAAACTTTTCAAAGTTCGAACCCAGCTCAGAATTCCTGAAAACAAATTGAAGGCGGAAGAAAGCAACAAAATTTGGTGATTTATTAAAAAAAGTTAGTTATGTGCTTATGAATAAAAGATTTTCTAATAAATGAAAATTGTTAGTTTGGACTTTAAATAGATTAAGACCGTGCTAGGAAACGTTTGTTTTAGCAAGGGACTTTTAAAGTTCTCTTGCATTAAAATTGAATTATTTATTGGGCCCTGCTGTTCACAACATAATTGTTGTGTGGCCCCCTCGTGCAACAAAATAATGGTGTGTTGTCTTATGCTTACGTCTTTGTTTTTTCTAACAAAATTTACTTCGGTGGGGGGAACGACATAAGAAAAAGGATATATTGTTTAAATTTATAGTGTTTAATTTTGAATCCTTATCTATCCTAATGAACTGGTAGTTTCCGATAACAAACTCTAATTTTTGAACGGAAGATAAATTTTTAGGATGTATGTTGTAGTGACCGGTAACGAGAATAATTTAGAAAAGAGACCATGTGAGGGAATTTACACATGACACTAAAGATATGCACCCTCTATTTTATCCGTCAATTGACGCCCATAATCTTCATCTTTAGCATCTTAGATGTCGATACACAAAATTCCATATGATTCCACCACTTTTTCACCGTTGATTTAGCGTGCAAAATTAACGGTTTACCGATGATAGAACCTTTTACATTGCTAATTCAACAATGAAAAGATGGTGGAATAACATGAAATTTGATATATACACATGTTACATGATGAGGATAATAATGATATATACACATGTTACATGTTATATATATATAGGGTAATTCTTTGGTGCTTCCAACAATTTTCTCTCTCACACACACTCTCTCTCTCTCCCCTCTCTCTCTCTCTTACACACACTCACTCTCTCTCTCCTCTCTCTTTCCCTCACACTCAGTCACTCTCTCTCTCTCCTTTGGAAGCACCAAAGAATTTCCCATATATATATATGAGAATAATGGAGGAACATATATATATATATATATATATATATATATATATATATATATATATATATATATATATATGTGAGAATAATGGAGGAAAGATGCCATAGGAGGGAATTTACTCCTACGGCGTCGAAAAAACATCCCCTCCCTCATTTTTTCCGACGATCGGAACCCACGGTCTTCATCATTATCATCTAAGAAGTGGGTACACCAAATTTCATGTGATTCTACAACTTTTTCACCGTTGATTTAGCAATGTAAAAAGTTCTATCGTCAGTAAACCATTAATTTTGAACCCTCTAATTCAACGGTGAAAAGGTTGTAGAATCATATGAAATTTGGTGTACTCATATCTTAGATGATAACGATGAAGATGATGAGTTCCGATCGTCGGAAAAAACGATGAAGGTTGTATTTTTTCGACGCCATAGAAGGAAATTCCCTCCTATGGCATCTTTCCTCCATTATTCTCTCTCTATATATAAATTTCAAATAATCTAATAATTGCTATGTTTAAGAAGTAAAATATTTTATTTAAAAGCATGCCTTGTATTGCGTAAAGTATTTTTATTGTTGATAGATTGGAAAAATAGTTTGATACATAATTTGGGTTTTAGTTTTTTTAATAGGCAAAAGTGTTTTTTTTTGAAACAAAAACTATTTTCAATAATTGAACTTACATATTGAAGAGCAAAGTATAAGTAAGAGGTTATGCTTTTCTATGATAGGCAAAAATTTTAATCAGAAAAGTTTTAATTGGCAGAGGTTTACTAATGTGGGAAAAGAAAGGACATAAAACATGAAAAGTGGTATGGTAAAGAAATAGAAAAAAATGAATTATTGGTTGCAATTAAGCAAAATTTAATTTTCTTTTTGTTTCCTTCTGATTTTCGGTTCTTTATGGAAAGTGATATATCTCATCCTACCTTTTAGACACTTTGTTTCTTGCTTGGTCTTGATATTAAGAAAATCGATCAATTACATATACAGTTTTATTTTTCTCGGATGACCCGCGTATAGTGTTCATCACTTGACTTCGTTGAACACTTTTATTTAAAAATCTTCTACTCTTTTTTATCGAAATATTCCAAATCATAGCATTAAAGGCTTGTTTGGCTATGCACATATCTTACCAGAACCACAGGCAACAAGCATTGACTTGCATTTGTAAAATGATATAACATCCGACTTTTCACGCATGACCTGACTTCGATGGACTTCCCGCTGGCCTCTTATCACTCCTACTAAAGTAAAGCCGATTCAAACATGTGTTCACTCGCTCATTATTGGGATCTTATCCGTTGGGGTTAGTCACCTGTCCGTTATAGAGTATTTTTCGTAACCCTGTTGAGATGGATGCGCATATGCTTCCGACATGTACAGATTCCCCCTGCCCCCATGACAGTAAAGGGTTTATTGATTGTGGGGATTCTAATTTCCGGCGCCGCGGACAAAACTGTCGTTAATTACTGTCACGCCCCGCTTCCCAAAAGACGAAAGCAGACACGTAACAAGTCCGCGACGTATTTATTTCGAGAAGGTCACTTTTCGGAGTAAATACGCTAAGCGTAAAATAAGCAATATAAAATAACAAGAAATTAACATGAGATTTAAATTTCAACAACTTTATTTACATTCAATTTAATTCATTTACAATACATAAGTTCAACTGAAAGAAAACATAAGAAGAGAAATGTCTAAACATGTGGCATATATAAACTGAAGGGTAAGGATAACTAGTCTAGGCCTGAGTCGCAATCTGATCGTGCTCCTCCTCTGTGGTGCCTACCTTCTCAATCTCCATAGTATCTGACGAATATTCCAAGAAACAAAAATGGGTGGAATGCCCATCAGCGAACTTTCGCTCGGTAAGTCCCTAAGAAATGTGTGTGAAGTATAAGTATAATGAAAGAAAATGTATATCATGAAGTAATGGACTAGGAGATATGTTGTTTAAACATGCCATTTAATGTAAGTATGACAATTCTATTTAACGTGCAGCTATATATATCATGGCAAAATAACATGAGTACACTATAGCATGGCTGTGTAGTGTAGATATAGTGAATATGAAGTGAATGTAAGTATCCTAAAAGGTCTTTACAAGGGTAAGCTAATTTAACGTAAGTTCAAGGGTGAATGCCAACCAATCTCAAGAGTGTTCTCGAACCCAACTGGCTGTAATCCAGGGGTAAGGAATCACGGGCCCGAATCAAGTGTTAGTAACGGAACTTCAACCTAGTGTTGAAATATTCCAAACTCAACAGGCTATAATCCAGAAGCAGGAAAACACGGGCCCTCATGATAGCTTGCTTGTGTTAGTAAACATGGATTCATGATCTAGGGGGACTTCTGAGATTTTGTTGGATTCACACATGAACTATCCCAACACCCTGTGTATTCTAGGTTACAGTTAAAATTACTAGCCTTGCTCGAATCCATGAATATATCAAGTTGCAAGATTGAGTTCATGTCAATATCAAGTATTCGTGTCAA
The DNA here is from genome assembly GCA_030015575.1 of Agapanthus africanus. Lineage (NCBI taxonomy): Eukaryota > Viridiplantae > Streptophyta > Magnoliopsida > Asparagales > Amaryllidaceae > Agapanthus > Agapanthus africanus. Next base: position 626,561,800 of record CM057340.1, read on the forward strand.
GTGTTCATCTATTCATATTGAGTTGTATTCATGGATCGAGTCAAGTCGGTTTCAAAAGCAGCCATTGTGTTCTAGTATTCATGTTAAGTTCATGTCAAGTCATAGCATTCTAGTATTCAAATTTTGGGATATTCAAGTTCAATTGTTCCGGTTCATGATCAAAAGTTCAAGTTTGTGTTAAAATTTGGATACTGGTTTGTTGCCGCCGAAAACGGAGACGAAACCGCGTAGGTCGTCTTGCCTGAATTTGGGGGCTGTTCTCGCCAAAAAAAAATTTCTGCGCAAAAGAGCCCAAGATATCAAATGACAGCGATACGTTTAAGAAAATGTGAACCAGTATTTTCCGGGCTGTATTTTGACAAACTCTCGAATGTTAAACAGCTAAATTCTGATGGTATCGAAAGCGTCTCGAAAAAGCCTTCGATTTGATATATTATGGGCCTTATAATTCATCCGGGATCAAAAGTTATAAGGCATCACGTGCCCACACGTGACCGGGCATCACGTGCCCACACGTGACCGGGCATCACGTGCAGACACATGACCATTTACAGGCAAAACCTGTAGGCACTGAATAAAATAAATAATTAGAAATAATTAATCAGTGGGATCACGTGCCAACACGTGATGGGCCTTTAAACCAACTGAAAAGAATTAAAAGTAAAATAAAATAACAAGAAAAAACCCCAATGGGGCATCATGTGCCAACACGTGACCAAGGGTCACGTGCTGACACGTGATAATTCCTGAGTTCTTTAAAATAACAGAATTAAATTCTGGTCAAATGCTTAATCAGGGGATCATGTGCTGACACGTGATAATTCCTAAATTCTTTAAAATAACAGAATTAAATTCTGTTGGGTTCCTAAAGATCTATGAATTAATAGAATTAAATTCTAATTAAGGGAAGTCAAAGACCACAACTGGGAAAACACTTCTTTAAACTTTCCAAACAAAAAAGGATTATGCTCTGTAAAGTGGAGCATCGTTGGATTAAAAATCCAAGGGTGATTAAAAATCACCAATTTATGGAAAGATTTTAGACAATGAAAGATTTCCTTAAATTTCACCAAAAATAACAAACCGAATATCTTTTGAATTTAAAATCCAACGGTGAATAAAATTCACTGAGTAATCTAAAGGATCATATTAATTATGAAAACAAACAAAATCTTTCAATGAAAGATTTACTAAACAAATTGATTCTTTTCCTTCTCCTATAAATAGGAGCCAAGAAGAGAAGAGAGATAGAGAATTTTGGGATCTGGAGATTTTCTAAAAAAAAGCAAATAGCAGAGAGAAAAGAAAGGAGAATTCAATTCTCAAGAAAGAAACCCTAGATGAGAAAAGGGAAAAAGATCAAACTTCAAAAAGAGAATTTAATTCTCAAATCTAAGAGTTTAACTCTTCTGCAAAAAGAACTTAGTTCTTCCTCTGGTTGAAAATCTGCAGAAACAAATCTCCCCATAGGTTGAGAATTTAATTCTCATCGGGTTAAGATTTTGCCATGCAGATTCAAGACTTAGGGGGAGAATTGAGTTTAGAGAATTTAATTCTCTCAAATTCACAGGAATTTAATTCCTCCTAAATGAAATTAGGGTTTCACACTATATAAGAATTTAATTCTTTTACATATATGAGAATTTAATTTCTCTAAAAAGAGATTAGGGTTTAACCCTATATAAGAATTTAATTCTTTCACAATAGGAATTTAATTCCTCCAAAATCATAATTAGGGTTTAACCCTACAGAGAATTTAATTTTAAAAAAAATAAAGAGACTTAAAAGATCTCCATATATGCAAAGAACTAAGGTCACGTGTCCCCACGCGACCCCTGAAAAGATCCCCAAAAATGAGAAGGAAAAAGCTTTGAGGCAATGTCTCACGTGCTCCCACGTGACCTCCAAAACAAAGAGAATAAAAGTAAAGCAAATGTTGGCTCTGGGCGCTCTCACGTGTTACCACGTGACCCCTAATAAATGCCTTAACGAATCAGTGCATGAGTGCCTATCACGTGCCCACACGTGATGACCAGGAAATTAAAAGTGTTTAACACTTATTCGTAGATTTGAGGATAAAACAAATGAGATCTGGCCCCACATTTAGGACGCCCTCACGTGTCCCCACGTGACCCCTAACAAATCCCTTTAATATCCAATAGATGGATGCCCATCACGTGCTCACACGTGACGGCCTTAATGACTAAAAGTGTTTAACACTTATTTATTCTGAGAACAAAATAAAGGAAGACTAATCCCCACCTTCAGATGCCTCGCATGGCCCCACGTGACCAATCCCATTTTAGTATTTAACACTATTTTTGAAGCGTTTTGTTCTTAGTGTTTAACACTATTTTCAGCGCATCACGTGGGAACACGTGACCATAAAATATATGTTAGTGTTTAACACTATATTCAAATCAATCCTAGCCTAAATTGACTAAATCCTTCTGAGGCAAGACTCCCCTTTGAATGATCCTCAAATATAACATTGTCTTCCAAGATTGATCATCTCATATGGCATATGAGTGCCCAGCACTCAACAAAGATAAAATGCCCTCAAACTCTTGTTTAGCATTGCTAAGTGACGAGGGGCTGAACCCAGACAAATGTCTAATGGTCCAATAAAGGGCCAACATTTTAAATCTAATTGGACTTAGCCCAAGTTGGCCATAAGTCCTCAATCCAGATTTAATTGAACCAATGAGCTCATAATCTAATTAATTGATCTAAGTTCCAAATTGGACCACAGATCCCTAATCCACTTTGGTTCGAGGGTACATCTCTTCACTCCTCTGATATTTGTCGTTGTAATCCTTCAACGTCTTCAGAGAGGTGACGGGTCCCGACAACCACACATTTCACGGACTATGATGTCCTTAACCTCGACCGTGATGTCTTTAAACTAACATTGGACTGTGGGGTCCTTAAACTCATGGACTATGATGTCCTTAACCTCGACCGTGATGTCTTTAAACTAACGTTGGACTGTGTGGTCCTTAAACTCATGTACTATGATGTCCTTAACCTCGACCGTGATGTCTTTAAACTAAATTGGACTGCGGGGTCCTTAAACTCATGGAGTATGATGTCCTTAACTTCGACCGTGATGTCTTTAAACTAACATTAGACTGTGGGGTCCTTAAACTCATGGACTATGATGTCCTTAACCTCGACCGTGATGTCTTTAAACTAACATTGGACTGTGGGGTCCTTAAACTCATGGACTATGATGTCCTTAACCTCGACTGTGAGGTCTTTAAACTCACGGACTATGATGTCCTTAATCTCGACCGTGATGTCTTTAAACTAACATTGGACTGTGGGGTCCTTAAACTCATGGACTATGATGTCTTTAACCTCGACCGTGATGTTTTTAAACTAACATTTGACTGTGGGGTCTTTAAACTTACGGACTATGATGTCCTTAACCTCGACCGCAATGTCTTTAAACTAACAATGGACCGAGATGTCCTTAAACTAACAATGGACCGTAATGTTCTTAAACTAATCGACCGCAATATCCCTAAACTAAACAATAGAGCCCAATTGCTCTTTTGTCGGATTTAAATGATCCTGTTAAGTTGATCTTAGTCTAAAAATTAGACTAACGTATCCTTAACATACGTTTAAGTTGATCTTAGTCTCAAATGAGGCTAACGTATCCTTAAATCCAAACCAAAACCTAAATTTAAGAAAATACGGATTTGGACTAATCCACGCCCTACGGGCGACAACATAGTCTCCGTATACAATCCACGGGCAACCACAAACGAAACAAACACCCACGACACGAAGTGACCATCTGGAGAAGGAGAAAGTTGTTACCGCGATGCGGTAGCGTAATTAACTGCAGGGGCTTGCGCCTGTAGGGAAGAGCGTCCCCACAATCAAAAACCCCTTAAACGAGGGGGAATCTGACGAAGTTTGCTATATCGGCCGCATCCTTCTGAACCTTCGATACAAGGTGCCAGAAATCAACTTGGCATTTTCGGAGAGGTGGACGGATAGCACCAATTAGCATCTGCCTCGAATTTCAGGCCTGACGTCCCAACGTCCCGGTCGCGTCTTTCGGTGGGGAACAGATTCAGGGAAATCAGTGTCCTTGACGAGAGCACCTCGATTCGCGTCGGCCTGCAGAGAAATCAGTGTCTTTGCAGGAACATCTCGATTCTTCTCAACCCCAGAAAAATCAGTGTCCTGGGCAACCTTCTCGATTCAGTGAAATCAGCGCCTTGACGAGAGCACCTTGATTCGCGTCGACCCGCAGAGAAATCAGCGTCTTTGCAGGAATACCTCGATTCGTCTCAACCCCAGGGAAATCAGTGTCCTTGGCAACCTCCTCGATTCAGGGAAATCAGCGTCCTTGACGAGAGCACCTCGATTCGCGTCGACCCGCAGAGAAATCAGTGTCTTTGCAGGAATACCTCGATTCGTTTCAACTCCAGGGAAATCATTGTCCTTGGCAAATATCTCGATTCAGGGAAATCAGCGTCCTTTACGAGAGCACCTCGATTCGCGTCGACCCGCAGAGAAATCAGTGTCTTTGCGGGAATATCTCGATTCGTTTCGACTCTAGGGAAATCAGTGTCCTTGGCAACCTCCTCGATTCAGGGAAATCAGCGTCCTTGACGAGAGCATCTCTATTCGCGTCGACCCACAGAGAAATCAGTGTCTTTGCAGGAATACCTCGATTCGTTTCGACTCAAGGGAAATCAGTGTCCTTGGCAACTTTCTCGATTCAGGGAAATCAGCGTCCTTGGCGAGAGCGTCTTGATTCGCGTCGACCCGCAGAGAAATCAGCATCTTTGTAGGAATACCTCGATTCGTCTCAACCCCAGGGAAATCAGTGTCCTTGGCAACCTCCTCGATTCAGGGAAATCAGCGTCCTTGACGAGAGCACCTTGATTCGCGTCGATCCGCAGAGAAATCAGTGTCTTTGCAGGAATACTTCGATTCGTTTTGACTCCAGGGAAATCAGTGTCCTTGGCAAATACCTCGATTCAGGGAAATCAACGTCCTTGACGAGAACATCTCGATTCGCGCCGACCCGCAGAGAAATCAGTGTCTCTGCAGGAATATACAATGTCAGCAAAGCGGACCCACGGCAAAGTTCCAAGTTTCATGACTCAGCGGTGCACAGATAAACCAAAGTCAACCCTCGACCTCCCTGTTGAGGCAATGCTTTGACTCGGGAGTAGGTTAATGTTAGTGTATATGCCCTAGAGGCCATTACTGTATCATACTAGTTTGTATATTACTTAATGGAAGCTTGGGATATTCACCTGGTATATACAATCTTGCTCAAAATAGTAGTATGCTGCTTGGTTTGTTTCTACTTCAATGTGTACATGTGTTTATTTTAGTATATCGCCTATACACATTAGTGGAGCCCTTAGGATCTTTGCTTGATTACCAGCGTTGTGATGGCAGTCACACTAGTGGGGCTGGGTAATCTATAAGCACATCCTTATGCAGGTCCCTGGTCGCAGGACTATCGAGACAGGGCATCGATACTCCGGAGTAGACTAGCGCATGCGCTTCTCATCCCAGTGTGGGAGACGGTCTGTCCCACAGCCGTCGGTACGTCGTACTTGAGAGAGTATGCGGGTGCTCGTTGGGTTACGAGTACACTGGACAGGACTCGTCGGGAACTGACTAGTTGGTATTATGCCTATCGTCAGTTATCAGTTCCCAGGAGACATGAGTACAGCTTATTCCGCTGACTTGACACTGTCACTTCGCCTCGAGTGTGTTCCCACTGTACTTTGATTACTACCCTACCACGGCTCAAAGGAGTCGTGCAAACAAGTGGTAGTTGGGTGCAGTCCCGAAGCACTTGGAGGCAGTGACGGTTAGACAGGATTCATCTCTCCCGGTATTGGGGGTTGACATCGCGCTGTGTCTAGGAGAGCCATTACACGAGTAGTCCCTGGCCAGGGCAAACGAGATATACTGGTAGGCTTCCAGTGTTATCTCAGGGTGTTTTGGGCTTCACTCCGACACGACTTGTACCGCTATTGGGGGACTGACGTTTACCGTCCCCTAGGCCCGCCATGCGATGTATCAGACGAACAGACCGGACTGTACGGAGAATGTCACATTCAGGCTCAGTAGGAGTTCAGATGGGTTTCGCCTCGTCAGTCTTCTTGTCGGCATCTACCTGGGGACCGTTACGCACAGCTAGTGCCGCTTGCGGTCTGTGGTTAAACCCACTGCCAGCGTAGTGTCGAGTCTTTAGAGTCCCACACAGAAAGCTATTCGCCTTTAGGCAAAAGAGTAGAGGTCGCATGGTTTTGCGGCAGGTCGCATGGTTTTGCGACAGGGTTCGGTCACATCCGTGCACTTATGCACGTACAGTGTCCGGACAGTTATCTCTAGCGGGCTTTGGTTTAAGCCAGATCCTAGTGTACGTTTTGGGATTGGATTTATCCAGTATGTATTCGTGTTCCTCGGAACGCGGATGCAGGTGTGTATGCACAGTTGACGGAGAGACAGAGGCAGAGGATTCTCATTAGGGTTGTTGACCGTTGACTGTTGACTATTGACTTTTTGCTCAACCCTAATGAGAATATGATATATGATTAACAATAATATTAATTAAGTATTGTGGTGACATGGTTGTTGAGGGGTTGACTTTGTTGACTTGTTGACTTTGTTGACCGGTTGACTAGGTTGGACTAGTTGACCATCATGATGACAATGGCTATCATTTCATGGCAAAGACTTTTTACTTGCTTGTTTCTTTTGTGAGAAATGAGTGCATGAAATGATTTAGCCATTTTGACTTGAACCATTTTACACAATACTTGATTATTATTTTTGTGATGATGGTTTTGGATTATGAGAGCCAAGAGAGAAAAGTCTTATCTAATTCTTTCATGCTCATTCTCTCTCTTGTTCTTGAGCTCTCATCTTCCTCCTCTTGCTCTCCCTCTCTTGATTCTATGGTTCACTTGTCTCATGAGTTGAGAACCAAGAACCATAGATAAAATCCCATACAAACTCTTCTCTACTCACTCTAGTTCACAAGGTTTAGCAAACCGAGTGAACTAGTTTCTTCAAAGTTCGAAGAAGGAGCCAAAGGTTGAAGCTTTCAGGTGGATCTATCTTCGGCGCAAGGAGACGACGGGAAGAAGCCGATTCGGACGACCATCGAAGCTTGAAGACGAAGGAGTTCGAGAAAAAGAAAGGTATAACCCCCTAACCGAGTAGTTAGCAACTCGTAGTTAGGTTGTTAGTTAGATGTTTAACAAAGATCCGGTTTTGAGTCCATGTTACCACCTCTAAGAAAATTATTTTTTACCAAATTCCGCATGCCCGAAAGTACCGGGAGAGGTAGCATGGACTTACAGTTAACTCATCAATCACTTACGAGTCCTCTCGACTTGTAAGAAAGAAAATTCTCTTGTGAGATCCTTACGACTCTCAAGAGAAAACACACTTAGGAATCCTCACGATTCCTAAGAAGAAAATACACCTACGAGATCGTCTCGACTCGTAGGGATAAAAAATCTTTATGAGACCCTCACGGCTCATAAAGTTGAAAAGTCTTAGACAGCAGATCTGAACCTGTTTCCTAAGCCATCGCTTCTTATCTCGATTCAGGGAAATCAGCGTCCTTGACGAGAACATCTCGATTCGTTTCGACCCGCAAAGAAATCAGTGTCTTTGCGAGAATCTCTCGATCCGTCTCGACTTGTGGGAAAATTAGTGTCCCTACGCATAAAGAAAATTCTCTTGTGAGATCCTGACGATTCTCAGGAGAAAACGCACTTAGGAGTCCTCACGACTCCTAAGGAGAAAAAACACCTACGAGATCCTCATGACTCGTAGGGAGAAAAGCCTTTGTGAGACCTTCAGGGCTCATAAAGTTGGAAAGTATTAGGCAACCGATCCTAAACCTATTTCCTAAGCCATCGCTACCTTATAAAGAGTTCAAGATGAACTGTTATCTACCATCTATGGGCTACACTTGCCAAAGCGACATGCCACTTAAATGGAGAAGTTACTCTTGAGCATATAAACTACTTCACGCTAGAGTAAGACATAAAGAAATGGAAGGGTGTGGCTCATGGGGCCGATTGTTTGGAACTATATCTCTTAAGAGTCGAGATTTGAGTCAACGATAAATGACGACGCTTGTGTCCGCTCGTTATCTTCTCAGATCAAGATTCTGAAAGTTATATACCAACCCAAAACCGGTCATACGTTATGAATTACTCTGCACTACTTCACCCACGTATATACCTACGTGGGCAAAGTAGTGGGGGGCATTTGTTCCCGCCAAAAAAAATTTCTGCGCAAAAGAGCCCAAGGTATCAAATGGCAGCGATACGTTTAAGAAAATATGAACCAGTATTTTCTGGGCTGTATTTTGACAAACTTTCGAGTGTTAAACAGCTAAATTCTGATGGTATCGAAAGCGTCTCGAAAAAGCCTTCGATTTGATATATTATTGGCCTCATAATTTATCCGGGATCAAAAGTTATGAGGCATCACGTGCTCACACGTGACCGGGCATCACGTGCCCACACGTGACCGGGCATCACGTGCAGACACGTGACCATTTACAAGCAAAGCCTGTAGGCACTGAATAAAATAAATAATTGGAAATAATTAATCAGTGGGGTCACGTGCCAACACGTGATGGGCCTTTAAACCAACTGAAAAGAATTAAAAGTATAATAAAATAACAAAGAAAAAACCCAATGGGGCATCACGTGCCAACACGTGACCAAGGGTCATGTGCTGACACGTGATAATTCCTGAGTTCTTTAAAATAACAGAATTAAATTCTGGTCAAATGCTTAATCAGGGGGTCACGTTCCAACACGTGATGGGTTCCTAAAGATCTATGAATTAATAGAATTAAATTCTAATTAAGGGAAGTCAAAGACCCCAACTAGGAAAACACTTCTTTAAATCTTTCCAAAAAAAAATGGATTATGCTCTGTAAAGTGGAGCACCGTTGGATTAAAAATCCAAGGGTGATTAAAAATCACCAATTTATGGAAATATTTTAGACAAGGAAAGATTTCCCTAAATCTCACCAAAAATAACAAACAGAATATCTTTTGGATTTAAAATCCAACGGTGAATAAAATTCACTGAGTGATCTAAACGATCATATTAATTATGAAAACAAACAAAATCTTTCAATGAAAGATTTACTAAACAAATTGATTTTTTCCCTTCTCCTATAAATAGGATCCAAGAAGAGAAGAGAGATAGGGAATTTTGGGATCTGGAGATTTTCTAAAAAAAAGCAAATAGCAGAGAGAAAAGAAAGGAGAATTCAATTCTCAAGAAAGAAACCCTAGGTGAGAAAAGGGAAAAAGATCAAACTTCAAAAAGAGAATTTAATTCTCAAATCTAAGATTTTAACTCTTCTGCAAAAAGAACTTAGTTCTTCCTCTGGTTGAAGAGCTGCAGAAGCAAATCTCCCCATAGGTTGAGAATTTAATTCTCATCGGGTTGAGATTTTGCCATGCAGATCCAAGACTTAGGGGAGAATTGAGTTTAGAGAATTTAATTCTCTCAAATTCACAGGAATTTAATTCCTCCTAAATGAAATTAGGGTTTCACCGTATATAAGAATTTAATTCTTTTACATATATGGGAATTTAATTCCTCCAAAAAGAGATTAGGGTTTAACCCTATATAAGAATTTAATTCTTGCACAATAGGAATTTAATTCCTCCAAAATCATAATTAGGGTTTAATCCTAAAGAGAATTTAATTTTAAAAAAATAAAGAGACTTAAAAGATCTCCATATATGCAAAGAACTAAGGTCACGTGTCCCCACGTGACCCCTGAAAAGATCCCCAAAAATGAGAAGGAAAAAGCTTTGAGGCAATGCCTCACGTGCTTCCATGTGACCTCCAAAACAAAGAGAATAAAAACAAAGAAAATGTTGGCTCTGGGTGCTCTCACGTGTTACCACGTGACCCCTAATAAATGCCTTAACGAATCAGTGCATGAGTGCCTATCACGTGCCCACATGTGATGGCCAGGAAATTAAAAGTGTTTAACACTTATTCGCAGATTTGAGAATAAAACAAAGGAGATCTGGCCCCACATTTAGCGCGCCCTCACGTGTCCCCACGTGACCCTTAACAAATCCATTTAATATCTAATGGATGGATGCCCATCACGTGCTCACACGTGATGGCCTTAAAGACTAAAAGTGTTTAACACTTATTTATTCTGAGAACAAAATAAAGGAAGACTGGTCCCCACCTTCAGATGCCTCACATGGCCCCACGTGACCAATCCCATTTTAGTGTTTAACACTATTTTTGAAGCGTTTTGTTCTTAGTGTTTAACACTATTTTCAGCGCATCACGTGGGAACACGTGACCATAAAATATATGTTAGTGTTTAACACTATATTCAAATCAATCCTAGCCTAAATTGGCTAAGTCCTTTTGAGGCAAGACTCCCCTTTGACTGAGCCTCAAATATACCCTTGTCTTCCAAGATTGATCATCTCATATGGCATATGAGTGCCCAGCACTCAACAAAGATAAAATGCCCTCAAACTCTTATTTAGCATTGCTAAGTGACGAGGGGCTGAACCCAGACAAATGTCTAATGGTCCAATAAAGGGCCAACATTTCAAATTTAATTGGACTTAGCCCAAGTTGGCCATAAGTCCTCAATTCAGATTTAACTGAGCAAATGAGCTCATAATCTAATTAATTGATCTTAGTTCCAAATTGGACTACAGATCCCCAATCCACTTTGGTTCGAGGGTACATCTCTTCACTCCTCTGATATTTGTCGTTGTAATCCTTCAACGTCTTCAGAGAAGTGACGGGTCCCGACAACCACACATTTCACGGATTATGATGTCCTTAACCTCGACCGTGATGTCTTTAAACGAACATTGGACTGTGGGGTGCTTAAACTCATGGACTATGATGTCCTTAACCTCGACCGATGTCTTTAAACTAACGTTGGACTGCGGGGTCCTTAAATTCATGGATTATGATGTCCTTAACCTCGACCGTGATGTCTTTAAACTAACATTGGACTGTGGGGTCCTTAAACTCATGGACTATGATGTCCTTAACCTCGACCGTGATGTCTTTAAACTAACATTGGACTGTGGGGTCCTTAAACTCATGGACTATGGTGTCCATCACCTTGACTGTGAGGTCTTTAAACTCACGGACTATGATGTCCTTAACCTCGACTGTGATGTCTTTAAACTAACATTGGACTGTGGGGTCTTTAAACTCATGGACTATGATGTCCTTAACCTCGACCGTGATGTTTTTAAACTAACATTTGACTGTGGGGTCTTTAAACTCACGGACTATGATGTCCTTAACCTCGACCGCAATGTCTTTAAACTAACAATGGACCGAGATGTCCTTAAACTAACAACGGACCGTAATGTCCTTAAACTAATCGACCGCAATGTCCCTAAACTAAACAATAGAGCCCAATTGCTCTTTTGTCGGATCTAAATGATCCTGTTAAGTTGATCTTAGTCTAAAAATTAGACTAACGTATCCTTAGCATACGTTTAAGTTGATCTTAGTCTCAAATGAGGCTAACATATCCTTAAACCCAAACCAAAACCCAAATCTAAGAAAGTACGGATTTGGACTAATCCACGCCCTACGGGCAACAACATACATTAGTCTCCGTATACAATCCACGGGCAACCACAAACGAAACAAACACCCACGACACGAAGTGACCATCTGGAGAAGGAGAAAGTTGTTACCGCGATGCGGTAGCGTAATTAACTGCAGGGGCTTGCGCCTGCAGGGAAGAGCGTCCCCACAATCAAAAACCCCTTAAACGAGGGGGAATCTGACGAAGTCTGCTACATCGGCCGCATCCGTCTGAACCTTCGATACATGGTGCCATAAATCAACTTGGCATTTTCGGAGAGGTGGACGGATAGCACCAATTAGCATCTGCCCTGAATTTCAGGCCTGACGTCCTAACGTCCCGGTCGCGTCTTTCGGCGGGGAACGGATTCTGGCATGCCCGGTGGGACCTTTTCTTCTTTCCACTACACACTCCGTATGTCGTGTTTCGCGAACAAGTCGTGGTTTGACATGGTTGCCTTTGGATGTGAAGTACTTAGATTTAGTATCTTGCTCCGTGCAGAAAAATAGAAGATCAATGGCTTCAAACTGCACTAACAGTAACTGCAACTCTCGCTCCGTCCCGTCCGGAGGAGTGACTTACGGGCCCCAAGTGGCCTCCATCTTCGCTATGCCGATGGAACAGGTGACTCAGGCCACCACTGGATTGTTCTTCGGGACCATGATCCCGCCAACGAGCTTCAACGCTGTTGGGGTAAAAATTTACACCCCGGTTGACCAAGTCAAAATCAAAGTCAACCCCAAGCCAAGTGGGCCCAAGCCCAGATCCAGTGGGCTCATGCCCGGGTCGAGCCCGAACATGAAGCGGCCGGCCTTGCCCCATGCCAAGATAAAAATTTTGTAATAAATAATTTTTTTTGCATTTCTTTTATTTTATTTTATGGATAAATGTAAGAAAAATAGGAATAAAGCCAAATTTTTGTAAAGTCCATGTATTATGTGCAAAAAGAAATGGCACATGAGCCATGGGATAGGCAAAATGCCATTTTGTGAATCACAAGGGGCTATGTGTAAAGTGTATAGCCTATAAAGGCAAAGATAATGAAAATATCTCACAACTTTTCTCTCTCCAAAAAAATTTAGATCTGAGATCTTTTCTCCTTCTTTAAGGTTCCAAAATCTTTTTCTTTCTTTTGAATTAAATCAAGAGTTTTACTCTTCATTTTATAAAACAAAAATAGTTTTTCTCCACCAAACCCACAAAGGGGAACTTGGATCTGTCACTAGATCTCAAAAAGGAGAGATTTTTTTAAAATCCCATATCTCTTGATCTTCAAGATCCAGCCAACAGAAGAGGAAGAAGAACCCCCTTCATTAACCCAAAGCATCTTAGGAGTTTAAACTCCACCCTATTTTCTCTTTAGAGAATTTCCAGGGCTAAAAGCCCCCTTTTCCTCGCCGACACGTGGCGCGCTTGCGCTCTAGCGCCCTGCGCTCGAGCGCAAAGCGCCCACGTACCGACACGTGACGCGCTTGCGCTCCGGCGCCCAGCGCCCGAGCGCAAAGCGCCCACGTGCCGACACGTGGCGCGCTTGCGCTCAAGCGCCTAGCCGCTAGCCCCACGCATCCTTTGGATGTCTTTTCCCCCTTTATTTATATATACATGTATATATATACATATGTATACATATGTACACATACACATACTCCACGACACTGTCCATGTTAGAAAAATTTTTCTAACGGGGCGCCACCCCGCACCCCGCAAGCAGCCCCCTTGACCTCCAACCCGCTATCCGGGTAGCGGGACCCCCGTAAAAACTCTGCGTGGCTTCCGATATATCCAAACCCCCTTTCAAAACACAACACACGTACACTGCACATCGAGTTCGCATGACCAGTTTAACCCGTCAATCGGAGGTTCCCTCGCTCCAAAGGCGAGGGGTAATTAACGGCAGTTTAGTCAGCGGCTGCCGGAGATTCGGATCCCCACAATCATTAAACCCCGACCTATCCTAGGCAGGGGGAATCTGTAGTACGCCTGACAAGCGTGCGCGTATTCCCATCTCAATGGGGTGATGAAAAACACCCTACAGATTCTGGCACGCCCGGTGGGACCTGTCTCTCCTCCCATATTTCGGGTTAAACGTTCATGCGAACTCAATCAATATACATATCGATTGCCTATACTGAAATGATGTTTTTTTTCCGTGCAGCAATCAACTTTCGACGACAATGTCTCCCAAGATGAATTCGGCTTCCAACGCGACCCCGATCTCGTACGTGGTCAAGGTCAATGCTCGTGTGGTTCTCCCCGCAAGCCTCAGTCGACAGTGGGAGGAACTGCCCCGTCAGTTTGGCTCCGTCATCATCTACCCTGCCGGAAGCGCTCATCTGGCAGAAATCCCAGCAAAGCAGGCGGCCAAGCCGGTCTCAAGGGGCAAGAGGCCGAATGTTGTGATCGCCAAGGCACCACAAACGAAACTTAAAATGGTGTCTGAACGGCTCTCTGGCGCTCCAGCTGGGGGCAAGACTTCTGGTACGAAGGGCAACATCAAATGTTGCGGACGAGCTCAGGCGATGACTCCAACAAGTGCACAATCGATCGTATCTCCAAAATCCTCCATCGCCTGGTCTACGGTGTCTTCCCAAAGAGCCGAAGTCTGCCAGGTGCTTAGAACAGAAAATTTAAGGCAGAAGCGGCTCAGGTATCGAGCTAACAAGAGGGCCACGACTTCAGCCAAATGGAATTTTGTGAAGTTCCAAGTGCAGGGTCACCCCGCGACGACGGCTGAGTCGGACGTGAGAATCAGCAATTCCTTCGAGCCTCTGAAGTGGGTTCAGAAAAATGCCATGACCGCTAGAATCAAGAAGACAGCGGTCCGAACAATGCTACAAAGAGACGTGTCCCGGCCCCAACAGAAAAGGTATGACACTGTCTCTTCAAGAGTCTATCGGGCGCTCTGTGCCACATGAAAGCAGCGGGGAAAATCCAGAAAAGAAGCGCCAGCACCATTCAAGAATCCGGCCAGGCCATCCGCCTTCAATCGACTGCCCGCTACCGAAACAGGAGGGCCAAGACAGCGATCCGTGAAATCAGCCGCCGATAATAAAAAGACGGCTGGATATGTCGTCCATACGGTCTATATGGCGGGCGGGCGTCCCAGCGACAACCTTCGCAGCAAAAGCAAGGATGGGGCCACTACATCCCAAGTCCAATCTGGCTTGAATGTGGTTGCCGCTTCCCAAGAATAGCCGCCTCTGCTGGATGATGAAAACCCTCTTGATGAGGACGATAGGCAGAAGGACCCTTCGGTCCAGGCAGAGTCAAGCTCAGAGAGCGAGGAAGAGCCGACCTTCCGCCCCAGGACCGCGGAGCAAGAGCTGCTCCAAGATCTTCGAAAACAGCTCAGGAGGAAGGATAAAGAGATGGCCAAGCTCTATTTGAAGATTGACGACTTAACGAACGTTGTGATGCAGCTTACGGCTCAAATTGCTCGAGCGCCTCCTAATCAAGCACAAGTCGCTACTAATCAGCCGGGTGATGACAATCCGAAGCAGCCATTGCCTGCTTCTTTGGGTCCAAGAATGGTCGAGCCGCACAAAAGCTGGCCACATTCCGCTTCTGGGGATGCCTTGGCCCCAGATAGCACTATCCCGCTAACACAAGATCGGATAATGGATTTGGTCACCAGCAAAGTTAAAACATTGGTGGCCGAAGCTGAAGCTCAGAAAGAAATTGGCAGTAGTGGGCGGCCGTATCCTGCATACTACGATCTGATCGAGTTCCCGAGCGGCTACGTCATTCCTAAATTCGGAAGGTTCGACGGAATGGGGAATGCAAATCAGCACGTCGCCCACTTCAAAGCCTCGTGTGGAAATACACGGGGCAATGACGCACTCCTTCTTCTTCAGTTTGTCAACAGCCTTACCGGTGTCGCCTTCGACTGGTACGCGAGTATACCAGACGGGTCCGCCATTACCTTTGCCCAAATGGAGTCTCTGTTTTGGCAAAGGTTCATGAGTGTCAGTGATAAAATCTCCCTTACCGACCTTGTGAGGACCAAGCCAGGGAAGAATGAAAGCAACACCGACTTTATTGCCCGATGGCGTAATCTCACGGTCAAGTGCGAACCGCCGCTGGAGCAGGACCAGTCCGTCAGCCTTCTTATTGGAAACCTCAGTAATTGGATGGTCCCATTCTTGTATACAGCAGGCCTCAAGACGTTTCAAGAGCTAACCAAGAAAGTCCAAATGCTGGAACGCTCGAAGCAAGAGTCCCCGCCGGACTCTCAGAGAGACAAAACTTGGAAAAGCAAGCGGGACGACAGCCGTAGAAGCGGGAGTTCCAGCAGTACCAATGTCTTCAATGTGTCCGACAATGAAGAAAAGCGAAGGGCGGGCGAATCCAAAACCAACCGGTCTCGAAAGCCATTGCTGGGAGGAGATGGGCCTTCCCTAGAGGAGAAGAAGAACAAGATTTACTCTTTCAGAAGGGACAAGGTCCGTAAGATATTTAAAGATGCCTTGAACAACGGCCTACAATTGCCGGATTCGAAAAGACCCCAAGAAGCAAAAATGACCGACAATCCCCTGTATTGCCCGTACCACCGAGTAGTGAGCCATGCGATCGAGGATTGCTATATCTTCAAGGACTGGGTCGAGAAGCAGTACAAGGCTGGAGAGATCGAGCTGTCCAAAAGCGTGTCGGTGAACAATCAAGTTGCAACCGCCAACTTTATACAGACAGACGTTGAAGCCTTCTGGGAGCAGACGGCTGAACCCGCTGCCCTGACAAACGAAACTGACTCATGGCGGCCTCCGTGGAGTACGCACATATCTAATAAGACGAAGAAGATGCTAAAGCTACTTCAGAAAGAGCCCAGGATGGAATGGGAAGGACAGAAGAAGCCTACCAGTCCAGCTGCCAATGCGACTCCATCAGGCTCAAAATCCAAGAAGCTCAAGAAGAAGAAAAGTGCAGCTCGGCGCGAAAAAGAGTCTGCAGGAAGATCGGCCATTCAAAAATATATCGATTCCCTCGAAGAATATGAACAAAAGGAAAGAACATTGATTCAATTGAAGGAGTTCTTCCCTGTACAAGCGGCTGAAATTCTGGAGGAGTTAGAAGAAGACTCCAATGAAGAGATCCCAGTAGTGACCTGCTACGCCATCCATCTTGGCAGCGACTCAGAAGAGGAGCTCTGTTTTCTCGAAGAGGACGAGGAGCTCGCCTTAACGGCCAATCAAATCCAGCTCAGAAGCGGCAGGGCTCTACCGCCAAATCAGGGCAACGCCCCAAAAGGGAAGGAAAAACAAGTCGCTAATGAAGAAGATGGCAAAGAACCGGCTGTTGAAAACATAAGTCCTTCCTCGGTGGACTATAATGTCTTGGCACATCTCCGGAAGCTTCCGTCTCTCCTGAGCATCTACGACGCCTTGGTCCTATCTAAGGAGCTTAGAGATGTTCTCATTCACGCTCTACAAAACCCCGAGCGGTATCAGGTTCACTTTGCGGAAATTAATATGAAAGAAGCCCAGCACGCTTTGCATGCCGCCGCAGTCACATTTAAGGATGAAGACTTGCTACTGGAAACAGCTGAGCATAATCGGCCGCTTTACGTGACCGGGTACAGCGACGGAGATCGGATTAATCGCATATTGATTGATCCGGGGTCTTCAGTGAACATCATGAACTTGCGGACGCTGAAGAGTTTGTCAATGGATGTCCGACACCTGTCAAGGGAAAGGATTGTCATTCAAGGCTTCAACCAAAATTGCCAGCAAGTTCTGGGGTCCATAGCTCTGCCAATCAAATTCGGGGATCTGCAAACTGAAGCTGAGATATACGTGATCGACGCCGACACGTCTTATAAGATTCTCTTGGGGCGGCCGTAGCTCTACGATTACGGCATCATTCCATCAACTCTCCATCAATGCATGAAGTATACTAAAAATGGCGAAGAAAAACACATTGACGGAGACATCCAACCGTTCGGTGTGCATGAAGTCCGATATGAAGATTCTTGGTACTTTATGAACCACCAAAATGCTAAGCCACAACTAACTGAGGATAGACCGGCCCCAAGACTCAAAAGCAAATCTGCGCCAGCTGTCACTTTCAAAAGCAAAAATGTCCAAGTGCGCCCGTATTTCGGTAGCGACACTGATGAGTCCGACGCTGGAAGTCCGTCCTTCCGTAAAACTCGCCCTCATTTTGGTAGCGATACGGATGAATCTGTCACTGAAGCCCCATCTAGTAGTAAAGTCCGCCCTCATCTTGGCAGCGACACTGAAGAGTCATAGGAAGAGGACCTGTCATGCAACAGCGGTGCAGATTGGACCCCCATGCAAAAAGCGAAACTACGAGAGACCCTCGAAATTGCAGAAGGGTCCCTAGCCATCACAAGGGTGCCGGAGCAGATGTGCAAAGAGCTCGATGCGTTGTTAGTCTCCACCGTAGACCAGCTGAAAACTTTCTACGTCCCCGGGAGGAAAAATGGACAGAAGGGCATCCTGTTTTATGGGTCAACCCCCGTTGTGCACCCGGACGATCTTTCTATCGCGTGCCTTCCCTATGAGAAAGGCATAAGAGCCGTCCTCAATCCTAGATACTATACGCCCGAGATGCGGGAATACTTTAAAAAGTGCGGATGCCGGTTATATCAAACGGAGTCCGAAGCAAAGTTTTACGAAGGGCTATGGCATCCACCCCAGGTCCGAGCACTCATCGATGGACGAATTCCAGATAAACGGGGCATAGGCTACGTTCAACCTGATTCCAAAGCGTGCTACATGATCCATGTTGGTGAGGCCAGCGAAAGATCAAATGATGATGACGAAATAGCCGAGCCAGAAGAAGCTCCTCAAGAGCTCGAAGATGGAGGACAAGCAACCTTTGATGAGCTAACCGAGATTGACTTAGGAATGCCCGATAATCTAAGGCCGACCTACATCAACTCACTCTTGTCGGAGGAAATGAAAGAGCAGATAATTGCCTTGCTGCATGAGTTCGTCGACTGCTTCGCGTGGACGTACAAAGAAATGCCTGCCCTTTCCCCTGAAGTAGCCATGCATAAGCTGGCTATATCTCCTGATGCTAAGCCAGTCAAATAAGCTCCTCGAAGAATGAGAAGGGAGTTGGAAGAAAAGGTCATCGAGGAAACCAAGAAACTCATCGATGCCGGCTTCATCAGGGAAGAGAAATATGCGGGCTGGATTGCATGCATAGTCCCAGTGAAGAAGAAAAATTGGGCAGATCCGAGTTTGTGTCGATTTCAGGGACCTCAACAAGGCATGTCCTAAAGACGACTTCCCGCTACCGGTCATGGAAATGATGGTCGATGACACCTCAAATTACGAACTGTTCACCTTTATGGATGGCTCGTCTGGATATAATCAGATCAAGATGTCGCCAGAGGATGAGAAATACACAGCATTTCGAACCCCGATCGGAATATATTGCTACAAGGTAATGCCGTTCGGACTGAAGAACGCAGTGTAGGGTTCCTAGGCACACTCAAGAGGTTCCACAAGGCATCAACCATGCCAAATTAAAATTTTCCGGTGCCGAGAAACCCTAATCGAGATCGTTAACTAGATATTAGGCGAAACTACAAGCTACTAAACAGCTTTAGTACTAAGTGAATGGAAATACAACCTTTGTAGATCCGGTCCACCACTCCTTTAGCTCCGTGATGACGTCCCTCCGCTGCAACCATCGGAATCATGGACTCTCACGGTGGTTTCATCGAAGAAATGATCGGGCTATGTCGATGACTTCGATGCCGAAGATGATCTACGTTGAGGCGACTATAACTCGAGCTCCAACTTCACCAAGTCATGAAACTTATGAAGAAAACACCCTATACTACATGGCAAGTGGTAGAGGATGAAGAAATAGGAAGTGGGTTCACTTTGGATTTTGATTTCTCACTTGGATTCATCACTTGTAATTTTCAAGTAAGCTTTCTTCACCTCTTGAAGAAGATGAAGAAGAAGAAAGAAAAAGAATTCTTAATTAAAATAATTCAAGTGAATCTTATCATTTAGCAACCATGGGTGAGTTAACTTGTGTAGAGAATAAACTAGGGTTTAGGTTTAATGGTTAGGTTAAGGTAAAAGACAAAATGGCAAAGACTTTTAAAGCTTCATGAAGCTTCATGGATAAAACAAAGCATGCCTCCATTTTATTCTTTGCCAAAATGAATAAAGTAAATTAAATAAATAAATCAAACCCTAACCATTAACCTAATCATAGTTTAAAGTAAACACACACCCAAGTTTGCAT
The DNA here is from genome assembly GCA_030015575.1 of Agapanthus africanus. Classification (NCBI taxonomy): domain Eukaryota; kingdom Viridiplantae; phylum Streptophyta; class Magnoliopsida; order Asparagales; family Amaryllidaceae; genus Agapanthus; species Agapanthus africanus. The sequence goes on from CM057340.1 coordinate 626,581,661, forward strand.
GTATCATCAAACATGATACAAACTAGTGCACAAACATATATCATATATACAATGTGCACATTCAAGTGAGATAATCAATTTTAAGTGAACCAATACTAGTTAATGTAAAGTAATATATCAAATATATATAATTATACATTAAATCATTAAATCAACACTTGATTTAACGATCCGGTCATATCGCATATGACCGACTAATATCCAATGTATCGACTTATCGAATCAATCCTCGATTCGATAACTAGGTTATATCGCATACAACCAATCGATACATTCATCACGAGAATAGAATACGGTATCACATACACGCATTATTCTCGGTCCCGCACATATCTCATATGCGCTCCTATTTCGTTTCGCTTGAGCCAGGAAACCTCTGTGTAGGACTCTAAAGACTCGTCAATACGCCGGCAGCAGGTGATGATCATATCAAACACCCACAAGCCGCAAGCGGTCTGCTAAACGTAACGGCCACCCGGGTATTGAGCGATCAGAAGATCAACGAGCAAGCCCACTCACACTCCTGTGAATCCAACCAGTAACACTTACCGTACAGTCCGGGCTCGTCGTCTGATATGTCGCATATCTCGCCTAGGGGTGGTAAACGTCAGACCCCAATAGCTCGATAAGTCGTGTCGATATGAGGTCTATAACAGTTCGAGAAACTACTAGTAACACTTACCAGTAAATCTCAGCAACCCTGGCCAGGGATTTCCGGTTATAGCCAATCAAACACAGCGCAACATCAACTCCCAATACCGGGAGAGACGAATCCCCTCCTATCGCTCATTGCCTCCATGTGATTCGGGACTGTACCCAAAAACCACTGTTTTCCACCCCCTCTTGGACGTGGTAAGGTGGAAATCAAAGCACAGTGGGAATCACACAAGACTCTATGACGATCTCGGGTCGACAGACTAACCTGTACCAGTGTCACCAGAGAACTGCCATCTGACGTAAGGTATAATACCATCTAGGAGTTCTCGGCGAGTCCGTCCAGTGTACCCAGTCTCCACTGAGCACCCGTATATCATCTCTGATGTCAAACACCAATGGATATGGGATCATCCATCGCCCATCTGTATGGGTCGAGAAGGTATACGCTAGTCTACTCTGGTATATCGATGCCCCGTCTCGATACACCTACGACTGGGGACCTTGAAGGATGTACTTATGGACTACCATGTCCCTACTAGTATGATCCGTATCATAGTCCAGGTAGTCAAGTACACATCCTAAGGGCTTTACCAACATATAACAGAGAGACAATCAGTGTACACGTTAAGGTAAAGAGCAACCAGATAGCATACTATCATGTCGAGCAAGAAAGTCCTCCCTATATATGTCCAAGCATCCACTACAATATACATCCTATGTATAGTAATGGCCTCTAGGGCATACATATAACTAACAATCTCCCACTTGCACTAGGGCCATCTGATAGCAAGTGGTTGTAGTATCTCATACTCAACCATCCCATAAAAGTCTCTCTCTGGGAAAAGGCCTTTGTGAGTGGATCCGCCGTGTTGTCCTCTGAGTCTACTTTCCTAACCTCGATCACCCTGGAGATCAACTATCTCCATGATCAGGTGATGCTGCCTCAGAATACGTCTGGGTCACTGATGGGACCGGGGTTCCTTGGCATAAGCCATAACTCCATTGTCACACAATGGGAGGAACTAAGTTCATCTCATGAACTAATATACACCCAGACAGCCTCTTTGGTAGCATCTTAAGTAGCGATGTATCTTGCCTTTAATCGTCTAGTATGTCACGGTATCTAGCTTGGAACTCTTCCAACATACCGTCTCTCCATAGAGGGTAAAGACAATGCCTATGACTGACATTCAGTCATCCTTATCACCCTGGAATACTTCCATTGATTCTCCCCAGGATCAGTTGATACCATCTCACTACATCTAGTGAGAATCCTAACATCCATTTAGATCTATCTCATAGATCCAAACTCAGGATTTAGGAGGTATCACTTTTATCCTATACGGAGAATCCTTGTGATAAGCGGAGATTGACCGAGCGTAGCATAGGAAACTCCTTCCCTATTGAGAGTATGTCATCCACGTACTCTACGAAAATCACCATCATACTCCCTATTACCTTTTTGTATATACAAGGTTCATCTACCATTTTGATGAAGTCAAACTTTTTGACTACCACATCAAAACAGACGTTCCAACTCCGCGATGCCTGCCTTATCCTATAAAGCATCTTACACACCTTTCCGCTGCTCCCACTGTCTACGAAGCCCTCTGGCTGTGTACATATAGACGCTTCTTCCAAAACATCATTTAGAAAAGCAGTCATGACACCCAACCACCAGATATCGTAGTCATGGTATGTAGCCGTGGTAAGTAGGATCTGGATGGACTTAAGCATAGATCCTTAGAAAAGGTTTCAACATAATCCATACCTGGTCAATGATGCAAACCTTTAACAAGTCTAGTTTTGAAAGTCTCAACTTTTCCATGTACACCAAGTAATCTTCTCAAGATATACTTGCTCCTGATGGGGATTTAACCCTTCAGATATAGCAACCAAAGTCCATACTTTGTGGGTGTATAAGGATTCTGTAGAGTTCCTTGGCACTCAAATGAGGTCTCACGTGGCATCAACCATGCCAGTTTCAAGTTTTGCGGTGCCGAGAAACCCTAGATACGGATCGTTGGCTAGAATTTTAGGCGACAAAACAAACTAGTTAACAACTTAACTATGAGTTAACGAAAATACAACCTTTGTAGATCCGGTGCTCCACCTCCATAGCTCCATGATGATGTCTCCTCGCTGCGATCATCGGATCCCGGGCTCTAGCGTCGGCTTCATCGGAGAAAAAGCGGGCTAGGTCATCGACGACGATGCCGAAGATGATCTACGTCGAGGCATCACAAGATCAAGCTCCACCTTCACCAAGCCATGAAAACTTGTGAAGGAAACACCCTATACTACTTGGCAAGAGGTAGAGGATGAAGAAATAGGAGGTGGGTTCACTTTAGATTTGGATTTCTCACTCTTTTTCATCAATCACCATTGATGAAGTCAAGCTTTCTTCATTGAAGAAGATGAAGAAGAAGATGATAATATTATGATAAGTTATATCAAAATTGAAAAGAAAAGCAATACTTATCATAATACAACCATGGTTAGGTGTAGAGAATTAACTAGGATTAGTGAATGGTTGGGTTAAGACATGAAGACAAAATGGTCACTTTAGTCAAACCTTCATGAAGCTTCAACAAGCTTCATCTTTTAAAGCAACCATTTTCTCTTTTTCTTTTGTCAAAACAAAATAAAAAAATGCATAAATAAATCAAATGAAACCCTAACCATTAACTAACCATGATTTAATCACACACTTAACCAAGTTAACATGTATCATCAAACATGATACAATCAAGTGCACAAAAGTATATCACATATACAACTTGTGAACTTCAAGTGAGAAAATCCTTTTAAAGTGAACCAATACTAGTTAATGCAAAGTAATATATCAAATATATATAATTATGCATTAAATCATTAAATCAACACTTGATTTAACGATCCGGTCATATCGCATATAACCGACTAATATGCAATGTATCGACTTATCGAATCAATCCTTGATTTGATAACTAGGTTATATCGCATACAACCAATCAATACATTCATCGCAAGAATAGAATACGGTATCACATACACGCATTATTCTTGGTCCCGCACATATCTCATATGCGCTCCTATTTCGTTTCGCTTGAGCCAGGAAACCTCTGTGTAGGACTCTAAAGACTCGTCAATACGCCGGCAGCAGATGATGATCATATCAAACACCCACAAGCCGCAAGCGGTCTGCTAAACGTAACGGCCACCCGGGTATTGAGCGATCAGAAGATCGACGAGCAAGCCCGCTCACACTCCTGTGAATCCAACCAGTAACACTTACTGTACAGTCCGGTCTGATCGCCTGATATGTCGCATATCTCGCTTAGGGGTGGTAAACGTCAGACCCCAATAGCTCGATAAGTCGTGTCGATATGAGGTCTATAACAATTCGAGAAACTACTGGTAACACTTACCAGTAAATCTCAGCAACCCTGGCCAGGGATTTCCGGTTATACCCAATCGAACACAGCGCAACATCAACTCCCTATACCGGGAGAGATGAATACCCTCCTATCGCTCATTGCCTCCATGTGATTCGGGACTGTACCCAAAAACCACCGTTTTGCACGCCCTCTTGGACGTGGTAAGATAGAAATCAAAGCACAGTGGGAACCACACAAGACTCTATGACGATCTCGGGTCAACAGACTACTCTGTACCAGTGTCACCAGAGAACTGCCATCTGACGTAAGGTATAATACCATCTGGGAGTTCTCGGCGAGTCCGTCCAGTGTACCCAGTCTCCACTGAGCACCCGTATATCATCTCTGATGTCAAACACCAATGGATATGGGATCATCCATCGCCCATCTGTATGGGTCGAGAAGGTATACGCTAGTCTACTCTGGTATATCGATGCCCCGTCTCGATACACCCACGACTAGGGACTTTGAAGGATGTACTTATGGACTACCATGTCCCCACTAGTATGATCCGCATCATAGTCCAGGTAGTCAAGTACACATCCTAAGGGCTTTACCAACATGTAACAGAGAGACAATCAATGTACATGTTAAGGTAAAGATCAACCAGATAGCATACTATCATGTCGAGCAAGAAAGTCCTCCCTATATACGTCCCAGCATCCACTACAATATACATCCAATGTACAGTAATGGCCTCTAGGGCATACATATAACTAACAATCTCCCACTTGCACTAGGGCCATCTGATAGCAGTGGTTGTAGTATCTCATACTCAACCATCCCATAAAAATCTCTCTCTGGGAACAGGCCTTTGTGAGTGGATCCGCTGTGTTGTCCTCTGGGTTTACTCTCCAAACCTCGATCCCCTGGAGATCAACCATCTCCACGATCAGGTGACACTGCCTTAGAATATGTCTGGATCACTGATGGGACCGACGTTCCTTGGCATAAGCCACAACTCCATTGTCTCACAATGGTAGGAACGTAGTTCATCTCATGAACCAATATACACCCAAACAGCCTCTTTGGTAGCATCTTAAGTAGCGATGTATCCTGCCTTTATCGTCTAGTATGTCACGGTATCTAGCTTGGAACTCTTCCAACATTCCGTCCCTTTACTGAGGGTAAAGACAATGCCTGTGAATGACATTCAGTCGTCTTTATCACACTGGAACACTTCCAGTGATTCTCCCAGGATCAACTGATACGATCTCACTACAACTAGTGAGTTTCCTAACATCCATTTAGATCTATCTCATAGATCCAAAACCCAGGATTTAGTAGGTATCACTTTGATCCCATGTGGAGAATCATTGTGATAGGCGGAGATTGATCGAGCGTAGCATAGGAAACTCTTTCCCTATCAAGAGTATGTCTTCCACGTACTCTATGAGGATCATCACCATACTCCCTACTACCTTTTTGTATATACAAGGTTCATCTACCATTTTGATGATGTCAAACTCTTTGACTACTTCATCAAAAACAGATGTTCCAACTCCGTGATGCCTGCTTTATCACATAAACCATTTTGCACACGTTTCCGCTGCTCCCACTGTCTACGAAGCCCTCTGGCTGTGTACTCATAGACGCACTCTTCTAAAACATCATTTAGAAAAGCAGTCATGGCACCCAACCGCCAGATATCGTAGTCATGGTATGTAGCCGTGGCAAGTAGGATCTGGATAGACTTAAGCATAGATCCTTAGAAAAAGTTTCATCATGATCCACACCTGGTCAATGATGCAAACCTTTAACAAGTCTAGCTTTGAAAGTCTCAACTTTTCCATCTCAGATCATTAAGCATCCAGCCATTCTTACAGAGTCTTACTCCTGATGGCCAGTTCGAAACTAGTTTGGTCATCATCTCATGATGCAATCCTCTCTCCCACTGTCATAGAGTAACCGAAGTATCTCTCAGGCGGGTGAGGAACCTTACTAGATCGGCGGAGAGGCTGAGGTTCGTTGGAATCTACTGAATCCTTTGGTTCTATCAAATTATCAGCTGCAGTTTGTATAGCTGGAACCTTTCCAATTCTACTTTACAGACCTTGCCTCGAGTTTGTCCGGATTTTGCTTTTAGACATAGGCCGGACAACCCCAAATCTTAACTAGCTTAAGACATGGGCTCTTCCCTTTCCATATCGCATATGAAATGGTAGGCAATTGATTTGATTGGAACCCTATTCAATAGGTATGCAGCTTCTCATGCGCATAACTCCCAAAAGGAAATAGGTAACTCAGTAGTACTCATCATAGAGCACACCTTATCATATAGGGTGTGATTGCTCTGCCCGATATACCATCGTGCTATGGTGTATTTGGAGGAGTAATGCTGATAGAGAATCTCATTCTCCTTTAGAATAGACCAGGAATTCCGTGCTCAAGTATTCTCCTCCCTGATCTCATCATAGGACATAATACTTATACCCGTATTTTGGTTCTCTACTTCTAATTTATATTCTGTGAATATCTCAAAAGGTTCGGACTCATGTTTCAACAAGAACATATGTCTGAATCTAAAGAGATCATCAGAGAACGTAATGAAGTATAAAGAACCAGTCCTGGCATGTGTAGACAGGGGACCTACATACATCAACATGTATCATCCCAAGAGTTTACTAACTCTTTCTCTGTTTCCAGTAAACGGAGCTATGGTCATCTTATCTCTGTGACATGACTGGAAAGTTTCATAAGATGTAAATTCAAACTGATTTAAATATGCATCTAATATATAACTTCAGCCAGTCGGATCGCATTGATATGACTTAGTCTACAATGCCTGAAGAAGGATCCGTTCATTTCTGAACTCTTCCTCTTCTGTGTGTTCCGTATACTAAGAACTGTAGTTTGATTTAGAACATTAATGCTTTTAGATAACGTGCCTGAACCGATCAACTTTTGATATAGGAAATGTTCAAAACATTATCCAACAATACAAAATTTTATCGTTTCTTTACTAATAAAGAGACAGATATGATTTTGCATAACAGGTTCGGTATCTAATAACATTCGTTCAGAATCAATGTATAGGTAACACAGGGTGACAGTGACCAACAGACTTGGCTGCAACACTTGCCCCATTTTCTGTCTCATGAAACTTATCACCCGTTCTCAGTTCTCTACCTATCTGTAGCCCTATGTAACAGATTACATATCTGGGATCCTGATCCGGTATCATATACCCAGGATGCAGAGGATACTGAGAAACAGTTCTTTGTAATGAACACACCCGAAGGAGATGCATCATATGCACTTTCTTCGTTTGGGCGGCACGGGAAATCTGGTATTCCCCAATTTCCTGCTCTGTCTTATAACAATTATAAGTTGGAGCGGGACCAACGTTCCCCAGCTCAGTATAACAAGCGGGTTCGGTCAATAATCCGTATTATTATCTTGATTAAGGCGTGACATGGTCGCTACCAGGAGAGAGAGAGAAGAAAACACTCAGCGTGCGCTCTTTCAAGAATAGATTGGTTATTATTTTATCTAATCAGGATGGCTCCCACTGCTTTTTATCAAATCTTCCTTCAAACCCTAAAAGGAAAGACTAGCCGGGATTAATTACACACTACAAGTTCGCCAATCTTTCAGCCAGGCCAGTGTCGGTACTTTGAGGGAGGTCCCCCGTGCTTTCGCACGAACCTAATTAATGTAAACCTCATTTTCCCAGAGGCGTAACCCCGTTGACACCTTTCTAGACACCTACTTGATCGGCTAATTGTAATGTATAAAACTCTCCCAGGAGTAACTCTTACTCGCAGCGGGTATCGGGATCCAACTATCTCATAGAAGGTATGCAATCTCATTGCAAATTTCAACACTTGAAATTCCCGATAATATTTTGCCCCTAGCGTCCTATGACCTTGACGCAGGCCAACAAACCATAGTGCGCTAGTCAAGTTCAACCCGTCATTTCCTGATTGAATTAAACCCACCCGCACGACCCTTGACGCAGGCCAACAAAGTCGCACGACTACCCTAATCCAATCTGCATCATATGCATAAGCAGATAAATACCAGTTAGCTACCGCACACTACGCCTTGACGCAGGCCAACAAACGTAGCACGAATACTAACTAGTACTTATCTGAAATGACGGAGGGCTACGACAGGTTTTTCTGAAAACCTATTGCGTAATGAACTTGATATCGTTGTAGAATCAAATGATTTTAAAATGGAGTGCTTTTGAGGCTTTTCCAGTTTTGCTAAAAGAGTCACTCCCGGTGAAGGGATCGTCGGTCCTTTCCTCGTCGAATGAGGTGCTGGATATATCATATATATCACTGTGCAAAACAAAAACTCTTAAAAGCAATCAAAAGACAAACCGAGTGTGTAGCATCTGCCAGTTATTGCTAAAGGAGTCACTCCCGGTGAAGGGATCTCGGTCCTTTCCTCATCGAATAAGGTGCAGGATATATCATATATACCGCTGTGCAAAGCAAGAACTGTAGCTCCCTGTATTATTTTGAAATTCGATTCTACAACATCTTAGGTTTCTTTTATTTCATTAATCTCATTAATGAAGTCCTATCATTTAAGTACCTAAACATCACAGATAAATACGACGTACACTTATGCCATCCGCATTCGCCTCGATGTCCCCTCGTGCACCGTTAGGTTAGGTAACTAACGACAGAGCGGGGCAGGGCTAGCGCGGGTGTAAAACATAAGTAACGTCTATATAATATATCATATATACTATATACTGTATCTATCACAGAACATCATATGATCACATCACAGATATCGCAGCAGAAGAAACATATGAAATATTGGATATACAAGGACGTCCGTGTTTTCAATACGAGCCAGTATAAAATACGGATTCCACGGTCGCGATGAATAGCCAAACCCACACCCCAAGACCCCTACGAGAGCGGCAAGCAACCCTACCAATTCTAGAGTTAGGAGACCCGGACTCGACTCCTCGAGTTGGTCTCCCACTGGACTCCAGAACCCGGTTACTTGTGCCCTCCTCCTTGGGTCTATCCTAGTGCGAAAAAGTAAATAATATACAGAGGGTGAAATCTTCCGCAACCTGAAAGTGCCCCAAATAAAAGAATATTACATACAAGTTTTTACATGAATGAAAATGAAAAACACTCATCTCACATAAAAACCCCCGGCTATTCAAACACGACGATCCAATATAACATATCCAGCAACACATAACATCACATGTCATCAATGTAAGTAAACATGCGCATCCCAATTGTCGTTGACATATAGCAACGAAACCGGCGATATCACATATTACACTTACGGTCACAGAAAAGAAAGTGTAAAACTACAACAGTTGGAATCCGCAATCTCCATAGACATCGCATGCTTAATCAAATGAATTACTTAGACATCGCATGCCTAACCATTATAAACCCCGCATTTTAGTCTCAAAATCGAAAACACTTTTCAATATCAAGTCGGGCAATTCAACAAGATTCCCGACATCCTGATCGAATGCTCGTCGCAAACTTCAGTAGGCGGCCGCACCCCCGACGCCGTCGACAAAGTGCACCAAGGTGGAACACCGCTGCCGCGAGCACCCGAACGGATGCTTTCGGCGACGGGGTTCTCCTACAGTCACTTGGTCGGGGCTATGGAGTGAGGCTGTCTATTAAGTTTACCCGACGAGTATCCGCGTACGCTACGTGATTGTAACGGACTTTTGATCGCATCAAAATTCCGTAGCAACCGATCAAGTGAGACTAAATTGCTAGATTTATAACATTCATTCAGTTATCTCATAACTTCTTGTGAATTCCAATTATTGTATCACATTTCGGATAAAATAGAAAATGTTAAACTTTCCGATCTAACAATCGAACACCCAAGTTTTCCCGAAACAGCTCAACTCATGAAATAAGTTCAAAGACATTCACTTCGTGCCTCAGTACCAACGGTCCAGCCGTAGAAGGGTCAAGCCAACGCCTCACATGTGGCACGCCGTACTGCCCCAAACCCGAAGGTTCAAAGGGCAGTTCAAGACGGTCACATAATCGAGTTAAGGTTTGTTGTCTTCTAGAGGGTCCATCGCGTTACTTGCACTACTTAGAACGTCATTAAACTTCGGAAAAATCCAACACTTGGAAATTTCCCGACAGGGGAAAAGGTGGGTATTTATATCCGGTCGAACTTTTTAACATATTCAAAAATATCCGGAAAGCCACATAGACAAAGTCTGACAATCCGATCGAAACACCGAGTCCCCAATACAACCCAGAAAACTCAACTCTTGAGTTCAGAAAAAATAAATATCCCAGGAAAACCAGTACTGCAAAATAGGAATTACTGTGCAAAATTCAATGGGAGAAGAGACAAAATGGCCGCGGAACAGCCGCATTAGCACGCTAATGCCGCGGTTCCGCCGCACTTTAGAAAGATCATTAGGTAATTTTTGCACCGTAATTCTTAGAATTTCCTGCTGAATTTTCGGCATATTTTTAATCTGGAAAAAACCCAATTTTTGGAAAAAGTCCAGAGAGCAAATTTGTGTTAGGGTTTCGGTTTAATCGGACTTCAAACTCCGTCTACGCATCGCCTAAGGCTCTAGCTAGGCTCTGATACCACTGTAGGGTTCCTTGGCACTCAAATGAGGTCTCACGTGGCATCAACCATGCCAATTTCAAGTTTTGCGGTGCCGAGAAACCCTAGATACGGATCGTTGGCTAGAATTTTAGGCGACAAAACAAACTAGTTAACAACTTAACTATGAGTTAACGAAAATACAACCTTTGTAGATCCGGTGCTCCACCTCCATAGCTCCGTGATGATGTCTCCTCGCTGCGATCATCGGATCCCGGGCTCTAGCGTCGGCTTCATCGGAGAAAAAGCGGGCTAGGTCATCGACGACGATGCCGAAGATGATCTATGTCGAGGCATCACAAGATCAAGCTCCACCTTCACCAAGCCATGAAAACTTGTGAAGGAAACACCCTATACTACTTGGCAAGAGGTAGAGGATGAAGAAATAGGAGGTGGGTTCACTTTAGATTTGTATTTCTCACTCTTTTTCATCAATCACCATTGATGAAGTCAAGCTTTCTTCATTGAAGAAGATGAAGAAGAAGATGATAATATTATGATAAGTTATATCAAAACTGAAAAGAAAAGCAATACTTATCATAATACAACCATGGTTAGGTGTAGAGAATTAACTAGGATTAGTGAATGGTTGGGTTAAGACATGAAGACAAAATGGTCACTTTAGTCAAACCTTCATGAAGCTTCAACAAGCTTCATCTTTTAAAGCAACCATTTTCTCTTTTTCTTTTGTCAAAACAAAATAAATAAATGCATAAATAAATCAAATGAAACCCTAACCATTAACTAACCATGATTTAATCACACACTTAACCAAGTTAACATGTATCATCAAACATGATACAATCAAGTGCACAAAAGTATATCACATATACAACTTGTGAACTTCAAGTGAGAAAATCCTTTTAAAGTGAACCAATACTAGTTAATACAAAGTAATATATCAAATATATATAATTATGCATTAAATCATTAAATCAACACTTGATTTAATGATCCGGTCATATCGCATATAACCGACTAATATGCAATGTATCGACTTATCGAATCAATCCTTGATTCGATAACTAGGTTATATCGCATACAACCAATCAATACATTCATCGCGAGAATAGAATACGATATTACATACACGCATTATTCTCGGTCCCGCACATATCTCATATGCGCTCCTATTTCGTTTCGCTTGAGCCAGGAAACCTCTGTGTAGGACTCTAAAGACTCGTCAATACGCCGGCAGCAGATGATGATCATATCAAACACCCACAAGCCGCAAGCGGTCTGCTAAACGTAACGGCCACCCGGGTATTGAGCGATCAGAAGATCGATGAGCAAGCCCGCTCACACTCCTGTGAATCCAACCAGTAACACTTACCGTACAGTCCGGTCTGATCGCCGGATATGTCGCATATCTCGCCTAGGGGTGGTAAACGTCAGACCCCAATAGCTCGATAAGTCGTGTCGATATGAGGTCTATAACAATTCGAGAAACTACTGGTAACACTTACCAGTAAATCTCAGCAACCCTGGCCAGGGATTTCCGGTTATAGCCAATCGAACACAGCGCAACATCAACTCCCTATACCGGGAGAGACGAATCCCCTCCTATCGCTCATTGCCTCCATGTGATTCGGGACTGTACCCAAAAACCACCGTTTTGCACGCCCTCTTGGACATGGTAAGATGGAAATCAAAGCACAGTGGGAACCACACAAGACTCTATGACGATCTCGGGTCAACAGACTACTCTGTACCAGTGTCACCAGAGAACTGCCATCTGACGTAAGGTATAATACCATCTGGGAGTTCTCGGCGAGTCCGTCCAGTGTACCCAGTCTCCACTGAGCACCTGTATATCATCTCTGATGTCAAACACCAATGGATATGGGATCATCCATCGCCCATCTGTATGGGTCGAGAAGGTATACGCTAGTCTACTCTGGTATATCGATGCCCCGTCTCGATACACCCACGACTAGGGACTTTGAAGGATGTACTTATGGACTACCATGTCCCAACTAGTATGATCCGCATCATAGTCTAGGTAGTCAAGTACACATCCTAAGGGCTTTACCGACATGTAACAGAGAGACAATCAATGTACATGTTAAGGTAAAGATCAACCAGATAGCATACTATCATGTCGAGCAAGAAAGTCCTCCCTATATACGTCCCAGCATCCACTACAATATACATCCAATGTACAGTAATGGCCTCTAGGGCATACATATAACTAACAGATTCCATCTCAAATCGCTAAGCATCCAGCCATTCTTACAGAGTCCCACTCCTGATGGCCAGCTCGAAACTAGTTGGGTCATCATTTCATGATGCAATCCTCGCTCCCACTGTCATAGAGAAACCGAAGTATCTCTCAGGTGGGTGAGGAACCCTACTAGATCGGCGGAGAGGCTGAGGTTCGTTGGAAACAATTGAATCCTTTGGTTCTACCAAATCATCAGCTGCAGTTTGTATAGCTGGAACCTTTCCAGTTCTACATAACAGACCTTGCCTCGAGCTTGTCCGGATTTTGCTTTTAGACATAGCCCGGACAACCCCAAATCTTAACCAACTTAAGATATGGGCTCTTCCCTTATCATATCAAATATGAAGTGGTAGGCAATTGATTTGATTTGAACCCTATTCAATAGGTATGCAGCTTCTCAAGTGCATAACTCCCAAAAGGAAATAGGTAACTCAGTAGTACTCATCATAGAGCACACCTTATCACATAGGGTGCTATTGCTCCGTCCCGATATACCATCGTGCTATGGTGTATACGGAGGAGTAATGCTGAGAGAGAATCTCATTCTCCATTAGAAAAGTCCAAGAATTCCGTGCTCATGTATTCTCCTCCTTGATCACATCAAAGGACATAATACATACCCATATTGGTTCTCTACTTCTAACTTATATTCTGTGAATATCTCAAAAGGTTCGGACTTGTGTTTCAACAGGAACATATGTCTGAATCTAAAGAGATCATCAGAGAATGTAATGAAGTACAAAGAACCGGTCTTGGCATGTGTAGACAGGGGACCTTCATATATCATCATGTATCAGTCCCAAGAGTACACTAACTCTTTCTCTTCTTCCAATAAACAGAGCTGTGGTCATCTTATCTTTGTGACATGACTGGCAAGTTTCATAAGATGTAAATTCAAACTAATTTAAATATGCATCTAAATGTAACTTCAGCCAGTCGGGTTGCATTGATATGACCAAGTCTACAATACCTTAAGAAGGATTCGTTCATTTCTGAACTCTTCCTCTTGTGTGTGTTCCGTATACTAAGAACTGTAGTTTGATTTAGAACATCAATGCTTTTAGATAACGTGCCTGAACCGATCAACTTTTGATATAGGAAATGTTCAAAACATTATCCAACAATACAAAATTTTATCATTTCTTTACTAATAAAGAGACTGATATGATTTTGTATATCAGGTTCGATATCTAATAACATTCGTTCAGAATCAATGTATTTGGAATACAGGGTGACAGTGACCGACAGTGATCAACAGACTTGGCTGCAACATTTGCACCGTTTTCTGTCTCATGAAACTTATCACCCGTTCTCAATTCTCTACCTTTCTGTAGCCCTATGTAACAGATTACATATCTGGGATCCTGATCCGGTATCAAATACCCAGGACGCAGAGGATACAGAGAAACAGTTCTTTGTAATGAACACACCCGAAGGAGATGCATCATATGCACTTTCTTCGTTTGGGCGGCACGGGAATTCTGGTATTCCCCAATTTCCTGCTTTGACTTATAACAATTATAAGTTGGAGCGGGACCAACGTTCCCCAGCTCAGTATAACAAGCGGGTTTGGTCAATACATCCGTATTATTATCTTGATTAAGGCGTGATATGGTCGCTACCAGGAGAGAGAGAGAGAAGAAAACACTCTGCGTATGCTCTTGCAAGAATAGATTGGTTATTATTTTATCTAATCAGGATGGCTCCCACTGTTTTTATCAAATCTTCCTTCAAACCCTAAAAGGAAAGACTAGCTGGGATTAATTACACATTACAAGTTCGCCAATCTTTCAGCCAGGCCAGTGTCGGTACTTTGAGGGAGGTCCCCCGTGCTTTCGCACGAACCTAATTAATGTAAACCTCGTTTTCCCAGAGGCGTAACCCCGTTGACACCTTTCTAGACACCTACTAGATCGGCTAATTGTAAAGTGTAAAACTCTCTCAGGAGTAACAATTACTCGCAGTGGGTATCAGGATCCAACTATCTCATAGAAGGTATGCAATCTCATTGCAAATTTCAACACTTGAAATTCCCGATAATATTTTGCCCCTAGTGTTCTATGACCTTGACGAATGCCAAACAACCCATAGTCCACTAGTCAAGTTCAACCCGTACATTTCTTGATTGAATTAAACCCACCCGCGCGACCCTCGACGAATGCCAAACAACGCCGTACGAATACCCTAATCCAATCTGCATCATATGCATAAGCAGATAAATACTAGTTAGCTACCGCACACTACGCCTTGACGAATGCCAAACTACCGCAGCACGAATACTAACTAGTACTTATCTGAAATGACGGAGGGCTACGACAGGTTTTTGTGAAAACCTATTGCGTAATGAACTTGATATCGTTGTAGAATCAAATGATTTTAAAATGGAGTGTTTTTTAGGCTTTTCTAGTTTTGCTAAAGGGGTCACTCCCGGTGAAGGGATCGTCAGCCCTTTCCTCGTCGAATGAGGTGCGGGATATATCATATATATCACTGTGCAAAGCAGAAACTATAGAAGCTATCAAAAGACAAACCGAGTGTGTAGCATCTTCCAGTTATTGCTAAAAGGGGTCACTCCCGGTGAAGGGATCGTCGGCCCTTTCCTCATCGAATAAGGTGCAGGATATATCATATATACCGCTGTGCAAAGCAAGAACTGTAGCTACCTGTTTTAATTTTTGAAATTCGATTCCATAACATCTTTAGGTTTCTTTTATTTCATTAATCATATTAATGAAGTCCCATCATTTAAGTACCTAAACATCACAGATAAATACGACGTACACTTATGCCATTCGCATTTGCCTCGATGTCCCCTCGTGCACCGTTAGGTTAGGTAACTAACGGCAGAGCAGAGCAGGGCTAGCGCGGGTGTAAAATATAAGTAACGTCTATATAATATATCATATATACTATATACAGTATCTATCACAGAACATATCACATGATCACATCACAGATATCGCAGCAGAATAACATATGAAACATTGGATATATTAGGACGTCCGTGTTTTTAATACGAGCCAGTATAAAACACGGATTCCACGGTCGTGATGAATAGCCAAACCCACACCCCTAGACCCTTACGAGAGCGGCAAGCAACCCTACCAATTCTAGAGTTAGGAGACCCGGACTCGAATCCTCGAGTTGGTCTCCCACTGGACTCCAGAACCCGGTTACTTGTGCCCTCCTCCTTGGGTCTATCCTAGTGCGGAAAAGTAAATAATATATAAAAGGTGACATCTTCCGCAACCTGGAAGTGCCCCAATAAAAGAATATTACATACAAGTTTTTACATGAATGAAAATGAAAAACACTCATCTCACATAAACCCCCCCGGCTATTCAAACACGACGATCCAATATAACATATCCAGCAACACATAATATCACATGTCATCAACGTAAGTAAATATGCCCTTCCCAATTGTCGTTGACATATAGCAACGAAACCGGCGATATCACATATTACACTTACGGTCGCAGAAAAGAAAGTGTAAAACTACAACAGTTGGAATCCGCAAACTCTTTAGACATCGCATGCCTAATCGAATGAATTACTTAGACACCGCATGCCTAATAATTATAAACCCAGCATTTTAGTCTCATTATCGAAAACTCTTTTCAATATCAAGTCGGGCAATTCAACAAGATTCCCGACATCTTGATCGAATGCTCGTCGCAAACTTTAGTAGATGGCCGCACCCCCGATGCCGTCGACGAAGTGCACTAAGGCGGAACACCGCTGCCGCGAGCATCCGAACGGATGCTTTCGGCAATGGGGTTCTCCTACAGTCACTTGGTCGGGGCTATGGGGTGTAGCTGTCTATTAAGTTTACCCGGCGAGTATCCGCGTACGCTACGTGATTGCGACGGACTTTTGATCGCATCAAAATTCCGTGGCAACCGATCAAGTGAGACAAAAGTGCTATGTTTATAACATTCATTCAGTTATCTCATAACTACTTGTGGATTCCAAATATTGTATCACATTCCAGATAAATAGAAAATGTTAAACTTTCCGATCGAACAATCAAACACCCAATGTTTCCTGAAACAGCTCAACACTTGAAATAAGTTCAAAAACATCCACTTCATGCCTCAGTACCAACGGTCCAGCCGTAGAAGGGTCAAGCCAGCGCCTCACATGTGGCACGCCGTACTGCCCCAAACCCTAAGGTTCAAAGGGCAGTTCAAGACGGTCACAAAATCGAGTTAAGGTTTGTTGTTTTCTAGAGGGTCCATCACGTTACTTGCACTACTTAGAACATTCTTAAACTACGGAAAAATCTAACACTTGGAAATTTTCCGGTAGGGGAAAAAGTGTGTATTTATATCCGGTCGAACTTTTTAACAGTTTCTAAAATATCCAGAAAAAAATAAACGAAGTTAAATTATCCGATCGAATTAACGAGTCCCCAATAAAACCATAAAAAACTCAACACTTGAGTGGAATTAAAAAATTCCCATAAAAAATTGCCAAGAAAGGACCTAAGAATAAATATATGAAATTTCAGGGACTAAGTCCAAATTTTGGCCGCGGAACCGCCGCCATACCCTTGGTTTCGCCGCGGTTCTGCTGTCAAATTATTGAGTTAGTGGACCTTACTTCACAGCAATTCTTAGTTTTTCCTGCTTGTTTATCTGAGCATTTTTAATTCACAAAAATCCACTGTTTTGAAAAATGTACAGAGTAGGGTTTTGTCGGGGTTTACGGGTTTTATCGGACTTCTAACTTCGTCTACACTTCGCCTAAAGCTCTAGCTAGGCTCTGATACCACTGTAGGGTTCCTAGGCACACTCAAGAGGTTCCACAAGGCATCAACCATGCCAAATTAAAATTTTCCGGTGCCGAGAAACCCTAATCGAGATCGTTAACTAGATATTAGGCGAAACTACAAGCTACTAAACAGCTTTAGTACTAAGTGAATGGAAATACTGTTAGTTGTATGTATGCCCTAGAGGCCAGTATTGTACAGATGATGTATATTATATTAGATGCTTGGACATATATAGAGATGGCTTTCTTGCTCGATATGATAGTATGCTATCTGGTTGCTCTTTATCTTAACATGTACACTTGTCTCTTTAAACTGTATTATAGTTACATGTTGGTAAAGCCCTTAGGATGTGTACTTGACTATCTGGACTATGATGCAGATCATACTAGTGGGGACATGGTAGTCCATAGGTACATCCTTCAAGGTCCCTAGTCGTGGGTGTATCGAGACGGGGCATCGATATACCAGTGTAGACTAGCGTATACGCTTCTCGACCCATGAGATGGGCGATGGATGATCCCATATCCATTGGTGTTTGACATCAGAGATGATATACGGGTGCTCAGTGGAGACTGGGTACACTGGACGGACTCGCTGTGAACTCCCAGATGGTATTATACCTCACGTCAGATGGCAGTTCTCAGGTGACACTTGTGCAGGTTAGTCTGTAGACCCGAGATCGTCATAGAGTCTTGTGTGATTCCCACTGTGCTTTGATCTCCACCTTACCACGTCCATGAGGGCGTGCAAAACGGTGGTCTTTGGGTACAGTCCCGAGTCACATGGAGGCAATGAGCGATAGGAGGGGTTTCGTCTCTCCCGGTATTGGGGGTTGATGTTGCGCTGTGCACGATTGGCCGTAACAGGGAAGTCCCTGGCCAGGGCTGATCAGAGATTTTCTGGTAAGTGTTACCAGTAGTTTCTCGACCCGTTATGAGCCTCACATCGGCACGACTTATCGGTTATTGGGGTCTGACGTTTACCACCCCTAGACTTGATATGCGACATATCAGACGAACAGACCGGACTGTACGGTAAGTGTTACTGGTTGGATTCACAGGAGTGTGAGTGGGCTAGCTCGTCGATCTTCTGATCGCTCAATACCCGGGTGGCCGTTACGTTTAGCAGACCGCTTGCGGCTTGTGGGTGCTTGATATGATCATCATCTGCTACCGGCGTATTGACGAGTCTTTAGAGTCCTACACAGGGGTTTCCTGGCTCAAGCGAAACGAAATAGGAGCGCATATGAGATATGTGCGGGACCGAGAATAATGCGAGTATGTGATACCGTATTTCATTCTCGCGATGAATGTTTCGATTGGTTGTATGCGATATAACCTAGTTATCGAATCGTTGATTCGATAAATCGATACATTGTATACTAGTCGGTTATGTGCGACATGACCGGATCATTGAATCAAGAGTTGATTTAATGATTTAATGTATAATTATATATTTGATATATTACTTTGCATTAACTAGTATTGGTTCACTTTAAATGGATTTTCTCACTTGATGTTCACAAGTTGTATATGTGATATACTTTTGTGCACTTGATTGTATCATGTTTGATGATACATTCTCACTTGGATTTGTGTAAAGACTTAAACCATGTTTAGTGAATGGTTAGGGTTTCATATTTTCACTTAATTATTTATCTTTTCTTTTTGGAGAAATAGATAATAGAAAACAAAATGGTTTCTTTTATCATGAAGCTTGTTGAAGCTTCATGAAGCTTTGACCAAGTGACCACTTTGTCTTCTTCTCCAAACCCTAACCACTCATCTAAACTATAGTTAACTCTCTACACTTGACCATGGTTAGAAGATGATAAGTATTGATTTTATTATTCTTTTTTGATATACTTATCATATTCTATCTTGAGCTTCATCTTCTTCTTCAAGAAAGAAAACTTGCCACCATCAATGGCAACTTGAGCAAAAGTGTGAGAAATCCAATTCTAAAGTAAACCCACCTCCTATTTCTTCACCCTCTATCTCTTGCCAAGTAGTATATGGTGTTTTCTTCACAAGTTTCACAACTTGGTGAAGTTGGAGCTTGATCTAGTGCAACCTCGACGTAGATCATCTTCGGCATCGTAGCCGACGACTTGTCCGCTCATTTCTCCGATGAAGCCGATGCTAGAGTCCGAGATCCGATTAGGACAGCGAGAAGACGTCTACGTGGAGCTAAGGAAGTGGAGAACCGGATCTACAAAGGTTGTAGCTTCTTATCTTTAGTTAAGTTGTTAACTAGCTTATCTTTTCGCCTAAAATTCTAGTTAATGATCCGTATCAGAGCTTCTCGGCACTTGTAAAATTTGAAATTGGCATGGTTGATGCCTTGTGAGACCTCTTGAGAGTGCCTAGGAACCCTACAGTGGTATCAGAGCCTAGCTAGAGCCTTAGGCGATGCTTAGACGATGTTTGAAACCCGATCGAACCCGAAACCCTATATTTTTCACGCTCTCTGGACTTTTTCTAAAAACTGGGTTTTTTCCAGACTAAAAATGCTTAAAAAATTCAGCAGGGAATTCTAAGAATTACGGTGCAAATTTTTCCAAGAGATCAGTTCAAAACGCGGCGGAACCGCGGCAGAAGCCTGGCTTCTGTGGCGGTTCCGCGGCCATATGATGACGTCATCATTCGATTTTTGCACAGTAATTCCTACTTTATGATGCTGAGTTTTCTGGGAATTTTTAATTTGACTCAAGAGTTGAGTGTTCTGGGGTTGCATTGGGAATCGTTGATTCGATCGGATTATTAAACTTCGTCTATGTGTTTTTCCGGATAATTTTTGAATATGTTAAAAAGTTCGACCGGATATAAATACCCAACTTTTTCCCTGCCGGAAAAATTTCCAAGTGTTGGATTTTTCTGTGGTTTAAGGACGTTCTGAGTAGTGCAAGTAACGCGATGGTCCCTCTAGAAGACAACAAACCTTAACTCGATTATGTGACCGTCTTGAACTGCCCTTTGAACCTTCGGGTTTGGGGCAGTACGGCGTGCCACATGTGAGGCGTTGGCTTGACCCTTCTACGGCTGGACCGTTGGTACTGAGGCATGAAGTGAATGTCTTTGAACCTATTTCATGTGTTGAACGGTTTCGGGAAAACTTGGGTGTTCCAATGTTCGATCGGAAAGTTTAATATTTTCTATTTATCCGGAATGGGATACAATAATTGGAATTCACACACAGTTATGAGATAACTGAATGAATGTTATAAATCTAGCGGTTTAGTCTCACTTCATATTGAAAAGGGTTTTCGATAATGGGACTAAAATGCGGGGTTTATAATTGTTAGGCATGTGATGTCTAAGTATTTCATTTGATTAGGCATGCGATGTCTAAAGAGGTTGCGGATTCCAGCTGTTGTAGTTTTACACTTTCTTTTCTGTGACCGTAAGTGTAATATGTGATATCGCCGGTTTCGTTGCTATATGTCAACGACAATTGGGATGCGCATATTTACTTACGTTGATGACATGTGATGTTATGTGTTGCTGGATATGTTATATTGGATTGTCGTGTTTGAATAGCCGGGTTTTTTTTTATGTAAGATGAGTGTTTTTCATTTTCATTCATGTAAAAACTTGTATGTAATATTCTTTTATTTGGGGCACTTCCAGGTTGCGGAAGCTGTCACCCTTTGTATATTATTTACTTTTCTGCACTAGGATAGACCCAAGGAGGGGAGCATAAGTAACCGGGTTCTAGGGTCCAGTGGGAGACCATCTCGAGGAGTCGAGTCCGGGTCTCCTAACCTTAGAATTGGTAGGGTTGCTTGCCGCTCTCGTAGGGGTCTAGGGGTGTGGGATTGGCTATTCATCGCGACCGTGGAATCCGTGTTTTATACTGGCTCGTATTGAAAACACGGACGTCCTAGTATATCCAATATTTCATATGATTCTTCTGCTGCGATATCTGTGATGTGATCATGTGATGTTCTGTGATAGATACTGTATATAGTATATATGATATATTATATAGGCGTTACTTATGTTTTACACCCGCGCTAGCCCTGCCCCGCTCTGCCGTTAGTTACCTAACCTAACGGTGCACGAGGGGACATCGAGGCGAATGCGGATGGCATAAGTGTACGTCGTATTTATCTGTGATGTTTAGGTATTTAAATGATGGGACTTCATTAATGTGATTAATGAAAGAAAAGAAACCTAAGATGTTGTAGAATCAAATTTTAAACAAAACAGGTAGCTACAGTTCTTGCTTTGCATAGCGGTATATATGATATACCCTGCACCTTATTCGATGAGGAAAGGACCGAGATCCCTTCAATGGGAGTGACTCCTTTAGCAATAACTGGCAGATGCTACACACTCGGTTTGACTTTTGATTGCTTCTATAGTTTTTGCTTTGCACAGTGATATATATGATATATCCCGCACCTCATTCGACGAGGAAAGGGCCGACGATCCCCTCATCGGGAGTGACCCCTTTAGCAAAACTAGAAAAGCCTCAAAATCACTCTTCTTCAAAACTGTATTTGATTCTACAACGATATCAAGTTCATTACGCAATAGGTTTTCAGAAAAACCTGTCGTAGCCCTCCGTCATTTCAGATAAGTACTAGTTAGTATTCGTGCTACGTTTGTTGACTATGTTAAGGCGTAGTGTGCGGTAGCTGATTGGTGCTTATCTGTATAAGCATATGATGCGATTGGATTAGGGTAGTCGTGCGACTTTGTTGACTATGTTAAGGGTCGTGCGGGTGGGTTTAATTCAATCAGGAAATGACGGGTTGAACTTGACTAGCACTTATGATTTGTTGACTATGTTAAGGTCATATAGCTGCTAGGGGCAAAATATTATCGGGAATTTCAAGTGTTGAAATTTGCAATGAGATTGCATACCTTCTATGAGATAGTTGGATCCCGATACCCACTGCGAGTAAGAGTTACTCCTGGGAGAGTTTTACACATTGCAATTAGCTGATCAAGTAGGTGTCTAGAAAGGTGTCAACGGGGTTACGCCTCTGGGAAAACGAGGTTTACATTAATTAGGTTCGTGCGAAAGCACGGGGGACCTCCCTCAAAGTACCGACACTGGCCTGGCTGAAAGATTGGCGAACTTGTAGTGTGTAATTAATCCCGGCTAGTCTTTCCTTTTAGGGTTTGAAGGAAGATTTGATAAAAACCAGTGGGAGCCATCCTGATTAGATAAGATAATAACCAATCTGATCTTGCACGAGCATACGCTAAAGTGTTTTCTTCTCTCTCTCTCCAGGTAGCGACCATTTCATGCCCTAATCAAGATAATAATATGGATGTATTGACCGAACCCGCATGTTATACTGTGCTGGGGAACGTTGGTTCCGTTCTTCCTTATAAGAGTTATAGGAATGAACAGGATATAGGGGAATACCAGGATTCCCATGCCACCCGAATGAAGAAAGTACATGTTGATGCATTTTCTTCGGGTGTGTTCGTTACAGAGAACTGTTTCTCCATTTGCTCTACGTCCTGGGTATTAAATACCGGGTCAGGATCCCATATATGTAATCGGTTACATGGGCTTAGGAAAGGTAGAGAACTTGGAGAAGGTGATAAAGACATTAGAGTTGGAAATGGTGCAATTGTTGCAGCTAAGACTGTCGGGGAATATCACCTTGTATTACCAACTGGTAATACATTAGTTCTGAACGAATGCTATTACATGCCGAACCTGATATGCAACATTATATCGGTTTCTTTGTTGAGTAAGGAGGGATATAATTTTGTATTACAGGACAATGTTATGAACATTTTCCGTAACCAAAAGTTGGTTGGATCAGGCACGTTGTGCAATGGCATTTATGTTCTAAATCAATCAACAGTTCTGAGCATAACAAACACACACAAGAGGAAGAGTTCTGAACTGAACGAATCCTTCTTGTGGCATTGTAGACTGGGTCACATCAATACGACACGACTGGCTAAGTTGCATAAGGATGGATATTTAAATCCGTTTGAATTTTTATCTTATGACACTTGCCAGTCATGTCTCAAAGGCAAGATGACCAAAACTCCGTTTACGGGACACGGAGAAAGAGTTACTGAACTCTTAGGACTGATACATAGTGATGTATGCGGTCCTATGTCTACACATACCAGGGATGGTTCTTCATACTTCATTACATTCACTGACGATCTCTCTAGGTTCGGGTATGTGTTCCTGATGAAACACAAATCAGAAGCTTTTGAGAAATTTAGAGAATATAAACAAGAAGTTGAGAACCAAACCGGAAAAAGTATTAAAATCCTACGATCTGATCGAGGAGGTGAATACTTGAGCAATGAATTCCTGGACTTCCTAAAAGAGAATGGGATTCTCTCTCAGCTGACTCCTCCATATACACCACAGCACAACGGTGTATCAGAACGGAGGAACCGCACCCTATTAGATATGGTGCGATCTATGATGAGCACAGCTGAGTTACCTATTTCCTTCTGGGGATATGCGCTGGAAACAGCAACATACCTATTGAATCAAGTTCCATCTAAATCTGTACCTACCACACCATATGAGATATGGAGTGGGAAGAGACCATATTTTAAACGAGTTAAGATATGGGGTTGTCCGGCCTATGTCAAAAGGCAAAATCCAGACAAACTCGAGGCACGGTCAGTTCTTTGCAAGTTTGTGGGATATCCTAAGAATTCACAAGGATATTTTTTCTACCATGCTGAAGAACAAAAGGTGTTTGTTTCTCAATATGCCACCTTTTTAGAAAAGGAATTCCTTGAAAAAGAAATTAGTGGCAAAATGGTAGAGCTGGAAGAGGTTCCAGATACACAAACCGTAACTGAAGATTTAGTGGAACCAGAAGATTCAGTAGCTCCCAATGAACCTCAGCCTCTCCGCCGATCTAGTAGGGTTCCTCGCCAACCTGAGAGATACTACGGTTTTCTCATGGATGTTGGGAGCGAGGATTGCATCATGGATGATGATGACCCAACTAGCTTCGAGCAGGCCATCACGAGTAGGGACTCAGTGAAATGGCTGGATGCTATGCGGTCCGAGATGGAATCCGTGTACACCAACAAAGTATGGACTTTGGAAGTTGCTCGTGAAGGGGTAAGACCCATTGGGAGCAAGTGGATCTTCAAGAAAAAACTTGGTGTAGATGGGAAAGTGGAGACTTTCAAAGCTAGACTTGTTGCAAAGGGTTTTCGTCAAAGACCAGGTGTGGACTATGACGAAACCTTTTCTCCAGTGGCTATGCTTAAATCCATCCGGATCATGCTTGCTATCGCTGCATATCATGACTACGAAATCTGGCAAATGGATGTTAAGACCGCCTTTCTAAATGGTGATTTAGAAGAGTGCGTGTACATGAATCAGCCAGAGGGCTTCGTAGACAGTGGGAGCAGCGGGAAGGTGTGCAAGCTGCTTAAATCCATTTATGGATTAAAGCAAGCATCGCGGAGTTGGAACATCTGCTTTGACGTCGTTATCAAAGAGTTTGATTTCGTCAAAAATCCAGATGAACCTTGTATCTACAAGAAGGTGGCAGAGAGTAAGGTTGTCTTCCTCGTATTGTACGTGGACGACATACTCTTGATAGGAAATGATATTCCTATGCTGCAATCGGTCAAGCTCTTCTTATCACAAAGATTCTCAATGAAAGATCTTGGTGATGCCTCCTGCATATTGGGAATTAGGATCTATAGAGATAGATCCAAACGGATTTTGGGATTGTCCCAATCCAGGTACATTGACACCATACTAAAGAGATTTAGTATGGAAGAATCCAAGCGTGGGAACTTGCCCACGATTTCTGGAGTCACTCTCTCCAAAGAGATGTCTCCCAAGACTGATTTGGAGAGAGCTCGCATGCAAGGGATACCCTATGCTTCGGCTGTAGGCTCTATCATGTACGCGATGCTATGTACCAGACCCGATGTTGCATACTCACTAAGTGTAGCGAGTAGGTATCAAGCTGATCCTGGAGAGAGTCACTGGACAGCTGTGAAGAGCATTCTCAAGTACTTGCGAAGGACTAAAGAGATGTTCTTGGTGTATGGTAACGGAGAACTCCAGGTGGAGTCCTTTACCGATTCGAGCTTCCAGAGTGATAAGGACGACTCTAAGTCGCAGTCGGGATTTGTCTTTACCCTTTACGGAGGGGCGGTTAGCTGGAAGAGTTCCAAGCAGGAAACCGTGGCAGACTCGACGATGGAGGCTGAATACATCGCTGCCAACGATGCTGCTAAAGAAGCTGTCTGGATCAAGAAGTTCATTGCTGAACTTGGAGTGGTTCCATCCATTGTGCATCCAATACCTTTGTATTGCGATAACAATGGAGCGGTGGCTTTGGCCAAGGAACCTAGGTCCCATCAGCGATCCAGGCATATTCTGAGGCGGTATCACCTGATCCGGGAGATAGTTGATCGCCTGGAGATCGAGGTTAGGAGGGTTGACACGAAGAACAACACGGCGGATCCACTCACGAAGGCCATTCCCCAGATACAGTTTGAGAGACTCTTCGGGATGCTCGGTATGCGATACTACAGCAGCTGGCCCTAGTGCAAGTGGGAGATTGTTAGTTGTATGTATGCCCTAGAGGCCAGTATTGTACAGATGATGTATATTATATTGGATGATTGGACATATATAGAGATGACTTTCTTGCTCGATATGATAGTATGCTATCTGGTTGCTCTTTATCTTAACATGTACACTTGTCTCTTTAAACTGTCTTATAGTTACATGTTGGTAAAGCCCTTAGGATGTGTACTTGACTACCTGGACTATGATGCAGATCATACTAGTGGGGACATGGTAGTCCATAGATACATCCTTCAAGGTCCCTAGTCGTGGGTGTATCGAGACGGGGCATCGATATACCAGTGTAGACTAGCGTATACGCTTCTCGACCCATGAGATGGGCGATGGATGATCCCATATCCATTGGTGTTTGACATCAGAGATGATATACGGGTGCTCAGTGGAGACTGGGTACACTGGACGGACTCGCCGAGAACTCCCAGATGGTATTATACCTCACGTCAGATGGCAGTTCTCAGGTGACACTTGTGCAGGTTAGTCTGTAGACCCGAGATCGTCATAGAGTCTTGTGTGATTCCCACTGTGCTTTGATCTCCACCTTACCACATCCATGAGGGCGTGCAAAACGGTGGTCTTTGGGTACAGTCCCGAGTCACATGGAGGCAATGAGCGATAGGAGGGGTTTCGTCTCTTCCGGTATTGGGGGTTGATGTTGCGCTGTGCACGATTGGCCGTAACAGGGAAGTCCCTGGCCAGGGCTGATCAGAGATTTGCTGGTAAGTGTTACCAGTAGTTTCTCGACCCGTTATGAGCCTCACATCGGCACGACTTATCGGTTATTGGGGTCTGACGTTTACCACCCCTAGACTTGATATGCGACATATCAGACGAACAGACCGGACTGTACAGTAAGTGTTACTGGTTGGATTCACAGGAGTGTGAGCGGGATAGCTCATCGATCTTCTGATCGCTCAATACCCGGGTGGCCGTTACGTTTAGCAGACCGCTTGCGGCTTGTGGGTGCTTGATATGATCATCATCTGCTACCGGCGTATTGACGAGTCTTTAGAGTCCTACACAGGGGTTTCCTGGCTCAAGCGAAATGAAATAGGAGCGCATATGAGATATGTGCGGGACCAAGAATAATGCGAGTATGTGATACCGTATTTCATTCTCGCGATGAATGTTTCGATTG
This sequence comes from Agapanthus africanus, assembly GCA_030015575.1. NCBI lineage: Eukaryota > Viridiplantae > Streptophyta > Magnoliopsida > Asparagales > Amaryllidaceae > Agapanthus > Agapanthus africanus. The sequence continues at coordinate 626,609,029 of CM057340.1, forward strand.
GTTGTATGCGATATAACCTAGTTATCGAATCGTTGATTCGATAAATCGATACATTGTATACTAGTCGGTTATGTGCGACATGACCGGATCATTGAATCAAGTGTTGATTTAATGTATAATTATATATTTGATATATTACTTTGCATTAACTAGTATTGATTCACTTTAAATGGATTTTCTCACTTGATGTTCACAAGTTGTATATGTGATATACTTTTGTGCACTTGATTGTATCATGTTTGACGATACATTCTCACTTGGATTTGTGTAAAGACTTAAACCATGTTTAGTGAATGGTTAGGGTTTCATATTTTCACTTAATTATTTATCTTTTCTTTTTGGAGAAATAGATAATAGAAAACAAAATGGTTTCTTTTATCATGAAGCTTGTTGAAGCTTCATGAAGCTTTGACCAAGTGACCACTTTGTCTTCTTCTCCAAACCCTAACCACTCATCTAAACTATAGTTAACTCTCTACACTTGACCATGGTTAGAAGATGATAAGTATTGATTTTATTATTCTTTTTTGATATACTTATCATATTCTATCTTGAGCTTCATCTTCTTCTTCAAGAAAGAAAACTTGCCACCATCAATGGCAACTTGAGCAAAAGTGTGAGAAATCCAATTCTAAAGTAAACCCACCTCCTATTTCTTCACCCTCTACCTCTTGCCAAGTAGTATAGGGTGTTTTCTTCAAAAGTTTCACAACTTGGTGAAGTTGGAGCTTGATCTAGTGCAACCTCGACGTAGATCATCTTCGGCATCGTAGCCGACGACTTGTCCGCTCATTTCTCCGATGAAGCCGATGCTAGAGTCCGAGATCCGATTAGGACAGCGAGAGGATGTCTACGTGGAGCTAAGGAAGTGGAGAACCGGATCTACAAAGGTTGTAGCTTCTTATCTTTAGTTAAGTTGTTAACTAGCTTATCTTTTCGCCTAAAATTCTAGTTAACGATCCGTATCAGAGCTTCTCGGCACTTGTAAAATTTGAAATTGGCATGGTTGATGCCTTGTGAGACCTCTTGAGAGTGCCTAGGAACCCTATAAATACAACCTTTGTAGATCCGGTCCACCACTCCTTTAGCTCCGTGATGACGTCCCTCCGCTGCAACCATCAGAATCCTGGACTCTCGCGGTGGTTTCATCGAAGAAATGATCGGGCTAGGTCGATGACTTCGATGCCGAAGATGATCTACGTCAAGGCGACTCTAACTCGAGCTCCAACTTCACCAAGTCATGAAACTTGTGAAGAAAACACCCTATACTACATGGCAAGTGGTAGAGGATGAAGAAATAGGAAGTGGGTTCACTTTGGATTTTGATTTCTCACTTGGATTCATCACTTGTAATTTTCAAGTAAGCTTTCTTCACCTCTTGAAGAAGATGAAGAAGAAGAAAGAAAAAGAATTCTTAATTAAAATAATTCAAGTGAATCTTATCATTTAGCAACCATGGGCGAGTTAACTTGTGTAGAGAATAAACTAGGGTTTAGGTTTAATGGTTAGGTTAAGGCAAAAGACAAAATGGCAAAGACTTTCAAAGCTTCATGAAGCTTCATGGATAAAACAAAGCATGCCTCCATTTTATTCTTTGCCAAAATGAATAAAGTAAATTAAATAAATAAATCAAACCCTAACCATTAACCTAATCATAGTTTAAAGTAAACACACACCCAAGTTTGCATGTATCATCAAACATGATACAAACTAGTGCACAAACATATATCATATATACAATGTGCACATTCAAGTGAGATAATCAATCTTAAGTGGACCAATACTAGTTAATGTAAAGTAATATATCAAATATATATAATTATACATTAAATCATTAAATCAACACTTGATTTAACGATCCGGTCATATCGCATATGACCGACTAATATCCAATGTATCGACTTATCGAATCAATCCTCGATTCGATAACTAAGTTATATCGCATACAACCAATCGATACAATCATCGCGAGAATAGAATACGGTATCACATACATGCATTATTCTCGGTCCCGCACATATCTCATATGCGCTCCTATTTCGTTTCGCTTGAGCCAGGAAACCTCTGTGTAGGACTCTAAAGACTCGTCAATACGCCGGTAGCAGGTGATGATCATATCAAATACCTACAAGCCGCAAGCGGTCTGCTAAACGTAACGGCCACCCGGGTATTGAGCGATCAGAAGATCAACGAGCAAGCCCGCTCACACTCTTGTGAATCCAACCAGTAACACTTACCGTACAGTTCGGTCTCGTCGTCTGATATGTCGCATATCTCGCCTAGGGGTGGTAAACGTCAGACCCCAATAGCTCGATAAGTCGTGTCGATATGAGATCTATAACAGTTCGAGAAACTACTAGTAACACTTACCAGTAAATCTCAGCAACCCTGGCCAGGGATTTCCGGTTATAGCCAATCGAACACAGGGCAACATCAACTCCCTATACCGGGAGAGACGAATCCCCTCCTATCGCTCATTGCCTCCATGTGATTCGGGACTGTACCCAAAAACCACCGTTTTGCACGCCCTCTTGGACGTGGTAAGGTGGAAATCAAAGCACAGTGGGAATCACACAAGACTCTATGACGATCTCGGGTCTGCAGACTAACCTGTACCAGTGTCACCAGAGAACTTCCATCTGACGTAAGGTATAATACCATCTGGGAGTTCTCGGCGAGTCCGTCCAGTATACCCAGTCTCCACTGAGCACCCGTATATCATCTCTGATGTCAAACACCAATGGATATGGGATCATCCATCGCCCATTTGTATGGGTCGAGAAGGTATACGCTAGTCTACTCTGGTATATCGATGCCCCGTCTTGATACACCTACGACTAGGGACCTTGAAGGATGTACTTATGGACTACCATGTCCCCACTAGTTTGATCCGCATCATAGTCCAGGTAGTCAAGTACACATCCTAAGGGCTTTACCAACATGTAACAGAGAGACAATCAGTATACAAGTTAAGGTAAAGAGCAACCAGATAGCATACTATCATGTCGAGCAAGAAAGTCCTCCCTATATATGTCCAAGCATCCGCTACAATATACATCCTATGTATAGTAATGGCCTCTAGGGCATACATATAACTAACACGCAGGTGCTACATATCAAAGGGCAATGACCAATATCTTTGATGACCTAATCCATAAAGTCGTCGAATGTTATGTTGATGATCTGGTCGTCAAGACTAAAACCAAGGCTGATCATATCCAAGATCTTAGGACCGTTCTCACCAGACTGAGGGAATACGATCTGAAGATGAATCCTCTGAAGTGCGCTTTTGGCGTGTCATCGGGAAAATTCCTAGGCTTCATAGTCCGACATCGAGGGATCGAAGTTGACCCATCAAAGATAAAGGCCATCATGGAGATGCCCCCTCCGAAGAGTCTGACGCAGCTAAGATCTTTTCAAGGCAAGCTTGCTTATATACGGAGGTTTATCTCAAATTTATCGGGAAGGTGTGGGCCCTTCTTAAAGCTCATGAAGAAAGGAGCTCCTTTTATCTGGGATGCCGAATGTCAAGCAGCGTTCGAAAGCATCAAACAATACTTGTTGCACCCTCAAGTGCTGGCCGCTCCCATTCCAAATAAACCGCTGATTCTCTACACTGCCGCACTGGATGAGTCACTTGGTGCGCTCCTTGCCCAGAATAACGAGGAGGGAAAAGAAAATGCCCTCTACTACCTCAGTCGAACTCTAGTCGGGGCGGAACACAACTACTCCCCAATCGAAAAGCAATGCTTGGCTCTAATATTTGCTGTGAAGAAGCTGAGGCACTATTTGCTCGCTCATCGGGTTATGCTGATCTCCAAGGTCGACCCGCTCAAACACTTGATGACCAAAGCAAGCCTAGCCGGCAGAATGGCAAGATGGGCTGTCATGCTACTTGAGTTTGACATAGTTTATACTCCTCAGAAAGCAGTAAAAGGGCAAGCTCTTGCAGACTTTCTCGCTGCTCATCCCATACCAGAAGGGTCACCACTAAATTGTGAGTTACCCGACGAACAGGTGCTGCACCTCGAGGAAGATGAGCCATGTTGGGATCTCTACTTCGATGGGGCCTCATCAATAAGGAGCTCCGGCAGATCAAGCATCCCGAAGGTAAAAGCGGGGATAGGATTGGTGTTCATCACGCCATCAATGGGAACCCTACGGCGTTCTTTTGCTCTCACCGAGCCTCGGACAAACAATGAAGCTGAGTATGAAGCTCTGTAGCTGGTTTGGAACTTGCCATAGAAATGTAAATCTTTCGGCTACGGGTTTACGGTGACTCCCAGCTTGTCGTCTACCAAGTAAGCGGCGACTATAAGATATACAAACCCGAGTTAGCTCGGTACAGAGGCCGGGTGGTGGAACTCATGAAACGGTTCACTCACATTGAACTAATGAGAATCCTCAGAGCGTTGAACGGAAAAGCCGACATACTCGCTCGCTTAGCCAAGGAGCTGGCTGATCCTGACATGGACGAAATTCTGATCACAGTCAGGAGCCGGCAAATTCTACCTCCAGTCTCTCTACGAGAAGAGGAAAGCGCGGAACAGAAGAGCAGTCCTGCTGAAGAAGCTTCGATCATCCAAGACAAGCCCGATTGGAGGGAACCCTTCATAGAGTACTTCCGATACGACAAGCTACCCGAAGAAAAATCTGCAAGGATTTAGCTGAAGAAAAGAGCTCTCCGATACGTGTTTGTAAATGACACGTTATACCGCAGGTCATATGACCAACTCTAGCTCAGGTGTCTGTCATTGGCCGAAGCCCAAAAGGTCATGAAAGATGTTCACTCGGGCGTTTGCGGTGCTCACCAATCAGGCCCCAAGATGCGACTTCAAATCAAACGGCTTGGGTATTACTGGCCCACCATGATACGGGATTGCGGAGAACATGCAAAGAAATGTCAGATCTGCCAAATCCATGGTGATTTCATTCACAAGCATCCCAATCCGTTGCATCCTACGGTGGCATCATGGCCCTTCGAAGTCTGGGGCACCGACATTGTTGGCCCAATTGATCCTCCGTCATCTAAAGGCCACCGGTTCATACTGGCCGCGACAGACTACTTCTCCAGATGGGCTGAACCTGTCCCGCTAAAAGAAGTCAAGACAAAAGATATTCTGACATTCTTCCAGCATAATATTCTATACCGCTTCGGTACACCAAGAAGAATCATTTCTGACAACGGGCCCTCTTTCAAGAGCTTCAATGTCTCAAGGTTCGCTACTCAGCACAAGATAGACTGGAGATATTCCTCCATCTATAATCCAAGAGCCAATGGGCTAGCCGAAACCTTCAATAAGACTCTATGCAAGCTCCTGAGGAAAAATGCTTCAGCCAACAAGAGAGACAGGAATCTCAAACTTCATGAGGCGTTGTGGGCATATCGTACCACGCACCGTACTCCAACTCAGTCCACTCCATACTCATTGCTCTTCAGAGTGGAGGCGGTCCTCCCCCTCGAAGTCGAAGTTCCAAGCTTAAGAATGGACGTTCAGCACGAGTTGACGGAGGAGGAAAACGTGCTCCTTCGACTTGAAGAGCTCGATTCCCTCGAAGAAAAGAGGCTCGCGGTGCAGCAAAATCTGGAGCTATACCGAGCCCAAATGTCACGGGCCTATGATAAGATAACCCGTCTCCGCGCTTTCAAGAAAGGTGAATGGGTGTTGGTCCTCAAAAGACCGATCATCCCCAATCGACATGCCAAGGGAAAATTCGAGCCAAACTGGGAAGGACCATACGTCATCGAGAAAGTGTTCGACGGAGGATCCTACCAACTAATAAGTGCCGAGGGAGAAAGGCCCATGCCACCTATCAATGGCCGATATCTCAAGAAATACTACACGTGAATGCTCCAAGTCGCAGGCGAATTGAGCACATCAGCCCTACGGTCTGGATCATACATCCTGCAAAACCGTATACAATCCACGGGCGTAAATAACCCCTATCTCTCCCAAATCCTGCCGGTGAGACTACTTTTAAAGTCCCACCAGCGGCAAAAAAAAAGAGAAAAAGAAAAATAAAATAAAATAAAATAAAATAAAATAAAATAAAAAATAAACGGTATGTCCACAAGCAAAACGGGCACGGATGAAAACCCGAAAGGGCCCCGTGAGTAAAAACAGCAGGACTACCGGCGAGTATGTGAAAACCCGAAAGGGCGCAAACTCGTGAAAAGAGATGAAATACACTCGCAAAGTCCTCTTGACCTTGTGAGGAGAAAACCCCTGCGTGAGATCCTTATGACTCACAAAGGAGCAACACACTTAGGAATCCTCACGATTCCTAAGGAGAAAATACACCTGCGGGATCCTTACGACTCGTAGGGAGAAAATGCTCTTATGGGACCTTCACGGCCCATAAAATTGAAAAGCCTTAGGTGATAGGGACCCAAACCTGTCTCCTAAGCCATCGTTCCCTAACGGGCAACGGCAAATGATGAGTCGCTCCTGGCATTTCGCTTCAGTGTTAGCGGTGCTGATGCCGACCAAAAACCCAAAAATCCCAAGTCCTCACAAGGAAAATGATGAGTTGCTCCTGGCATTATTCCAGTGCAGCAATGCTGATGCCAAACAAGATCCAAATTCCAAGTCCCTAAACGGCGAATGATAAGTCGCTCTTGGTACCACATTCCAGTGCAGCGATGCAGACGCTAACCAAAATCCAATTTCTCAAAATTCTCCCAGCGCTACGGTTGGTCCCCAAGTTGACTACCGTATACAATCCACGGGCTCAAATAATTCTCGTCATACCCATGCCCCACCATAATTACCAGTTACGCGGCTGGTCTCCGCCTTTGGAATTATGCTCCATTGAGAAGACCCACTCATGTGTCCTCACGATACATGAGGAGAACAAACCTTTATGGGATCCTTACGACTCATAAAAGAAAAACACACTTAGGATTCCTCACGACTCCTAAGGAGAAAATACACCTGCGGGATAGGGAGAAAATGCTTTTATGGGACCCTCACGGCCCATAAAATTGAAAAGCCTTAGGTGATAGGGACCTAAACCTATCTCCTAAGCCATCGCTCCCCAACAGGAATAGGCAAATGATGAATTGCTCCTGGCACGTGTGCTTCAGTGTTAGCAACGCTGATGCTTACCCTAACCCCAAAATCCCAAACTCCAATCCAATAGACCCCTAAGTCTTTAAACTAGGGACATATGACCCCTAAGTCGTTAAAGTAGGAACAGATGACCCCTAAGTCGTTAAACTGGGAACGAGGGAAATCTCCTCATGGTAGATGATGATTCGCTCCTGATACCATATTCCAGTGCAGCGATGCTGATGCCAAACCAAAACCAAAATCCCAAAATCCTGTCATGACAAATGATGATTCGCTCCTGGTACCATATTCCAGCGTAGCGATGCTGATGTCAACCAAAATCACATCAAGTCAGCAAAACAACCAATGACCTCCCTAGCAGAATCAAATTCCACCTCGGAAACAAGTCAACTTCATCCCTGACACCGCAAGAAGCGGAGCAAGTCAAATCCAGCACCGACTGTCCAAGTCGCAAAAAGGGCAGCACCGACCGTCCACGTCGCTAAAAGGGCAGCACCGACCGTCCAAGTCGCAAAAAGGGCAGAACCGACCGTCCACGTCGCTAAAAGGGCAGCACCGATCATCCAAGTCGCAAAAAGGGCAGAACCGACCGTCCACGTCGCTAAAAAGGCAGCACCGACCGTCCAAGTCGCAAAAAGGGAGCACCGACCGTCCAAGTCGCAAAAAGGGCAGTACCGACCGTCCACGTCGCTAAAAGGGCAGCACCGACCGTCCAAGTCGCAAAAAGGGCAGAACCGACCGTCCAAGTCGCAAAAAGGGCAGCATCGACCGTCCACGTCGCTAAAAGGGCAGCATCGACCGTCCAAGTCGCAAAAAGGGCAGAACCGACCGTCCACGTCGCTAAAAGGGCAGCACCGACCGTCCATGTCGCTAAAAGGGCAGCACCGACCGTCCAAGTCGCAAAAAGGGCAGAACCGATCGTCCAAGTCGCAAAAAGGGCCGCATCGACCGTCCATGTCGTAAAAAGGGCAGTGCCAACTTCCCAAAAGGTGGGAACCGAATCAAGTCGCCTCCATGTAAAAGAAGATTCATCAATTTCATGCACACGACCCACATATGTGGTGTGCATTTATTGATGGGGGGCAATTTGTTGGGGTAAAAATTTACACCCCGGTTGACCAAGTCAAAATCAAAGTCAACCCCAAGCCAAGTGGGCCCAAGCCCAGATCCAGTGGGCCCATGCCCGGGTCGAGCCCGAACATGAAGCGGCCGGCCTCCCCCCATGCCAAGATAAAAATTTTGTAATAAATAATTTTGTTGCATTTCTTTTATTTTATTTTATGGATAAATGTAAGAAAAATAGGCATAAAGCCAAATTTTTGTAAAGCCCATGGCTTATGTGCAAAAAGAAATGGCACATGAGCCATGGGGTAGGCAAAATGCCATTTTGTGAAGCCCAAGGGGCTATGTGTAAGGTGTATAGCCTATAAAGGCAAAAATAATGAAAATATCTCACAACTTTTCTCTCTCCAAAAAAATTTAGATCTGAGATCTTTTCTCCTTCTTTAAGGTTCCAAAATCTTCTTCTTTCTTTTGAATTAAATCAAGAGTTTTACTCTTCATTTTATAAAACAAAAATAGTTTTTCACTACCAAACCCACAAAGGGGAACTTGGATCTGTCACTAGATCTCAAAAAGGAGAGATTTTTTTAAAATCCCATATCTCTTGATCTTCAAGATCCAGCCAACAGAAGAGAAAGAAGAAGAACCCCCTTCATTAACCCAAAGTATCTTAGGAGTTTAAACTCCGCCCTATTTTCTCTTTAGAGAATTTCCGGGGCTAAAAGCCCCCTTTTCCTCGCCGACACGTGGCGCGCTTGCGCTCCAGCGCCCTGCGCTCGAGAGCAAAGCGCCCACGTGCCGACATGTGGCGCGCTTGTGCTCCAGCGCCCTGCGCCCGAGCGCAAAGCGCCCACGTGCCGACACGTGGCGCGCTTGCGCTCCGACGCCCAGTGCCCGAGGGCAAAGCGCCCACGTGCCGACACATGGCGCGCTTGCGCTCAAGCGCCTAGCGCCCGAGAGCAAAGCGCCCACGTGCCGACACGTGGCGCGCTTGCGCTCCAGCACTCTGCGCTCGAGCGCAAAGCGCCCACGTGCCGACACATGGCGCGCTTGCGCTCAAGCGCCTAGGCGCTGGCCCCACGCATCCTTTGGATGTCTTTTCCCCCCTTTATTTATATATACATGTATATATACATATGTATACATATGTACACATATACATACTTCACGACACTGTCCCTGTTAGAAATTTTTTTCTAACGGGACGCTGCCCCGCATCTTGCAAAGGGGCTGCTAGCCCCCTTGACCCCCAGCCCGCTATCCGGGTAGCGGGACTCCCATAAAAACTCTGCATGGCTCCCGATATATCCAAAACCCCACTTCAAAACACAACACACGTACACTGCACATCGAGTTCGCATGACCAGTTTAACCCGTCAATCGGAGGTTCCCTCACTCCAAAGACGAGGGGTAATTAACGGCAGTTTAGTCTGCGGCTGCCGGAGATTCGGATCCCCACAATCATTAAACCCCGGCCTACCCTAGGTAGGGGGAATCTGTAGTACGCCTGACAAGCGTGCGCGTATTCCCATCTCAATGGGGTGACGAAAAACACCCTACAAACGCCCCTGTACCATCGCAAGAAGCTCCCAAGAAGTCGGTTTTTGATCGGCTTGCAACTACTGTGGCCCGTCTCAGTGGGTCGTCTAAGTCCACTGCCTCAGTTTTTAACAGATTGGACCGAAGCTCAGATGGGCCCATGAAGAAGCCCGCAATTCCTGAAGGTGTTATCCCTAAGCGGTTAGCCATTCCTACTCCTGAAGTCCCCAAGGCGGCTTCTCCTGCTAAGGGGTCGGTCTTCACAAGACTGGCCATTTCAGCTCCCGTTCCAGACAAAGTCATGAAGGCTGTTTCCCCTGTTCAAAATTCGGCCTTTGCAAGACTGACTACCCCCTCTCAATGGGTGTCAGTCTTCGACAGGCTAGCACCAATAACAGTCTCTCCTCAAAGCAGGGGGCATGAGGAAGTCACTCCTACAGCTGAGATAATCCCAACGGCTCGACACGCTCGACGTCGCCACTGGCGCCGAGTGAGAAAGGCTGGGGGCAACTCTCCTTCTGGACTGACTCCGCCGGCTCCAACGGTGGAAATCGATACTGCTATTCTAACCGGAAACAGCTTTGAACCGCTAAGGAGAGTGCGCAAAAACTCTCCGACTGCCGTGCTGAAGAGATCTCCTCCACCCGTGGGGAACGCTACTAAGGTGAAGCTAGAGCAGCCCCCTCAGCGGCTGTCCTCTAAAATTTACAAAGTTTGGTGACAGGTTCAAGACTCAGTATTGATCAAGATTACTCTCGCCGACAGAAAAAGGTAAAATTTCGGCAAGAAAAGGACCATCCTGTCAAGCCATAAAAGGCGACAGCTACCTGGGTGCCCGCTGCAACGGCCCCCTCGACCTCAACTGCTCACAAAAGAAGGAGGCCAGAGAAAGCTCCTGTGACCGCGGCGAACCGCAAGGGCACTGAGCCTAAACGCCCTAAATCTGGGGGCATGGTGGTGCATACCGTCTATATGACATCCGAAAAAGAGGAATCCGTATCTTCACAAGTCATCGACCGCTTACGCGATCGGTGACTAAGGCTCAGGAGCAACAACAATAAAAGCTCCAAGAGATGCTAACAGCCATGGCTGCACTTACAGGACCGAAAGAAATCCCAGAAATGTCATCGGAGCAACGTCAAGAACAAGACACTGATACCGAGTTCCTTCGCAGAATCTTCGAAAAGAAGGACAAAGAGGCAGCCGAACAAGCTGCCAATATAAAACGAATGGCGTTATTATTCCAAGACATGGTCGGGATGATGTTACAGCCGGATCCTCCAACCGAAGATCCTCCGATTATTCTCGAAGACGACCGAGCGGAGACATCAAACCCTCTTCCGGCTTGTTCAGCAGCCAAAGAGGAGACCATCTCAAAAGCCGCCCTGGATGATTACATCGCTCAACAGATACGAGCTCACCAGGCGAACGAGGCGGCCGGTCAGATTTTTAAGACTGGACGACCCTATCCGGGTTGGTATGATCAAATAAAGTACCCACCGGGATACACGATCCCCAAATTCCACGTATATAAGGGGACGGGAAATCCGCATCAGCATGTCGCTCAATTCAGAGCCTTGTGCGGAAACACCGGAGGGGATGATAAGTTACTGCTTTGCCAATTCGTCGGCAGCTTGGCAGAGACGGCGTTTGAGTGGTATTCAGAGCTTCCCAACGACTCCGTCAAAACTTTTACAGAGATGGAATTATTGTTCACCCAACGTTTCGCGAGTGCTAGTGAACGCACCACAATCATGGCATTAAGCAATGCCAGAGTGAAGCCTGGAGAAACATGGGTTCAGTACGCGATACGGTGGCGGAACCTATGGTCAAATGCGAACAACGCATAGTAGAGGCTCCTGCAGTAAGCATGTTTGTAGGAACCCTCGATCCGCAGGTGACCATATCCCAATTCATGATGTTCTTCAAGCCGACCAACTTCCAGGCCTTGATTGACAAGCTAGCCCAAATGGACCAGATGGGCCATAGGCCTTCCTCTTCAAAGACGGAGCCTTGGAATGAAAAGGGCAAAGAGAAAACAACCTTCGTCGCCAACGCTCGACAACAACCGAGTGGTCCGAGAGCGGTTGTTCGCCAAAGCAACAAGCGGCAATCTCTCGATGAGAAGTTGAGACGTCCTTACTCGTTTCCCCGAGATAAAACAAGGAGACTGTTCGAACTGGCAGTGCGCAATGGGCTCATCACTCTACCGGAGTCGAGACACCCACAGCAACCGAACGACGTCAACGATCCTAATTATTGCCCCTTCCACCGAGTTTTGGGCTATCCGATCGAAGATTGCTACGTCTTCAAAAATTGGGTTGAAGACCAGTATCAAGAGGGCAAGTTCGCGCTGTCCGAAAACTGGAAGGTAAATCCGCCACAACCACATGCTCCGAAAAAATGGACATGCCGGGGGCATCGTGCTCATTCATAAAGGAAGCTCCATAGGAAGTTGTTCTTTCGGAAAAAACTAAAAAAATGCTGAAAGATCTTCAAACATGTCCGGCGATCAGGTGGAAAAGCCCGCAAGAGCCGAAGATCATCGACGGGATGCTGAAACCACGCCCAACATCGGGAATTAATAACAATGGGCAAAGCACCCAGGAACAGCCGTCACATTCTTCGAAGAAAAAGAAGAAGACCAAAAAGCCTGCGCTGTCTAACGACAAGCGCACGGATCTGCAAAAGCATATTGACGCGCTGAAAGAATACAACCAGAGGGCGCAAACTCCAGTCACGCTTCAAGAGTTCCTCAGTCACATCCTTGAGAATGAAGATAACGACAATGATGAAGGAGACGACTTGTTATAAGAATCCGAAGATTATGTGGCAAGTTGCCACATGATCGCTCATTTGTCGTTAAGAAACAAAGCAGCTCACTCGGCGTTAGGAGATAGCGTAGAGGAGCTGGGGGCAGGAGCAGTGCCAAAACCTTTGGATTATATAACAAGGTATATCATGGAGAGACCTACTTGTTTATAAAGCATCCGGCGAAACTTCGCCTCAAAGCTACATCGGACCGAAACGTCCCTAAACTAACGATGGACCGCAATGTCCTAAAACTTGCAACTGACCGAAACGTCGTTAAACTAATACAAACCCGCGGTGTCCCCAGGCTGACGTGGTGTAAAAAAAAAAGAAACGGTATGTCCACAAGCAAAATGGGCACGGATGAAAACCCAAAAGGGTGCCGTGAGTAAAAACAGCAGGACTACCGGCGAGTTTTGTGAAAACCCGAAAGGGCGCAATCTCGTTAAAAGACACTTGCAAGGTCCTCTCGATCCTGTAAGGTGAAACCACCTGCGTGAGATCCTTACGACTCACAAAGTATAAATACACTTAGGAATGTTCACGATTCTTAAGGAGAGATTACACTTACGAGATCCTCACGACTCGTAAGGAGAACCCTCTTATGAGACCCTCACGGCTCATAAGATTCAAAAGCCTTAAGTTACAGGGATCTGAACCTGTTGTTAAGCCATCACAATCTCCAATGCCGCCCTACAAGCGGTTCAATATTGACCCTTATATACAATCCACGGGCACGAATAAACCTTTCCCTAACAAAGTCCCACCAGCGATTAGGGATATGCTCACACGGTGAGCGACCTTTGTAAGTCCTCTCGACTAATAAGGAGAAAACACTCTTGTAAGATCCTTACAACTTATAGGAGAACATACACTTAAGAATCCTCATGATTTTTAAGGAGAAAATGCACCTACGAGATCCTCACGACTCGTAGGGTGAAATACCTTTATGAGCCCTTACGGCTCGTAAAGTCAAAAAGCCTTAGTCAACAGGTTCCTAACCCTGTTTGCTAAGTCACCTTTGTTCGACATCGACAGAGGAAAATGATGATTCGCTCCTGGCAATGTCCCAGTGGTAGCGATGCTGATGCCTAAATCGGTATCAAATCCCAAGTCCTTTCACGGCAAATGATGATTCGCTCCTGGCAATATTCCAGTTGTACCGATGCTGATGTTAAGATTGGCATCAGGTTCCAAGTTCCACACTCGCGATAAAGATTCAACGAGCCAAAAATGCATATAAAATAGCTGAAATGATGGGGTAACTTGCAACAAAATCAGCAAGTAAAAGATATGCATACCAAAACAGCCGAAATGATTGGGCAACTCGCAATAAAAAGCAGCGAGTAAAAACAAAAATAGCCGAAATGATTGGGCAATCGTGATTTTCAATATAAAAAGCTGAAATGATAAAGCATCGCGGAAAGAATTAAAAAAAATGAAAGAATGAAACTTTTTGCCCTGCAGGTGAGGTCACATTGACCCTTGTATACAATCCATGGGCACAAACAAGAAGGGAACCATATCGTCCCACAAGGCTTCATTGAAGCGGAGCCAAGTCTCAACAGTTCACAGACAGCCTAGAAACTACCGCGGAACCATGGCAAAGTCCCCCAGTTCGAAATCTCGACGGTTCACAGACAGCCTAGGGATCACCAACGGCGTTTCTCCTTACTCCAGCAGGATGCAGTTGCGACGTCAACAAACGACCCCAGGGTCAAAACAACGGAACCATGGCAAAGTCCCCTAGTTCCAAATCTCGACGGTTCACAGACAGCCTAGAGATCACCAACGGCGTTTTTCCTCACTCCAACCAGATGTAGACGTGACGTCAACAACCGACCTCAGAGTCGCAACGAAACGGAGCCATGGCAAAGTCCCTAGTTCCAAATCTCAATGGCCACATCTACATCCTGAAGACCAACAACGGTGTGCCTCCTCATTCCAGCAGGATACAGATGTTACACCATCAATCGGAACCATGGCAAAGTTCTAGTTCCAAGACTCTATGGTCCACAGAAAACCTAGAGTCAACCAATAACTTCCCCGCCGGATTAACGCTCCGTCTCGGAAACAAGTCAACCAACCCCAAGGAAATCAGTGTCCTTGGCAAAACCTCGATTCAGGGAAATCAGTGTCCTTGACGAGAGCACCTCGATTCGCGTCGGCCCGCAGAGAAATCAGTGTCTTTGCAGGAATATCTCGATTCGTCTCAACCCCAGGGAAATCAGTGTCCTTGGCAACCTCCTCGATTCAGGGAAATCAGCGTCCTTGACGAGAGCACCTTGATTCGCGTCGACCCACAGAGAAATCAGCATCTTTGCAGGAATATCTCGATTCGTCTCAACCCCAGGGAAATCAGTGTCCTTGGCAACCTCCTCGATTCAGGGAAATCAGCGTTCTTGACGAGAGCACCTCGATTCGCGTCGACCCGTAGAGAAATCATTGTCTTTGCAGAAATACCTCGATTCGTTTCGACTTCAGGAAAATCATTGTCCTTGGCAAATATCTCGATTCAGGGAAATCAGCGTCCTTGACGAGAGCACCTCGATTCGCGTCGACCCGCATAGAAATCAGTGTCTTTACAGGAATACCTCGATTCGTTTCGACTCCAGGGAAATCAGTGTCCTTGGCAACCTTCTTGATTCAGGGAAATCAGCGTCCTTGACGAGAGCATCTCGATTCACGTCGACTCGCAGGGAAATAAGTGTCTTTGCAGGAATACCTCGATTCGTTTCGACTCCAGGGAAATCAGTGTCCTTGGCAACTTCCTCGATTCAGGGAAATCAGCGTCCTTGACGAGAGTATCTCGATTTGTGTCGACCCGCAGAGAAATAAGCGTCTTTGTAGGAATACCTCGATTCGTCTCAACCCCAGGGAAATTAGTGTCCTTGGCAACCTCCTCGATTCAGGGAAATCAGCGTCCTTGATGAGAGCATCTTGATTCGCGTCGATCCGCAGAGAAATCAGTGTCTTTACAGGAATACCTCGATCGTTTCGACTCCAGGGAAATCAGTGTCCTTGGCAAATACCTCGATTCAAGAAAATCAGCGTCCTTGACGAGAACATCTCGATTCGCGTCGACCCGCAGAGAAATCAGCGTCTCTGCAGGAATATACAATGTCAGCAAAGCGGACCCGCGGCAAAGTTTCCAGTTCCATGACTCAGCGGTGCACAGATAAACCAAAGTCAACCCTCGACCTCCCTGTTGAGGCAATGCTTTGACTCGGGAGTAGGTTAACTCATCAATCACTTACGAGTCCTCTCGACTTGTAAGAAAGAAAATTCTCTTGTGAGATCCTTACGACTCTCAAGAGAAAACACACTTAGGAATCTTCACGATTCCTAAGGAGAAAATACACCTACGAGATCCTCTCGACTCGTAGGGATAAAAAAATCTTTATGAGACCTTCACGGCTCATAAAGCTGAAAAGTCTTAGGCAGCAGATCTGAACCTGTTTCCTAAGCCATCGCTTCTTATCTCGATTCAGGAAAATCAGCGTCCTTGACGAGAACATCTCGATTCGTTTCGACCCGCAAGGAAATCAATGTCTTTGCGAGAATCTCTCGATTCGTCTCGACTTGCGGGAAAATTAGTGTCCTTACGCATAAAGAAAATTCTCTTATGAGATCCTTACGATTCTCAGGAGAAAACGCACTTAGGAGTCCTCACGACTCTTGAGGAGAAAAGACACCTACGAGATCCTCACGACTCGTAGGGAGAAAAGCCTTTGTGAGACCCTCACGGCTCATAAAGTTGGAGTCTTAGGAAACAGGGGCAGATGCTATTTGGGTTTATCCGTCCACCTCTTCAAATATGCCAAGTTGATTTATGACACCGTATATCGGAGGTTTGGACGGATGCGGCCGTTGTAGCAGACTTCGTCAGATTCCCCCTCGCTTGCGAGAGATTTTTGATTATGGGGACACTTTTCCCTGCAGGCGCAAGCCCCTGCAGTTAATTATGTTATCGGGTTTCGATAACCATTTTCTCCTTCTCTAGATGTTCACTTCGTGTCGTGTGTGTTTGTTTTGTTTTTGGTTGCCCGTGAATTGTATACGGAGACTAATTTATATTGTCGCCCGTAGGGCGGGATTATTCCAAATCCGTATTTTCTTAGATTTGGGTTTGGTGTATTTAAGGCTCGTTAATCTCGTTTGAGATTAAGATCAACTTAAATGTTTGTTAAGGATACGTTAGTCTAATTTTAGACTAAGATCTATTTAATAAGGTTTTAGGATCATTTAGATCCAATAAAAGAGCATTTGGGCCCTATCAATTTAGTTTAAGAACGTTATGGTCCATTTGGTTTAGGGATATCATAGTCTGTGGAGTTTAAGGACATCATAGTCTGTAGAGTTTAAGGACATCATAGCCCGTAGAGTTTAGTTTAGGGACGTTACGGTCCGTCATTAGTTTTGGGACATTGCGGTCCATTGTTTAAGGACATCATAGTCCGTGGAGTTTAAGGACATCATAGTCCATGGAGTTTAAGGACATCATAGTCCATAGAGTTTCTAGTTGTCAGGACCCGCCACCTCTTTGAAGACGTTGAAGAATTACAACGACACATATTAGAGCTGTGAAGAGATGTACCTTTGAACCAATGTGGGTTGAGAGATCTGTAGTCAGATTTGGGACTAAGACCAATTAAAGAGATTGTGAGCACATGTGCTTGGTTGATCTGAATTGGGGACTTGTGGACAACTTGGGCTCAGTCCACTCAGTTTTGAATAAAATGTTGAACATTTGTTTGGGCTCAGTCCCATTTTGTTCAACAATGCTGAGCATTGATTTGGGGTTCTGACACCCCTCTTTTTTTGTTTTTTTATTGAGTGTTGAACACTTTTTATGGAGCTGAACTCTATTTATAGAGCACTTTTTATAAAATAGCGCTCACGTGAG
Organism: Agapanthus africanus; assembly: GCA_030015575.1. Classification (NCBI taxonomy): domain Eukaryota; kingdom Viridiplantae; phylum Streptophyta; class Magnoliopsida; order Asparagales; family Amaryllidaceae; genus Agapanthus; species Agapanthus africanus. The sequence continues at coordinate 626,626,420 of CM057340.1, forward strand.
GGGCACGTGGAACGCTCGGTGCTGAGCACCAGACTTGGAGTGCTAAGGCGCTCTTTATAAAATAGCGCCCTCGTGAGGAGCACGTGGAGCGCTTGGTGTTGAGTGCCAGACCTGGAGTACTGAAGCGCTCTTTATAAAATAGCGCCCTCGTGAGGAGCACGTGGAGCGCTTGGCGCTGAGCACCAGACCTGGAGTACTAAAGCGCTCTTTATAATAGCGCTCACGTGAAGAGCACGTGGAGCGCTCTGTGCTGAGCGCCAGGCACTGTTTTTGGCAGTTCTGATCAGTTTGGTGCTCTGAGAATTAAATTCTCGTTTATGAGAGACTTTGTCTCATGGATCTAATAACTAGGTTCTTCTTTTATGAAGAAATGCTATGATCTCTTTTGTTTTTCTTTATGAGAGACTTTTTCTCTTGGATTTAAGAACTAAGTTCTTCTTTTACAAGGAGATGCTATGATCTCTTTGTTTTTCTTTATGAGAGACTTTGTTTCCTGGATCCAAGAACTAAGTTCTTCTTTTCTGAGGAGATACTATGATCTCTTTGTTTTTCCCTACCTTGAAGAGAGGTAGTTCTCGCCTTGAACTCTGAAGTTTATTGAGAAGTTCTTCTGTTCTTCTTCTTTTGATTTGAAACTTATATGGAGGTTTTTTCTATTTTTTCTACAAGACTTGAAGCCTTGGGTCCTTAATATAGGGGAGACTGATCTGTTGAATCAGTTAAGAAAGTCACTCATTGAGAGATCTCTAATTGATTTGGGGATTTTATCCACCGTTAGATCTTTGATCCAAGAACTTCTATTTAACAGAAAATATTTTTCTTGTTATTAAAAAAATTGGGAAAATATTTTCCCATATAGAACTTATTCTGTATCTTGAAGATTTTTAATCATCATTGGATCTTTGATCCAACGGTGCTCTGATTTACACAGCGCAATCTTTCTTATTTGGAAAGATTTGAGGTGTATTTCCTCAACATAATTTAATTCTGTAATTTTAATGATTTATCATCTTCGTTGGATGTTTGATCCAATGGTGGAGAACATTTAGTTCTAGCGCTGGTGCTCTCGTGCTTTGCACGTGAGGCGCTGCCTCAGAGACTTTGACTCTTGACGCCGGCGCTTTTGGTGCTGGCGCTCTCGTGCTTTGCACGTGAGGCGCTTCCTTAGAGTCTTTGACTCTTGGCGCGGGCGCTCTTGGCGCTGGCGCTCTCGTGCTTTGCACGTGAGGCGCTGTCTCAGTTCAAATTTTAAATTTTGAATAGAACTTTGCTCTCTGATTGGGGGAAACAAATGCCCCCCACCGTTATGCTCATGTGGCTCACGCTTGAGTGCAGCGGTGGCAGCCTTTCCACCGTTAGATCAACTTGGAAGTTGGATCGACTTCCAACGCCTATAAATAGGTCCTTTGGCCCTTGAGATGATTTCTGTTTATCTTCATCCCTTCATGTTTTTCTGAGAACTTAATTCTCTCTTCAGAGCATAGATCTCTGCCCAAAGAACTTCTTTTAAGTTAGAACTTTGTTCAAAAATTTAGTAAGAATCATGTTCGACCCTATTAACAGAGCTTTGCTCTTACTAGATCATAAATCTAAAAATTCTTTTTTAGGGTTTCTTTAAACCGTTAATTAAAACAGAGTTTTGCTCTTCCTAGATCTTAAATCTAAAGAGACATTTTTTAGGGTTTCTTAACAGAGCTTTGCTCTTTCTTAGATCATAGATCTAAAGAGATCTTTTTAGGGTTTCTTTAACCCATTAATGAAGAACTCTTAGAGTTTTTAAGATTTGTATTTCAGATCTTTAAAGATCTTGGGGTTTTACCTCTGTAAAAAGTTTTGCTTTTTTAGGGTTCTAATAGCTTGTCCATCTTCTTCGCAGAGCATAGCTCTTTAGAATTCTTGGGGAGTTTTTATTCCCCTCATAATGACAGATGTGATTTCTATTGTAGAGCGCTGCTCTTGAGGGTGTTCAACTCCTTGGCCGAATGAGCCTCTCATTAAATGAGAATTCTTTTAGGATCTCCTCTTTAATGAGTGACCGTCTCATCAATGATGATCCGTCATCTTGATTCTGTGGGTCCCCCTTGGTCCCTTTCCACTGCATTGCAGTGTGGCACAAATTTAAAGTACCAAGTGTCAGAATTTGGACTGTAGCATTGACAGCTAATCCTTGTTCTTTTCGCGCAGGTACTATGTCTTTTGATACTTCTTTCCTATTTGTTCGTCTGGAGAGCGCATTTGCTGACGCGCCCGTAGATAGGGAAGTATTCGCGCTTATTAAAGATCACGACCCGGAGCAGAAATCTCTTCATTTATGGGGGTTGTGGTACAATCAAATCATCCGGGGTCGACGCAGCTTCTCTTGTGCGGTGCCTTCAGAGCCAATCTCCGCCATTAATTATGCTGACTCACCCCAGGTGAATTACACGGTGGAGGAGGTTAACTGGATTATGGATGGACGCTTCCAGCCCTCGATGGGTTCGATACCTGTACAGCCGTCGATGGCTTTAGATATTCTGGGGCGGCGTATATGTTAAGGAGAGTCGCGTCCTTGGGGACAACCATACATGATAGGCTTGACTCCTCGCCATTCAGCCGGATATCTGCAGTGGGCTCGATACATCGTGTCGGCCAAGAAATCACTACTGCTGAAGCTCGGGTTGTACCCCGCGATTTATGCATCTCTCTTCCAGTATTCTAAGCCCCCTGTATGGTGGGTCAAAACTTTCTTAGAACAATGGAATGTCCCGACTCACACCTTCCTTCTATCAGATCGGGAAGTTTCAATCTCCTTGGAGGAGTTCGCGGAGATCTCCGGATTACCCGTCAGGGGAGAACATTACGAGGATCTACTTCCTCCTGACGAGTACATCTTCGCCACCAAATCAGTGGTGATGGGTCTTACTCCGGATAATTCTATTAAAAATCGATTCCCGAGTCTGATTAAGGTGGTAAATATTTATGAGGGTCTGTTTCTCGAATCCGGAAGGCATAGGGTCAGCTTCGCAGATTTCATCGCCCGCTTTCTTCGCCCAGAAGTTTTATCAAAACAAGCTACGAAATTCGCCAAACTCGACGACCCGTTTGGTTTTGGTTTGGATAACCAGCCGACGGCGGAAGAGGATTTAAAAAACTTCTTCATTCCAGATACCCCGGTCGTCCCTTTCGCAGAGCTTGCTGCTTCAGACGTCGATGAAGAGACGTTCTTCCTGGGGTTTTGTGGCTTGTGGTTGAATTGGTTTGTGCTTCCGATGGACCCTCGCTATATGAGGTTGTTAGTCTTTTACCCAGCCCATCGAATGGTTGTCGGGACGCGAGTGGCCGTCGGGATTGCTGGGCTGGGTCACCTGTACCATGGCCTTAGCTTGGCGGTAGACACCACTCAACCGGGGGTGCAGCTCGTAAACCTCCTGCTGCATTATTTTATGTCGTGGATCAAGCTTCATATGCTCGGTGCTTTCGGAGTCCACAAGCGGCCCCGTTTCTACGACAGTTATAATTTTCCTCGGGTCATGTTCCTAGTTGACGCTTCTACTTTAGATCCGTCACAGCGAGAGGCTCGGGGCTTGGTCCTTCACCCGCGTATGGTCGGAGACGGCATGACCTTCATCTATAAGGTCTTAACCATCGGTAAGGAATCCACAAAAATGGTGCAGCCGCTGCGTGACACCCTCAAAGACGGGGCCCCTATATTGAAGGCTCGGGAGATTCTGCATCTGTACTCAATCAGACCGGGCTTTTTGGTGTTCACGCAGAACGACTCGGCGCTATTCATGAGGTACAACCCGCACCGTATTACTCAACAATCGGGCTATGATCAGGGTGTCCCGCTAGAGGCCTTTTTAGCTGAGCCGGTTGCTTCAGAGGAGGGTATCTGTGGCGCGCTGCACCATTTCATGCGGCTAAACACCAGGTCCAGCTTTTTTATCAGTGAGCCGAGCTGCGTTCCGAAAATCTCGAACGCATATGTGGCGTGGTATCAGCATGCTACGGGTGCTGTTTTTAGGGAAGAAAAGTGATTACTGCTCGATCGCAAGGGTGTTGTCCCAGCTGGTAATCTAGCCGTTCCCTTGAAGCGACAGACCACTGTTCGTCCTTCTTTAAGGGAAGCTGCAGCGGTTATGGTCCCGCGCGCTTTTCCTGATAAGCCTCTTCCTCGTGTTCCTGGGGAAGCGGTAGCTGCAGCGTCTCCTGAGTCTGGCGTGGGTACGGAGATCGGGACTCGTCGCCTAAAATTGCCCGCCAAGCGCAAGCTCCTGTCATCGGCTGCCGGCACTCGCTCATAAAAGAAGAAGAAGTCGCTATTTTCTGCCGACACCGTACTCGGCTAGGAGCCTCATGCTTCCTATAGCGAGGGTTTGTGCGAGTATGGGACCAATGATGGCTTATTCATCGCGCCTGCGGATGATACGGATCTCCAGGCTGCCCTTATGGCCTCCGAGCGATTGGCTCGCGAAGAAGCGGCGCCGATCACCATTACGAAGTCAGGTATGCTTCAGTTGTATTTTTCCCGTTCATTCCTTCCTTATTATTATGCTTTTATTGATGCTTTCTTTTTCAATAGGCATCTCTGCCAAAGAGGCTCTTGCGGCTTCCCTTAAAACATTCGAAGAGGAAGAGAGGCTCCGTGCTTCTTTGGGCCTTGGTATAATTTAACTCATTGTGTCTTCATTCCATTCTTCATCCATGCTTTGACCCTTACTTTTATCCATGCTTTGACCCTTACTTTCATCTTATTGCAGGGACATTCTCGAGTGCGGTGCCGATCCCGTGTGGTGATGCGGCGATGCTTCCAGAGCCAGCTATTGAGGTCCCAGCTCCCCCAGTATTACCGCAAGAGGCTTCGCTCAAGCAGCCGATGATGGCCTCCGTAACAGCTCCAGAGGCAGTGCTTGGTTCGGATGATGACGTCCTTCTGACAGAGTTCTTAAGGAGATCGCTTCTCACTTCTCAGACCGAAAAGAAACACAGGAAGCACGCGGTGAAGGAATGTGATGCCGTTTTGGCTGTAGGTGCAGGCTCAAGCACCACTCCATCTGTCGCTATTCTTTCAGAGGATGCTCCGGCCGTCCTGTCTACCGCCCACAGACAGGTTGCGCGCGCGGCTCGGGAGGCAACCCAGAATCTTTCGCAGGTAACGTAATGCCCGGTCTTTTTATTAGAACTCAATCTGCAAATTCTTATACACCATATCCTGCAGGGCCAAGTCCTGGCGATGAGATGGTAGGCGAGATGATGGCGACAACAGAGCCCGAAGTGGATACTCTTTCTCGAGAGTCCGTGACTACCAAAACCGCCGCTCTTTCCCCTTGTGGTTCCCTGGTATCGGCGGGCATCGCGAGTGTCACGACGGCCCTTGTCGAATCAGGGGATGAAGCCACGGGCGCAGAAACTATCTAATGAAGGAGAGCGAAGAAACCGCTGCGCCCGGTGATGCTTTTATCGTGGTTTTGTCTGATGACCCATCAGGTAGGTCTTGAGTCACAGTTTTCTTTTATTTCTCAATCCCGTTCAGCTTCCTCTGACGATATTTTGTTTGTTTTGAGTGTAGATGCAGTGAATACTGAGATCGTGCCATCTGAAGCGCCTCTAGTCGCCGCCATGACGGCTGTTGTTCCGTCGCCTTCTTCTATGTCCTTTGGAATGCTGGAAGGTATAGGTTTCACGATTTATCAGTTTCATTGTGGGTATCATCCTCTTCATACTGACAGTACATTGTCACAACTTTGCAGGAGTCCTTTTTGATCATCTGTATCAGTTGCTGAACCCGCATTTCTCCTTTTAGACATAAATTGTCCTACCTGCTGGTGTCGGTGAGTATAGTTTTTAACCGACATCCTTTCCTTTCTTTTACGGGTAGCTATATCTTCGCTAATTCTTCTTCATATTAAATGTAGCGTCACGGATCGAAGGAGGAGGTGAAGGAATAGTCGTGCCTCCGGTACTCCCAATTTTGCCACCTGCTGCAGCCGGTATAGTAGACTCCATCGCTCGTGTACTTTCTTTACCTATTGAGCCGACATTTGACCATAATTTGTTTTACAGCAATCACACCAGCTCTAGCTCCCTTTGAGTCTCGCATCCCAATGCCGACAGGGCCCTTTGCTAAACATCCATCTTCTAGGGGCGCTGCGACTAGCCTGCGGATGTAAGGGTCTCATAAAACTTGTTTCTCCCTACGAGTCATGAGGATCTCGTAGGTGTGTTTTCTCCTTAGGAGTCGTGAGGATTCCTAAGTGTATGTTCTCTTATAAGTCGTAAGGATCTTACAAGAGTGTTTTCTCCTTATAAGTGGAGAGGACTTACAAGTGTTGTTCACCACATGAGAACATTCCTCGTCGTTGGTAGGACTTGGTGAAGGAACGTTTATTTATGCCCATGGATTGTATACAAAGGTCAATATTGGACCATTTGTAGGGCAAACTGGGGAATGTGATGGCTTAAGAACAGGTTCAGATCCCTATAGCTTAAGGCGTTTGTATCCTATGAGCCGTGAGGGTCTCATAAGGGAATTCTCCTTACGAGTCATGAGGATCTCGTAAGTGTAATTTCTCCCTAGGAATCGTGGGGATCCCTAAGTTTGTTGCTCCCTTGTGAGTCATAAGGATCACACGCAGGTATTTTCCCTTACAAGGTCGAGAGGACCTTGCAAGTGTGCATGAATTTTTACGAGTTTGCGCCCTTTTGAGTTTTCACAAACTCACCGGTTGCCCTGCTGTTTTTACTCACGGAGCCCTTTCGGGTTTTCATCCGTGCCCATTTTGCTTATGGACGTACCGCTTTTTTGCCGCATTAGCCTGAGGATGCTGCAGTTCGTAATAGTTTAAAGACGTTTCGGTCCGTAGCTAGTTTCAGGACATTTCGGTCCATTGTTAGTTTAGGGACGTTTCGGTCCGTAACTAGTTTAAGGACATTACGGTCCATTGTTAGTTTAGGGACATTTCGGTCCGTAGTTCTTCCGTGTTCTGGGACAGGGTATCGTTGGATACTACTTTTAGAGTCTTGACTCAAGAAGATGGCGAGCGGATATAGGCGTCGTCATCTATCATTAACTTGAGCTTTGATTCGTCAGGCATAGTATTTCTTAAGGAATCGGCCGTTTATTGGCCGGAAGGGTCTTTCGCCATGCATGTCCATAAGTAGGTAGGCCCCACCTTGGTAGACCCTGTCTATGTTGTACGGGCCTTCATAGTTCGGCTCGAATTTCCCCCGTTTGGCACGATTGGGGATATAGGTCTTTTGACAACTAGCACAAGTTCGCCTTGGCAGAATGTTCTCGGCCTAGTTAGTCTTTCATATGAATGCGCTATCCTTGCTTTATACGCTTCTAGGTTTTGCTATGCCATGAGACGAGTTTCATCGAGGGCGTCGAGTTCCTCGAGCCGAAGATGAGCATTCTCTTCATCCGTTAGCTCGTAATGAACCGCCACTCGTAGAGAGGGTAGCTCTATCTCGAAGGGGAGTACTGCTTCCACGCCGAATACCAATGCATAGGGCGTTGTATTCGTAGCTGTTTTGAACGTAGTTCGATACGCCTAGCGAGCTTCATGCAGTCTCTCATGCCAGTCCTTTTTATTTTTGGACACCGTCTTCTTTATGATCTTTGTCAAGATTTTGTTGAAAGCCTCAGCTCGACCGTTAGCTCGAGGATTATAGACTGAAGAGTATCTCCAGTCTATATTATGCTGTTGTGTGAAGCGGCTGATTCTGTGACTCCTGTACGTCGGTCCGTTGTCGGAGATAATCCATCGCGGAGTGCCAAACCGATAGATGATGTGTGTCTTGAAGAAATGGAGAATATTCTCCGTATTCACTTCTCTTAGCGGTAGTGCTTCTGCCCACTTAGAGAAGTAATCGGTTCTCGCCAATATGATCCGATGTCCTTTGGATGACGCTGGTTCGATGGGCCCAATTATGTCAGTTCCCCATATTTCGAACGGCCAGCTAGCCACTGTTGGGTGTAGCGGGTTTGGATGCTGGTGGATGAAGTCTCCATGAATTTGGCACGAGTGGTACTGCTTCACGTATTCAAGGCAGTCCTGAATCATCGTGGGCCAATAGTAGACCATTCTTTTGATCTTTAGCTTCATCTTTGGCCTGGCCTGATGAGAACCGCAGAATCCGTCGTGAGTTTCTTGGACGACTCTCCTTGCTTCTTTCGGTCCCAGGCATCTCTGCCATAGAGAGTCGAATGATCTCTTATATAGAGTATCATTGACGAAGGAAAAAGACAGAGCTCGTTTCATGAGCTGATGTCTTGAGGATGCATCTTCAGGTGTTTGACGGGATTTGAAGTAGTCTATAAAGACTTCTCTTCAATCCTTGGCCTTTTCCTGATCCTCTATTTGCAAGGCTGTTTCCTCGGTCACATCCTTTTCTTTATACGACTCCGGAGATATTTCCGCTGGTGCAAGAACCCGACGGCTTTGTACAATGATCCTTTCGCCATCGAGATTTTCGTCATCCAGTTCTTTAGCGAGTTTAGCTAATGCATCCGCCTTGCTATTTTCCGCTCACGGTATGCTTTCTAGGACGTAGGAAGGGATTTGAATCAGCAATTGTTTCACTTTCTCGTCGTACTTTACCAACTCTTGTTTACACGTTTGATAGTTGCCGTTTACTTGACTAACGACCAACTGGGAGTCTCCGTATATGAGGAGGTTTTCGATTCCCATGTCGACAGTGATCTCAAGACCTGCCATCAAAGCCTCATATTCTGCTTCATTGTTTGTCCTTGGCTCTGTTAAGGAAAAGGCAAAGCGCATTATCTTTCTTTGCGGAGTCACGAAGATAAGGCCTATCCCCGATTTGATTATAGGGGTGTTGTGTTGTCGCTTCTTTATGGAAGATGCTCCGTCGAAATAGAGTTCCTATCAGGTATCACACCCTTTTTTCTCCTCGTTGATCGTGTCAAACGCGTGCTTGTCTAGCAGTTCGCAATTTAAAGGTGATTCTCCAGGTATCGGGTGCTCAGCAAGGAAGTCGGCAATGGCCTGGCCTTTTATCGCCTTGAGGGGTCGATATACTATCGAGAACTCCATCAAGAGGAGGACCCATTTAGCAAGCCTTCCTGTTAGAATGGCTTTTGACATCAGATATTTGAGAAGATCCACCTTTGATATGAGATGAACCTCATGCGCCAAAGCATAATGTCGAAGCTTCATTATCGAGAAGATTAGCGCCAGGCAGTGTTTTTCGATAGGGGAGTAGTTGTTTTCTGCCCCCAGGAGAACTCGACTCAAATAGGAGAGGGCTCTCTCTTTCCCTTGGTCATTCTCATGTGCCCATAGCGCGCCTAGAGAACCTTCAAGGGCTGTTGTGTACAGAATAAGGGGCTTTCCCTTGACCGGAGTGGTCAGTACTGGCGAATTCTGCAGATATTGCTTGATTTCGTCTAGTGCGCTTTGGCATTTGCTATCCCAAACGAACGGGGTTCTCTTCTTCATCAGGTGACTGTAGGGACGTCATTTTCCGGAGAGGTTAGCTATGAATCGTTGGATGTACGCGAGCTTCCTTTGCAGACACCGCAATTGTTTCAAAGTTCTTGGAGAAGGCATTTCCATAATCGCCTTGATCTTTGACGGGTCTATTTCGATGCCTCTATGTCATATGATGAATCCTAGGAATTTGCCTAAGGAAACTCCGAACGCGCATTTCTGAGGGTTCATCTTCAGGTTGTATTTTCGAAGGCGCTGGAACACTATCTTCAGATGCTTTCAGTGCTCCTCATACGATTTGCTTTTCACCACGAGGTCGTCAATATAACATTCGACAATCTCGTATATGAGGTCATCAAAGATCTTTGTCATGGCCCTCTGGTAGGTAGCGCCGGCGTTCTTTAGACTAAAAGACATCACTTTGTAGCAGAATATGTCCAGAGGAGTCCGGAAAGCGGTATGCTTCTGGTCTTCGGGATGCATCTTTATTTGATTGTGCCCCGTTGATCTGTCCATGAAGGAGACGACTTCATGAATGGACGTGTTATCTATCATCAGCTCGGTAACCGGTATGGGAAAGTCATTCTTCGGACAGGCTTTGTTAAGGTCCCGAAAGTCTACGCAGATGCGCACCGTCCTAATTTTTCTTCATCCCTGGGACAATGTTGGTGATCCAGTCAGGGTATTGAACTTCTTGGATGAATCCGGAGTCAATTAGCTTCGTGACTTCGGCATTGATACTCATTTCAAGTTCAAGCCGCATCCTTCTTGGCGCTTATTTGACTGGCTTGACGTCCGGAGATATCGCCAATTTATGCACCGCTATTTTTGGATCTAACCCCGACATCTCGGAGTAGTTCCATGCGAAGCAGTCATTATACTGCATGAGCACATCTTTTAGCATAGCCACCTGCTCTTTAGACAGCAACTCACTGACAAACGTTGGTCGCGGGTCATTTGCTGTTCCCAAGTCGATTTTTCTTAGGTTGTCCGCAGTATGTATTCCATCTTCCAATTCTTTTGGCGCCGGTGGAAATTCTGAGATCAACTTATCTTCACCCTCATTTTTGAAGCACCAGGAGAGGTCATCCATATTCTTGTGCATTCCTCTTTCCGACAGCGTTATCACGTGACAGGTACGAGTTCATTTCCAAGACCGATGTTGATCTAGCTCCACTCTCGCCATATACATTGCTTTTGGCACATGCCCTTGCGGTGGGGCTACCCTCCAACTGTTGGATAGAGCGAACCTTCCGAATTGATATTGGTCTTCGACCCAGTTTTTGAAGGTGAAGCAGTCTTCAAGAGGATGTCATACTGCTCGATGACAGGAGCAATAATCCGGGTGATGAACCTCGTTTACTTGATCGGGGTGCCGAGACTCCGAGAGTGTCATCATCTGATGTTTCATGACAAGGTCGAATATCTTCTTTGTCTTTTCTCGAGGAAGGAATATTCTTGATTCATCTTCCTCATCAGTGATGGATTTCGGCTGACCTTCTCTCGATTGCGTGGCCTTTTGGATCCATTTTGCCGTCTTGGAATGCCGTCCCCATTCTTGACTTTATCATTGCTTCTGCACCAGGCTTTCTTTTTTCCATGAGAGTGCACAGTGGGTTGGGGGTGAAAGGGATCGTCATCTTCCGTAGCCTGCTGAATGACACATTGCGTCCTGGCTTTTTCGCAAATGGCCATTTCGCGGCTGTGGTCATCCCGAATCCTTTGATCTGCTTCTCTGATTAGCTTGTTAATATGTTCCTCAAACGACGGGCACGACATTTTTATAGCGGGACCTCGTTCTGGTTCAGCGTCAGCATCCTCTTCTTCATCGAGATCATTTATGACATAGCAGTCATGAAATTGCTCCCGTTTCTTGGGCCGGACATATCCAAGCCCAATCATTTCCATTTTTTCGTTGGGCAATTTTCGCTGAGTTCCGAGGACATTCGAGATCCTGTTGAAGAACTGAGCTTGTCGAGGAGTCTGTTTGAAAAGTATGCCTTGGCATCTCAATAACCTTTTTAATCCCTCCATGTAGTATCTGGGCAGACGGATGGGTTGGACCCTGTCGAGCGCAAAATCGGCACCATGCCAGACTTCTCTTTCGACTTTAGTCTCTGTGGATTGATAGAATAGGATCGCCCTTTCACCTCTTCGCCTGAGAGGAACGTAGAATGTTTGCAGCTCTTGCTCACTATATGTCTCAAGCGCATCAAGCTCTTTGTAGTGCTGTCGCGGAACTATGGCGATTTGCAAACTCTAATCATCTTCAGTGAGGGCCTGGATTAATGGACGGACCGAGAACACTGCGTTGACTTCGTCTTCAGAGTCACTGCCAAGACCAGAACAGGCGTAGATGGTCCCGGCCTATTGCATTGGGGTGGCCCCGAATAGACTATCTTTTCTTTCTCCTCGGTATCGCTCCCGAAGACCGGAATAGTGGTAATGACTTTTTGCTTATTCTCCGGTTTATGGCATCTTTCTGTGTCTTCAAAGTCTTGTAGGAAATACTTTGCATCTTCGTACTTTCGAACTTTATTTACGGAGAATGGATTTAGTTCCCCCGTCACGGTATACTCGAGACCATCTTTACACTGATGTTGTGTAGAAGGGATGATGTTGTGCTCGTGTAACCAAGACCTGCCAAGCAATGCATTGTAGCAGGTCTTGGCGTCAATAGCATGAAATTTGATATCAGTGACGAGTAACCTAAAGTGTAACGTCGGTATTACAGACCCGAGCGTCCGTGATGACTGGGAGTCGAACCCGGAGATGGTGATTTTATCCCGAGCAAGGTGCTGAACGCTCATGCAGATTTCTTTTAACACCTTCACATTTAGGAGGTTGACAGAGGACCCGTTGTCAACCAAGATCTTCCCTATCTTGATGTCATGGTAGTACCCGGTGACATACAGGGGACGATTGTCCTCGCACGTTCCGAGGAGGAGATCTTCATCGCCGAAGGTGATGTCAGCTGCGTGCATTTCTTCCAGCTCGTCCTTCATCTTTTCTTCGGCAAGAAAAGCTTGAAACTGCCCGGGCTCTTGTAATGCCTTGATCAGAGAATCTCGTGTCTCTTTGGACAGCAGAAGGGCATCCAAAATGCTTAACTGTGAGGGTATCTTCCTCAGATGTGCTAGGACATTGTAATCCACTTTGCTTTTCTTGGGCGGGTCCTTGGCTGTTAGCTCTTCGACGACTCGATCATCGAGAGCGATATCCTCAAGGACTTTTCCTTCCCCTTATCTTTTTTGTTTGATCTCTTGTTTGTAGGTCCAAGATTCTTTTTGGGCAACGTACGATTACGCAGCTGAATATTCTCACAGTTCTTCATCTCTTCCTCTTTTCCTGAGGTGGATTGTTTGAAGAGAGGGCCGAGGGCTATTTCTTCATCAGAATCACTTCTGAAGATGAGAACTTAAAATCCACCGGAATCAACCATGTGACAGTTGCCGACAGTTCTTTTGCGCTCATCTGTCGTGTTTCTCTGCTCCCGACGAGTTTTGCGCTTCATCCGCTTAAAATGTTGTCGGTGAGCAACATATCCCTGCCACCATTTTTTAAAGGCCATGCATTCTTCGGTAGGGTGTGCAACCCTTCGATGGTATAAGCAGTAGTTAGGATGTACATCCGCTTCATCAAGGTATATGCCGCCAGGAGTATTTCCTTTGGGAGATGGCAGCTTCATTCCTATTGATAAGGCTTTAGCGAACCGTTTCCTTGCCTTAAGCTTGCTTTTGTCTGCCGTGGGCATGCTTCGATCTGGTTGGAGCGCTTTGCGATTCATCCCTACCATGACTTCTTCAACTTGATGCCGATGCCTGGTTCTTTCGAATATGGCCATTTCACACTCTTGATCATCTTTGCTCTTCTGACGGGCTTCGTTCAGTAGCATGTCGATCATCTCGTCTGACGGTCCCAAGGATTTTGGCACCGATCTTGCCCCTAGCTCCTCTATATTATCTTCTGATGCCGAGTGAGCTTCTTCATTATTTAGCAACGAATAAGAGATCATGTGGCAACTTGCTGTATAATCTTCGGGTTCTTCTGACGAGTCTTCTCCCTCATCATTGTCATTATCTCCGCTCTTAAGGATATGGCTGAGAAACTGTGACCGGGGTTCGCGCCTTCTGGTTATATTCTTCCATCGTGTCAATATGCTTTTGTAGATCTGTGCGTTTGTCATTAGACTGCGCGGGCTTTTTGGTCTTCTTGTTCTTCGAAGACTTCGAAAGCTGGACCTGGGTATTTTGCCCATCGTTACCAACTCCTGGTGTTGGGCATTGTTTCAGCATCCCCTCAATGATCTCAGGCTCTAGCGGGTTTTTCCATCTGATTGCCGGGCGTGCTTGGAGATCCTTCAGCATTCTTTTGGTCTTAGCCGAAAGAATAACTTCCCATAGAGCTTCCTGTATAAATGAGCATGATGCCCCCGGCGTGTCCATCTTTTTAGGAGCGTGCGGTTGTGGCGGGTTTACTTTCCAATTTTCGGACAGCGTGAATTTGCCTTGTTGGTACTGGTCCTTAATCCAGTTTTTGAAGACGAAGCAATTTTCGATTGGATGGCCCAATATTCGGCGGTAGGGGCAGTAATTGGGATTATTGACGTCACCGGGTTGCAGTGGACGTTTCGGATCCGGCAAGGTGATGAGCCTGTTGCAAACCGCTAGTTCGAACAGTCTCTTCGTTTTATTCCGAGGAAACGAGTAAGGACGTCTCAACTTCTCATCGAAGAATCGTGATTTGTTGCCTTGGCGAGCAACCGGTTTCGGATCACTCGGCTGTTGCTAAGTGTTAGCGACGAAGGTCGCTTTACCTTTCCCCTTTTCATTTCGAAGTTCCGTTTTTTAGGAGGATGGTCTATGGCCCATCTGGTCCATTTGATCTGTTGGGTTCCTAGGCACTCTAATGAGGTCTCACAAGGCATCAAACATGCCAATTTCAAATTTTACAAGTGCCGAGAAACCCTAATACGGATCGTTAACTAGAGTTTAGGCGAAAAATGAAACTAGTTAACAACTTAACTAAAAGAAAGAGGCTACAACCTTTGTAGATCCGGTTCTCCACCTCCATGGCTCCGTGATGAAGTCCCCTCGCTGTCCATATCGGATCCCGGACTCTAACGTCGGCTTCATCGGAGAAATGGGCGGGCTAGGTCATCGACTACGATGCCGAAGATGATCTACGTCGAGGCATCACAAGATCAAGCTCCCACTTCACCAAGTCATGAAACTTGTGAAGAAAACACCCTTTACTACTTGGCAAGAGGTAGAGGATGAAGAAATAGGAGGTGGGTTCACTTTAGAATTGGATTTCTCACTCATTTCATCAAATCACCATTGATGGAATCAAGCTTCTTCATCTTGAAGAAGAAGAAGAAGAAGAAGATGATGTTATGATAAGAATAATAAAATAGAAAAGAAAATGAATTCTTATCATATACAAACCATGGTTAAGTGTAGAGAATGAATCATGGTTAAGTGGAATGGTTAGGGTTAAGCATGAGACAAAAGTGGTCAAACTTTCAACACTTCATGAAGCTTCATGAAAGATACAAAGAAAGCCACCATATCAATTTATCCTTTTAATTTCCAAAAAAGAATAAATAAATAAATGAATGAATAAGCAAAACCCTAATCATCAATTTAACCATGGTTTAGTTCTTTACACTTAACCAAATAAGCATGTATCATCAAACATGATACAATCATGTGCACAAAAGTATATCACATATACAACTTGCACAATTCAAGTGAGAAAATCCATTTAAAGTGAACCAATACTAGTTAATGCAAAGTAATATATCAAATATATAATTATACATTAAATCATTAAATCAACACTTGATTTAACGATCCGGTCATATCGCATATAACCGACTAGTATCCTATGTATCGGCTTACCGAATCAATCCTTGATTCGATAACTAGGTTATATCGCATACAACCTTTCGATACATTCATCGCGAGAATGGAATACGGTATCATATACATGCAATATTCTCGGTCCTGCACATATCTCATATGCGCTCCTATTTCGTTTCGCTTGAGCCAGGAAACCTCTGTGTAGGACTCTAAAGACTCGTCAATACGCCGGCAGCAGGTGATGATCATATCAAACACCCACAAGCCGCAAGCGGTCTGCTAAACATAACGGCCACCTGGGTATTGAGCGATCAGAAGATCGACGAGCAAGCCCGCTCACACTCCTGTGAATCCAACCAGTAACACTTACCGTACAGTCCGGTCTGATCGTCTGATATGTCGCATATCTCGCCAAGGGGTGGTAAACGCCAGACCCCAATAGCTCGATAAGTCATGCCGACGTGAGGTCCATAACATGTGTGAAACTACTGATAACACTTACCAGTAGATCACTGCAACCCTGGCCAGGGATTTCCTGTTATGGCCAGTCGAGCATAGCGCAACATCAACCCCCAATACCGGGAGAGACGAATCCCCTCCTATCGCTCATTGCCTCCATGTGATTCGGGACTATACCCAAAAACCACCGTTTTGCACGCCCTCTTGGACGTGGTAAGGTGGAAATCAAAGCACAGTGGGAACCACACAAGACTCTATGACGATCTCGGGTCAACAGACTACTCTGTACCAGTGTCACCAGAGAACTGCCATCTGACGTAAGGTATAATACCATCTGGGAGTTCTCGGCGAGTCCGTCCAGTGTACCCAGTCTCCACTGAGCACCCGTATATCATATCTGATGTCAAACACCAATGGATATGGGATCATCCATCGCCCATCTGTATGGGTCGAGAAGGTATACGCAAGTCTAGTCTGGTATATCGATGCCCCGTCTCGATACACCCACGACTAGGGACCTTGAAAGATGTACTTATGGACTACCATGTCCCCACTAGTATGATCCGTATCATAGTCCAGGTAGTCAAGTACACATCTTAAGGGCTTTACCAACATGTAACAAAGAGACAATCAGTGTACACGTTAAGGTAAAGAGTAACCAGATAGCATACTATCATGTCGAGCGAGAAAGTCCTCCCTATATATGTCCAAGCATCCACTACAATATACATCCTATGTATAGTAATCGCCTCTAGGGCATACATATAACTAACAATCTCCCACTTGCACTAGGGCCATGTGATAGCAGTGGTTGCAGTATCTCATACTCAACCATCCCATAAAAGTCTCTCTCTGGGAAAAGGCCTTTGTGAGTGGATCCGCCGTGTTGTCCTCTGAGTCTACTCTCCTAACCTTGATCCCTTGGAGATCAACCATCTCCATGATCAGGTGACACTGCCTTAGAATATGTCTGGATCACTGATGGGACGGACGTTCCTTGGCATAAGCCACAACTCCATTGTCACACAATGGAAGGAACTAAGTTCATCTCATGAACTAATATACACCCAGACAACCTCTTTGGTAGCATCTTAAGTAGCGATGTATCCAGCCTTAATCGTCTAGTATTCCACGGTATCTAGCTTGGAACTCTTCCAACATACCGTCCCTTCACTGAGGGTAAAGACAATACCTGTGACTGACATTCAGTCGTCTTTATCACCCTGGAACCCTTCCAGTGATTCTCCTCAGGATCGATTGATACCATCTTACTACTACTAGTGAGATTCCTAGCATCCAATTACATCTATCTTATAGATGATAACTCAGGATTTAGGAGGTATCACTTTGATCCTATATGGAGAATCCTTGTGATAAACGGAGATTGACTGAGCGTAGCATAGGAAACTCCTTCCCTATCAAGAGTATGTCATCCACGTACTCTACGAGGATCATTACCATACTCCCTACTACCTTCTTGTATATACAAGGTTCATCTACCATTTTGATGAAGTCAAACTCTTTGACTACCACATCAAAACAGATGTTCCAACCCCGCGATGCCTGCTTTATCCTATAAAGCATCTTGCACACGTTTCCGCTGCTCCCACTGTCTACGAAGCCCTCTGGCTGTGTACTTATAGACGCTCTCTTCCAAAACATCATTTAGAAAAGCAGTCATGACACCCAACCACCAGATATCGTAGTCATGGTATATAGCCGTGGTAAGTAGGATCTGGATGGACTTAAGCATAGATCCTTAGAAAAGGTTTCATTATGATCCATATCTGGTCAATGATGCAAACCTTTAACAAGTCTAGCTTTGAAAGTCTTAACTTTTCCATGTACACCAAGTAATCTTCTCAAGATATACTTGCTCCTGATGGGGATTTAACCCTTCAGATATAGCAACCAAAGTCCATACTTTGTTGGTTTATAAGGATTCCATCTCAGATCGCTAAGCATCCAGCTATTCTTACAGAGTCCCACTCCTGATGGCCAGCTCGAAACTAGTTGGGTCATCATCACATGATGCAATCCTTTCTCCCACTGTCATAGAGAAACCGAAGTATCTCTCAGGTGGGTGAGGAACCCTACTAGATCGGCGGAGAGGCTGAGGTTCGTTGGTAACTATTGAATCCTTTGGTTCTACCAAATCATCAGCTGCAGTTTGTATAGCTGAAGCTATTCCAGTTCTACATAACTGATCTTGCCTCGAGCTTGTCCGGATTATGCTTTTAGACATAGCCCGGACAACCCCAAATCTTAACCAACTTAAGATATGGGCTCTTCCATTTCCATATCACATATGAAGCGGTAGGCTACTGATTTGATTGGAACCCTATTGAATAGGTATGCAGCTTCTCAAGCGCATAACTCCCAAAAGGAAATAGGAAACTCAGTAGTACTCATCATAGAGCACACCATATCACATAGGGTGCTATTGCTCCGCCCCGATATACCATCGTGCTATGGTGTATACGGAGGAGTAATGCTGAGAGAGAATCTCATTCTCCTTTAGAATAATCCAGGATTTCCGTGCTCAAGTATTCTCCTCCTCGATCTCATCAAAGGACATAATACTTAGACCCGTGTTTTGGTTTTCTACTTCTAAATCATATTCTGTGAATATCTCAAAAGGTTCGGACTTGTGTTTCAACAGGAACATATGTCTGAATCTTGAGAGACTATCAGAGAATGTAACGAAGTACAAAGAACCGGTCCTAGCATATATAGACAGGGGACCTTACATACATCAACATGTATCATCCTAAGAGTTTACTAACTCTTTCTCTGTTTCCAATAAACAGAGCTGAGGTCATTTTATCTTTGTGACATGACTCGCAAGTTTCATAAGATGTAAATTCAAACTAATTGAAATATGCATCTAAATGTAACTTCAGCCAGTCGGGTCGCATTGATATGACCTAGTCTACAATGCCTCAAGAAGAATTCGTTCATTTCTGAACTCTTCCTCTTTTGTGTGTTCAGTATACTAAAGAACTGTAGTTTGATTTAGAACATCAATGCTTTTAGATAACGTGCCTGAACCGATCAACTTTTGATATAGGAAATGTTCAAAACATTATCCAACAATACAAAATTATATCCTTTCTTTACTAATAAAGAGACTGATATGATTTTGTATATCAGGTTCGGTATCTAATAACATTCGTTCAGAATCAATGTATTTGGAATACAGGGTGACAGTGACCAACAGACTTGGCTGCAACACTTGCCCCGTTTTCTGCCTCATGAAACTTATCACCCGTTCTCAGTTCTCTACCTTTCTGGAGCCCTATGTAACAGATTATATATCTGGGATCCTGATCTGGTATCACATACCCAGGACGTAAAGGACACTGAGAAACAGTTCTATATAATGAACACACCCGAAGATGATGCATCAGCATGCACTTACTTCGTTTGGGCGGCACGGGAATTCTGGTAATCCCCAATTTCCTGCTCTGTCTTATAACAATTATAAGTTGGAGCGGGACCAACGTTCCCCAGCTCAGTATAACAAGCGGGTTCGGTCAATACATCCGTATTATTATCTTGATTAAGGCGTGATATGGTCGCTACCTGGAGAGAGAGAGAAGAAAACACTCAGCGTGCGCTCTTGAAAGAATAGATTGGTTATTATTTTATCTAATCAGGATGGCTCCCACTGTTTTTTATCAAATCTTCCTTCAAACCCTAAAAGGAAAGACTAGCCGGGATTAATTACACACTACAAGTTCGCCAATCTTTCAGCCAGGCCAGTGTCGGTACTTTGAGGGAGGTCCCCCGTGCTTTCGCACGAATCTAATTAATGTAAACCTCATTTTCCCAGAGGCGTAACCCCATTGACATCTTTCTAGACACCTACTTGATCGGCTAATTGTAATGTGTAAAACTCTCCCAGGAGTAACTCTTACTCGCAGCGGGTATCGGGATCCAACTATCTCATAGAAGGTATGCAATCTCATTGTAAATTTCAACACTTGAAATTCCCGATAATACTTTTGCCCCTAGCAGCTATATGACCTTAACATAGTCAATAAATCATAAGTGCAAGTCAAGTTCAACCCGTCATTTCCCGATTGAATTAAACCCACCCGCACGACCCTTAACATAGTCAACAAAGTCGCACGACTACCCTAATCCAATCGCATCATATGCTTATACAGATAAGCACTAATTAGCTACCGCACACTACGCCTTAACATAGTCAACAAACGTAGCACGAATACTAACTAGTACTTATCTGAAATGACGGAGGGCTACGACAGGTTTTTCTGAAAACCTATTGCGTAATGAACTTGATATCGTTGTAGAATCAAATGATTTTAAAATGGAGTGCTTTTGAGGCTTTTCTAGTTTTACTAAATGAGTCACTCCCGGTGAAGGGATCGTCGGTCCTTTCCTCGTCGAATGAGGTGCGGGATATATCATATATATCGCTGTGCAAAGCAGAAACTGTAGAAGCAATCAAAAGACAAACCGAGTGTGTAGCATCTGCCAGTTATTGCTAAAGGAGTCACTCCCGGCGAAGGGATCTCGGTCCTTTCTTTATCGAATAAGGTGCAGGATATATCATATATACCGCTGTGCAAAGCAAGAACTGTAGCTACCTATTTTATTTTTGAAATTCGATTCCACAACATCTTAGGTTTCTTTTATTTCATTAATCACATTAATGAAGTCCCATCATTTAAAATACCTAAACATCACAGATAAATACGACGTACACTTATGCCATCCGCATTCGCCTCGATGTCCGCTCGTGCACCGTTAGGTTAGGTAACTAACGACAGAGCGGGACAGGGCTAGCGCGAGTGTAAAACATAAGTAACGCCTATATAATATATCATATATACTGTATACTGTATCTATCACAGAACATCACATGATCACATCACAGATATCGCAGCAGAAGAAACATATGAAATATTGGATATACTAGGACGTCCGTGTTTTCAATACGAGCCAGTATAAAACACGGATTCCACGGTCGTGATGAATAGCCAAACCCACACCCCTAGACCCCTACGAGAGCGGCAAGCAACCCTACCAATTCTACAGTTAGGAGACCCGGACTCGACTCCTCGAGTTGGTCTCCCACTGGACTCCAGAACCCGGTTACTTGTGCCCTCCTCCTTGGGTCTATCCTAGTGCGGAAAAGTAAATAATATACAAAAGGTGACATCTTCCGCAACCTGGAAGTGCCCCAATAAAAGAATATTACATACAAGTTTTTACATGAATGAAAATGAAAACACTCATCTCACATAAAAACCCCCGGCTATTCGAACACGACGATCCAATATAACATATCCAGCAACACATAACATCACATGTCATCAACGTAAGTAAATATGCGCATCCCAATTGTCGTTGATATATAGCAACGAAACCGGCGATATCACATATTACACTTACGGTCACAGAAAAGAAAGTGTAAAACTACAACAGTTGGAATCCGCAACCGCTTTAGACATCGCATGCCTAATCAAATGAAATACTTAGACATCGCATGCCTAACAATTATAAACCCCGCATTTTAGTCTCAAAATCGAAAACACTTTTCAATATAAAGTCGAGTAATTCAACAACATTCCCGACATCCTGATCGAATGCTCGTCGCAAACTTTAGTAGGCGGCCGCACCCCCGACGCCGTCGACGAAGTGCACCAAGGCGGAACACCGCTGCCGCGAGCACCCGAACGGATGCTTTCGGCGACGGGGTTCTCCTACAGTCACTTGGTCGGGGCAATGGGGCAAGGCCGTCTATTAAGTTTACCCGGTGAGTATCCGCGTACGCTACGTGATTGCGACGGACTTTTGATCACATCAAAATTCCGTGGCAACCGATCAAGTGAGACTAAACTGCTATGTTTATAACATTCATTCAGTTATCTCATAACTTATTGTGAATTCCAAGTATTGTATCACATTCCGGATAAATAGAAAATATTAAACTTTCCGATCGAACAATCGAACACCCAAGTTTTCCCGAAACAGCTCAATACATGAAATAAGTTCAAAGACATTCACTTCATGCCTCAGTACCAACGGTCCAGCCGTAGAAGGGTCAAGCCAACGCATCACATGTGGCACGCCGTACTGCCCCAAACCCTAAGGTTCAAAGGGCAGTTCAAGACGGTCACATAATCGAGTTAAGGTTTGTTGTCTTCTAGAGGGACCATCACGTTACTTGCACTACTTAGAACGTCCTTAAACCACAGAAAAATCCAACACTTGGAAATTTTCCGACAGGGGAAAAGTGGGTATTTATATCCGGTCGAACTTTTTAACATATTCTAAAATATCCGGAAAGCCACATAGACAAAGTCTGATAATCCGATCGAATCTGCAAACACCCAAAACACCCCAGAAAACTCAACTCTTGAGTGATATTTAAAAATTCCCAGAAAATCCAGCACCAGAAAAGAGGAATTACTGTGCAAAAACGGGAAGCTGACGTCATCAGATGGCCGCGGAACCGCCGCAGAAGCCAGGCTTCTGCCGCGGTTCCGCCGCACTTTGGATGTATCTCTTGTTAAATTTTGCACCGTAATTCTTAGAATTCCCTGCTGAATTTTTTAAGCATTTTTAATCTGGAAAAAACCCAGTTTTTGAAAAAAGTCCAGAGAGCATGAAATTTTGAGGGTTTCGGGTTCGTTCGGCTTTCAAACTTCGTCTACGCATCGCCCAAGGCTCTAGCTAGGCTCTGATACCACTGTTGGGTTCCTAGGCACTCTAATGAGGTCTCACAAGGCATCAAACATGCCAATTTCAAATTTTACAAGTGCCGAGAAACCCTAATACGGATCGTTAACTAGAGTTTAGGCGAAAAATGAAACTAGTTAACAACTTAACTAAAAGAAAGAGGCTACAACCTTTGTAGATCCGGTTCTCCACCTCCATGGCTCCGTGATGAAGTCCCCTCGCTGTCCATATCGGATCCCGGACTCTAACGTCGGCTTCATCGGAGAAATGGACGGGCTAGATCATCGACTACGATGCCGAAGACCGGTGGCT
The DNA here is from genome assembly GCA_030015575.1 of Agapanthus africanus. Classification (NCBI taxonomy): domain Eukaryota; kingdom Viridiplantae; phylum Streptophyta; class Magnoliopsida; order Asparagales; family Amaryllidaceae; genus Agapanthus; species Agapanthus africanus. The sequence continues at coordinate 626,649,203 of CM057340.1, forward strand.
TCATCATGCCCTCTATTCTGGTGAAGGGCTACTGGGGTCAACCCGTCGAAGACCGGTGTCTGCTGAGAGGGAATGGTCAATCTTGCAAAGACCAACTTTTTGGCAGGGGAAGCAATTGTAACGACCTCACCCGAAGCAGGAATTGGGATGGCCAGTCTTGCAAAGACCGACCCCTTAGCCAGAGAATAAGCCCCTCTGATGACTTCGTTTACCGGAGCTGGAATGGCTACCCTCTTCGGGATAACTCCTTCGGGTATTGCAGGCTTCTTCACGGGCCTGCTTGAGCTTTAACCTAATCTGTTAAAGACCGAGGCGTTGGACTTAGACGACTCGTTGAGAGGGACCGGGTAGTGGTAAGCCGATCAAAGACCGACTTCTTCGGAGCTTCCTATGATGGCACTGGAGAGTTGACGCTCATTGGTGGGAGCATGGTCCCAAAGAACACTGCTGTGGTAGCCTGTGTCACCTGTTCCACCGGCATTGCGTAAATGGAGGCCGCTTGGGGCCCGTAAGTTACTCCTCCAGATAGGACGGAGCGGGAGTTGTTGTTGCAGTTGGTGCAGTTGGAAGTTATTGACGCCATCTTCTTTTCTGCACGGAGCAAGACACCAAATCTTAGTACCTCGAATTCACAGGCAACCATAGCAGACCGCGATTTGTTCGCGGAACACGACACACTAAGTGTGGAGTGGAAAGAGGAAAAGGTCCCACCGGGCGTGCCAGAATCTGTTTACCGCCGAAAACAGAGACAAAACCGCATAGGTCGTCTTGCCTGAATTTGGGGGCAGATGCTATTTGAGTTTATCCATCCACCTCTTTGAAGATGCGAAGTTGATTTATGACACCGTATATCGGAGGTTTGGACGGATGCATCCGTTGTAGCAGAATTCGTCAGATCCCCCTCGCTTGTGAGGGGTTTTTGATTGTGGGGACGCTTTTCCCTGCAGCGCAAGCCTCTGTAGTTAATTATGTTATCGGGTTATGATAACCACTTTCTCTTTCTCCAGATGTTCATTTCGTGTCGTGTGTGTTTGTTTTGTTTTTGGTTGCCCGTGTATTGTATACGGAGACTAATTTATGTTGTCGCCCGTAGGGCGGGGATTATTCTAAATCCATATTTTCTTAGATTTGGGTTTGGTGTATTTAAGGCTCGTTAACCTCGTTTGAGATTAAGATCAACTTAAATGTTTGTTAAGGATACGTTAGTCTAATTTTAGACTAAGATCTACTTAACAAGATTTTAGGATCATTTAGATCCAATGAAAGAGCATTTGGGCCCTATCAATTTAGTTTAAGGACGTTACGGTCCATTAGGTTTAGGGACATCGTAGTCCGTGGAGTTTAAGGATATCATAGTCCATAGAGTTTAAGGACATCATAGCCCGTAGAGTTTAGTTTAGGGACGTTACAGTCCGTCATTAGTTTTGGGACATTGCGGTCCATTGTTTAAGGACATCATAGTCCGTGGAGTTTAAGGATATCATAGTCCATGGTTTAAGGACATCATAGTCCATCATTAGTTTAAGGACATTGTGTCCATGGTTTAAGGACATTATAGTCTATAGAGTTTCTGGTTGTCAGGACCCGCCACCTCTCTGAAGACGTTGAAGAATTACAACAACACATATCAGAGGTGTGAAGAGATGTACCCTTGAACCAATGTTGGTTGGGAGATCTGTAATCAGGTTTGGGACTAAGACCAATTAAAGAGATTGTGAGTACATATGCTTGGTTGATATGAATTGGGGACTTGTGGCCAACTTGGGTTCAGTCCACTCTGTTTTGAATAAAATGTTGAACATTTGTTTGGGATCAGTCCCTTTTTGTTCAACAATGCTGAGCATTGATTTATGGTTCTGACACCCTTCTTTTTTGTTTTTTATTGAGTGTTGAACATTTTTTATGGCGCTGAAATAGCGCTCACGTGAGTGGCACGTGGAGCGCTTGGCGCTGAGCGCCAGACTTAGAGTGCTATGACGCTCTTTATAAAATAGCGCCCTCATGAGGAGCACGTGGAGCGCGTGGCGCCGAGCGCCAGACCTGGAGTACTGAAGCGCTCTTTATAAAATAGCGCTCTCGTGAGAAGCACGTAGAGCGCTTGGCGCTGAGCGTCAGACCTGGAGTACCGAAGCGCTCTTTATAATAGCGCTCATGTGAGGAGCACGTGGAGCGCTCTGCGCTGAGCGCCAGGCACTGTTTTTGGCAGTTCTGTTCAATTCGGTGCTCTGAGAATTAAATTCTCGTTTATGAGAGACTTTGTCTCATGGATCTAAGAACTAAGTTTTTCTTTTATGAAGAGATGCTATGATCTCTTTTGTTTTTCTTTTTGAGAGACTTTTTCTCCTGGATTAAAGAACTAAGTTCTTCTTTTATGAGGAGATGCTATAATCTCTTTGTTTTTTTTATGAGAGACTTTGTCTTCTGGATCCAAGAACTAAGTTCTTCTTTTCTGAGGAGATACTATGATCTCTTTGTTTTTCCCTACCTTGAAGAGAGGTAGTTCTCGCCTTGAACTCTGAAATTTATTGGGAAGTTCTTCTGTTCTTCTTCTTTCGATTTGAAACTTATATGGAGGTTTTTTCTCTTTTTTCTACAAGATTTGAAGTTTTGGGTCCTTTATATAGAGGAGGCTGATCTGTTGAATCAGGTAAGGAAATCTCTTATTGAGAGATTTCTAATTGATTTGGGGATTTTATCTACCATTGGATCTTTGATCCAAGGACTTCTGTTTAACAGAAGATATTTTTCTTGTTATTAATAAGATTGGGAAAATATTTTCCCATACATAACTTATTCTGTATCTTGATGATTTTTAATCATCATTGGATCTTTGATCCAACGGTGCTCTGATTTATAAAGCGCAATCTTTCTTATTTGGAAAGATTTGAAGAGTATTTTCTCAACAGAATTTAATTCTGTAATTTTGATGATTTATCATCTTCGTTAGATCTTTGATCCAATGGTGGAGAACTGTTCCCCTCCGAACGGCGGCGCACAGGACCGCGATGTCCTGACGCTGAGATTCGGGGCAGATGCTATTTGGTTTTATCCGTCCACCTCTCCGAAGATGCCAAGTTGATTTATGGCACCGTGTATCGGAGGTTTAGACGGATGCGGCCGATGTAGCAGACTTCGTCAGATTCCCCCTCGCTTGAGGGGTTTTTGATTGTGGGGACGCTCTTCCCTGCAGGCGCAAGCCCCTGCAGTTAATTACGCTACCGCATCGCGGTGACAACTTTCTCCTTCTCCAGAATTTCACTTCGTGTCGTGTGTGTTTGTTTTGTTTGTGGTTGCCCGTGGATTGTATATGGAGACTGAGTAATGCCGTCGCCCGTAGGACGTGGACTAGTCCAAATCTGTATTTACTTAGATTTGGGTTTGGTGTTTTTAGTTTAAGGATACGTTAGCCGTATTGAGGCTAAGATCAACTTAAACGTTCATTAAGGATACGTTAGTCTGATTTAAGACTAAGATCAACTTAACGTGATGATCCATGGCCATCGGGACTCCTCACCTCTCAGACGTCATTGAAGGATTACAACGATAGGTGTCAGAGGAGTTCAGAGATGTACCCTTGAACCAAAGTCAATTTGGATTTTTACAGTCCTTTTGAATGTTTAAGGATACGTTAGCCGTGTTTGGGGGCTAAGATCAACTTAAACGGGATCGTTTAGATCCGGCAAAAGAGCATTTGGAGGCTCTATTGCTCCAGTTTTAGGGACGTGGTGGTCCATATTCCAGTTTAGGGACGTGGTGGTCCATTATTAGTTTAAGGACGTTTCGGTCCATCGCCAGTTTAAGGACGTGGTGGTTCATCATTAGTTTAAGGACGTTTCGGTCCGATATTAGTTTAAGGACGTTTCGGTCCAACATTAGTTTAAGGACGTTCCGGTCCACGAGTTTAAGGACCCCGCAGTCCATATTCATGTGTGGTCGTTGAGACTCCTCGCCTCTCTGACGACGTTGAATGATTACAACGACGCGTATCAGAGGAGTTCGGAGATGTACCCTCGAACCGGATATAAATTGATTTAAGGGGGAGCTATGCTCAGTCAATTTAATTTGAGGACTTACGGCCAAAATTGGGCTAAGTCCAGTTGAAAATGTTCAACACTTTTATTAAATAATGCATTACATTTCTTCTATTTTTTTTTGTTTGGGCTTTGCCCATAAAAATGCAGAGCATCAATTTATTCTGGGCTCTGCTCATTTGTGAATGAAGCAAGACATCCGTTTTGTCTGGGCTTTGCCCCCTTTATAAATGCATAGCATTTTTATTATTTCGTTTGGGCTCTGCCCATTTATAAATAATGCAGAGTATCAATTTAATTAGGCCTGTTTGGTCTTCTGATTGGGCCTGGCCCTTTAAGAAATGCCTTGCATTTGTCAGGCGCTTTGCGCCAATCAGAGAGCGCAAGCGCTTGTGGTGAGGACACGTGTCATGCTCTGGTGAGCACAAGCGCAACAGCGCAGTGCGCTGCGCTGTTGCGCTGCTGACACGTGGCGCGCTCTGGTGAGTTGCGCCAATTCCAGAGAGCAAAGCTCTATTTCAAGAGCGCATAGCGCAAGTGGTTCTATAGCTGACACGTGGCGCTCTCTTAAGAGCGCAACAGCGCAGTTTGGAAGTGCAGAGCACTAAGAATCTTTTAGATTCAAGAACAGAAGTGCAAAGCACTATTTGATCTCTTGATCTAAATTAGATCAAAGAAAAATAAATTTTTTCTTTTTGTTTCAAGAACCAGAGGTTCATAAAGGTGCAAAGCACCATTTTTATTTTGTTGTTTTCTTGTCTTTTAAAGAACCAGAGGTTCATGAGAAGTGCAAAGCACTGTTTATTATATGAAGAATATTGATCTGGTTTTTTAGATCAATGATTTATTAAAAGAGATTTCTTTTCTCTCTTGAAGGTCTTTACCTTTTTTTTTTCTTGAGGAGTTCTTCAGAGTTCTCTTTCTCTCTCTTTTTTTTTTAGAAAAATGTTCATCCCTTTGAATTGAGGCCTAGGGTCCTTTTTATAATGCCCATAAATTAGTTAAATTTGTTAAAGAGATCTTTCTCTGAGTGATTTAGGGAATTTTCCCCACCGTTGGATCTTTGATCCAAGGGCCTCTGCTTTGCAGAAGAAAATCTTCTTGTTTTAACAAGAACAGAAAAGATTTCTTAAAATTTTAATTCTGTTTGGCGCAGATGCCCCAGCGCGTGACACGAGTTGCGCAGCGCACAGCGCAGCGCAAGTGCGCTAGCGCATCTGCGCTGACACGTGTCGCGCAGCGCAGCACTTGCGCAACTGCGCTAGTGCATCTGTGCTGACACGTGTCGTGCAGCGCAGTGCCTGCGCAACTGAAGCGTTGCTTCCTTAAAATAGAGCTTTGCTCTGATTGGGCGCGCCTTTTTGGACGCTGCGCTGACGTATCAGCGTCGGACACGTGGCGCGTTGTGCCCGGGATTTGAAGCGTTGCTTCAAAATTTGAATTTTGAATTTTCAGCAGAGCTTTGCTCTGATTGGGGGAAACAAATGCCCCCCCACCGTTGCGCTCACGTAGCACGCACGTGAGTGCAGCGGTGGCAAGTCCCTGACCGTTGGATCAAGGGGTGAGCTGAAGGGGCGCAAGCGCCTTATAAATAGGACCTATGGCCCTTTAGAAAACTTCACTATTTTCTAGATTTTGATTCCAGAGCTTTGCTCTTGCTTAGAACTTCAGAGCTTTGCTCTCGTTTCTAGAACTTCATAGCTTTGCTCATTTCCAAAGTTAAAAACTTTAGGTAAAATTAAATCAAATTAACTTAAATTAACCTTAACCAAAGAGCTTTGCTCTTACAGATCTTTTGATCTAAATAGATCCCCATTGGGGTTTCATAAACAAAGCTTTACTCTCAAAAACTTGTAGATCTACAGGGATCTTGTTCGTAGGTTTTAACCCATGAACAGAGCTTTGCTCATAGATCATCTGTGGATCTTTTAGATCTAAAAAATGAAAAGTTTTCATAAGTTTTTCGTGGATTTTCCAAGATTTCAAAATTTTTAATTCTTTTAGGTGTAGACATTTTCTGATGGACCTTTCCATTATTACCATAGAGCTATGCTCTTTTTTAAGGAATCTTATTTCCCTGGGGCCATAGTTTGACAAGTGTCACTCTGTGACAGAGTTTTGCTCTGAAAGAGGAGATTTTCTTCTTGTCTCTTGGGATTCTTCCCACCCCACCTTTTTTATAAATGAGAATGTTTTCCTGGGATCAACTGACAATCTCATCCAATGATGAGGTTGTCTGACGTATTGTCATCCAGATTTTGTGGGTCCCCCTTTGGTCTCCTACTCACTGTACTGCTGTGTGGTGTAATTAATTAATTTTAATTTAATTTAATTAATGCATTTTTTTTAGATGCCAAACGTTGGAATTACAACACTAACGGCTAAATTGTTCTATTTGCAGCGATCATGTCTCTAGACACTTCGTTCCCGTTCGTTCGCTTGGAGGAGGGATTTCCCGAGGCGCCCTCGGACCGTGAAGTCCTGGCCATGATTAAGGAGTATGACCCGGAACACAAGAGTCTCCACCTTTGGGGGTCGTGGTATAATCAGATCATCATGGGCCGCCGGAGCTTCACATGCGCGGTGCCGTCGGAACCCATCACGGCGATTCACTATGCTACCCCACCCTCGGTGCAGTATGCCGTGGAGATGACGGATTGGACATCGAAGGGTTTTCTTCATCTGGCTATAGATGCCAGCCCGGTCCAGCGTCCTATGGTCTTGGATATCCTAGGACGCCGTATCTGTCAGGGCGATGCGAGACCTTGGAGGCAATCATATAACATTGGTCTGATCCCCCGCCACCCGGTTGGCTATCTACCATGGGCCCGGTACATCCTGTCGACGAAAAAGTCGCAGTTGATAAGGTTAGGACTGTACACCTCAGTGTACGTCTCTCTGTTTCAATATCCCACGCTCCCGACCTGGTGGTTTAAGGCTTTCCTGGAGCAATGGAACATTCCTACCCACACTTTCCTTGCCATGGATCGGGAAGTGTCAATCTCTTTGGAGGAGTTCGCGGAGGTATCCGGTTTACCAGTCATGGGAGAACATTATGAGAAGTTGCTCCCGACAGATGTGTACGTCTTTGGTGCTAGGCCGATGGTAAAGGGGGTCACGCCAGAGAATGCTGTTCAGCACCAGTTCCCAAGCTTGATCAAAGTGTTGAACATATATGAATCCCTCTTTGTCGAACATGGGAGTCGGGGAGTTAACTTTGAGGATTTTATTGCTCGGTTTCTTCACCCAAACGTCCTTTCTGCAGACACTGCCAAGTTTGCCACCCTTGAGGACCCTTTCGGTTTAGGTTTGGATAACCTGCCGGCGAATGAAGTAGGCCAAAAGGATTTTTTTCTTCCTAACTTCCCGACCATGTCTCTTGCAGAAGTTGTGGCCCCTGGAATGGATGAGGAGGCCTTTTTCTTAGGATTTCTCGGGCTATGGTTGAGTTGGTTCGCGATCCCAATGCACTCTCATCGGATGCGGCCCTCTGTCTTTTACCCAGCCCACCGGATGGCCATCGGGGTAAAGGTGGCTGTTAGGATCGCTGGCTTGGCGCACTTATACCACGGCCTCAGTCGAGCAGCAAATGCTAATGAGCCCGGGGTACTGCACATGGTCTTCCCGATGCATTACTTTGCATCGTGGCTCGAGCTACACACGGCGGGTGTCTTCGGCATGCATAAAAGGCCCTCGTTCTTTGACAAGTGCGGCTTTCCTCGCATTATACAGCTGATCGGCGCATCAATTGTAACCCCATCACCGCGGAACGCCAGGGGCTTACTCCTTCGCCTTCATACCGTTGGAGCCGGTATGTCCTTTGTCGATAAGGTATTGACCATTGGAAAGGTGTCTACCACTGTGACGCGGCCATTACAAGATGTCTTTAAGGATGGAGCCTCAGTTTTGACGGCTCGGGAGACCCTTCACTTATATTCCATTAGACCGGGTTTCCTAGTTTTTAGGCAGAATGGTGTGGCAATTTTTATGAGGTACAACCCGCATCGTTTTGCTCAACAACTGGGCTACGATCAAGGGGTCCTCTTGGAAGCCTTCTTGCTGGAACCCACTGCCACTGAAGAAGGGATGGAGAACGCACTGCACCATTTCATGCGCCTGAATACGAGCTCTCATTTTTTTATCAATGCGCCGGCTTACGCTCCGAGACTCCTCAATGTGTACAAAGACTGGTACAATCATGCAACAGGAGCAGTTATAAAGGAGGAAAGGCGACTGTTGGTCGATCGTAAGGGTGCGCCTCCAGGTACCGACCGCAACGCTCCTTTGGTTCCTAGGACTCCAGTGGTCGCTCCTCTAAAAGATGCCCGGGGCAGACCATCACATGTGCAAAGTTCTCCGCATGGATTGCCGCTTCCCGATATTGCAGATGCAGCCCCAGCGCCTCGTGCTCCAGTGGAGACAGTGGTCGTGGCCTCGCCGGAGTCCGGTGTAGGTACAGACATCAGGACCCGTCGTCCCAAAGTGGCTGCTAAGCGAAAGTCGATCCCACGTGAGCTTAGGGTCGGAGGGCAAAAGAAAAAGAAGTCGCTCTTCGCCGCGGACGTCGTGTTCGGTCAGGAACCTCATGCCCCCTATGCCGAGGGCCTGATCGAATATGGGACTAACGAAGGACTAGTGATGCCGCCGCCGAACGATACAGACTTGGAGGCTGCTCTCGAAGCTTCAGCGTGGTTGGCGAGGCGTGACGCGTGGCTGGCTAAACTAGCGCAATCAGGTAACTACTAGTCGCCTTTTCTTTATTGCAACATATCCTCTTCATTGCCTTTGACTAACGCTTTTCTTTCCTTTCTTCCAACAGGCATCACTGATGAAGAAGCCATCGCCGCTTCTTTGAAGACTTTCCAGGAGGAGGAACGTCTTAGAGCGTCTATGGGCCTTAGTAAGTTTTAATCCATCAAGTCTCCATCTCCCTCGTGTTATGGTCGATCTAACCTCTCCCCTTTTATTGCAGAAACCTCAATGCCGTTCCCACCAAGCGACGCAGATGTTTTTCCAGCTGCCGATGTTCCTGCTTCTTTAGGGTTACCGCAAGAAGTCCGTCTTGAGGAGCCGATGAGAGACGCCTTAAAGGCTCTGGAGGTTTCTTTGTTTACGGATGACGATGCCGCGGTGAAAGAGGCGTCACAGAAGTCCATTGTGACAGCTAGGGAGGAAAGAAAACGGCAAAGGCGTGAAGCGAAGGCGCGCCGGGCTGCCTTGGCTGCGGGAGCGGGCCCCAGCACCGTCCCTCGCGCTGACACTCCATCTGAAGAGTCCCTTGTCGCCCTATCCACTGCCCGCAGGGAGGTGGCGCGCGCAGTTCGGAGCGCAAATGGTAAATCCGCTTCAGGTAATATTTCTCTCAGAGTTTTTGTTATAAGGATTTTAATGCCATTGGTCCTTATATCTCCTATCTTGCAAGGCCAAGTCCGATCGAGGGGGAGGCGGAAACCGTTGATCCTAAAGAAACAGAGGAGGCGGTACCTGCCGAACTCGAGCCGACGGTGGGCAACGTCATTGTGGCTTTGGAGCCTGAGGTGGAGGTCGAGGGGCCTACAGCCGAGAAGGTCATTGATGCCGAACCTGAAGTGGTGGCAGATGATATGATCATTATAACTGAGCCTAGGGTGGTGGCAGATGAGGCGCTCGAGGCCGGCGATCTCGTGGTGATGGTGGACGATACAACCGCGACTACCGAACCTGAGAAAGTAGTGGGTGAGGTAGCCATGATTCCCGAGGACGAGTCAACCGCTCCTTCTCTGGAATCTGGCAATACTCCAGTCATAGCCCTCCCCGTCTATGGTCCTCCGCCGTCTCCAGGTCTCGCTAGCACCATGACGGTTCCCATTGAGTCAGGTGATGAGGCCACGGGCGGTGGTCTCATGTCAATAGAGGAGGGAATCGCCTCTGTTTCAGCCGGCAGCTCATCAGGTAAATCCCCAGTTGCTATCCTTTTTTTTTATCTTACAATCCTTTCTGACAAATTCGCATTTGTTGTAATGCAGGTGCAGCCAGTGCCGATGCCCCACTGCTCGAGGGAGCGCCTTCAACGACTGCCTTGGCGCTGGTCACCTCTCAAACCTCTCTCATACTCTCGAAGATGTTGGAAGGTATGGGTTTGTAATTTATTAATCTTATCTTCCAGACGCATAATTTGTGTACTAAAGTTATACTATCGTGTCTTTCAGGAGTGCTTTTTGACCATCTTTACCAGATGTTGCTCCCACACTTCTCCTTCCCATCCGAACTCGCTTCTTCGTCTGGTGGCGTTGGTGAGTATGATTTCCATTGATATCCTTCCTTCTTGATTGATGGAATTACTTCTAAACCCCTTTTTTTATTTCGACTGCAGTGTTACAAATCGAAGGAGGGGATGAAAGATCGACTGCGCTGCCGACCCTTCCGGCCCTGCCATCTGCCTCAGCTGGTACAGCGACTATCACATTGGTAAATCCCCCTTTTTATTTTCTGAACTGTTATCTGATCACATCTTGTTTCTTTTCAGCTGTCGTTCCGGTCTCGGCGCTCTTTGAATCTCGCATCATAATGCCAGCAGGTCCTTACCTGAGACGTCCATCTTCGAAAGGCGCCGCGAACAGCTTACGTATGTTGAGTGATTACATTGAGGAGCTCGACGTCGAGACCCCTACCTCTGCTGCGGATTTTGCTATAGCGGTTAACCCGATGCTGGTGATACTCGTGAACTTTCATGACGAGGGTATCATCGCATCTTGGGTTAACCATTGCAGGGAGATCGAGGCTCACCTGCATTGGTTGGAGTCGCTGCGTCCCACTCCCGAGGCCTTGGCTGCCAGTAATCAAAGAATAGCGTGGATTGAGCAGAGCGCTCCTTACTTCCACCACCTCGAACAAGAAGTCATTTCAAGGCGTAAGGAGCGAGGTGAGACTTCGAGCAAGTCTGCCCAACTACAAGCTCGGGTGGAGGCCAACGTCGCACGGCTGAAGGTTGTCTTTGAGGGCCTTCTGCAATGTCTTTCTGAAGGGTTATCATTGAGGCAACACCTTGATGTTGTCGAGCGAGATGCACCCAGCCAGGAAGCAGCCCAGAAGGCGGCGGAGGAGCAACTTTAATCTTTCTTGCAGCAGCGAGCCCGGGTGGAAGCGGAGGTGGCCGCGGCAGCCGCTCAGGAGGAGGCACTGAAGGAAGTGCGAGAGCAACTTGTGGATTTACTAAAGACACTTCCTCCTCAGTAGCTATCCTTCTTTGTATCGTTTGTAATTGTAGATAAAAGAATGTATATATATATCTTTTATTCTTTGACATAATGTATCCTGTACCCAATCAAGTTTATGAATAAAAGATACACATTTTTTTGTAATGTGTCATTTTCTCCGTCTTTTCTTTCTTTTACTATCAGCATATCACTTTAGCAAACATGGTTGACGGATGATTAGAACGAGTATCCTGACTTTCTTAAGAAATAGCGATGGCTTAGGCCACAGGTTCGGATCTGCTGCCTAAGACTTTTCAACTCCATGAGCCGTGAGGGTCTCATAGAGATTCTTCTCCCTACGGATCGAGAGGATCTCGTAGGTGGGCTTTCTCCTTAGGAATCGTGAGGATTCCTAAGTGTTATTTTCTCTTACAAGTCGTAAGGATCCTATAAGAGAATTTTTCCCTCTTACGAGTCGAGAGGACCCACAAGCGGTTGTTTCCCTCCTCGTCGAAATTCGACTTTGGAGAGTGAGACCCGTGAATAGTATGCAAGAGACCATTTTGGATTGACTTGCAGGGTCCCATTGTTCAGGAAGTAAGTTTTTTAGTCCTTGCTGCCTGAGGCTTCATTTGCATGTTGAGACGAATCGGGAATCTCCCGTGGAGACACTAGTTTCTCTGCGAGCCGACGCGAATCAGGAGGCTCTCGTCAAGGAGTATTTGTATCCGTGAGTCGAGGAATTTTCTAGGGATTATTTGTTTCCCAAGCGCCAAGGATTATTTGTTTCCTTGGGGTTTGAAACGAGTCGAGGATTTCCTACGGAGGCACTGGTGGCTCTGCGAGTCGACGCGGATCAGGAGGCTCTCGTCAAGGAGTGTTTGTATCCGTGAGTCGAGGAGTTTGCTAGGGATTATTTGTTTCCCAAGTGCCAAGGATTATTTGTTTCCTTGGGGTTTGACACGAGTCGAGGATTTCCCACGGAGGCACTGGTGGCTCTGCGAGTCGACGCGGATCAGGAGGCTCTCGTCAAGGAGTGTTTGTATCCGTGAGTCGAGGAGTTTGCTAGGGATTATTTGTTTCCCAAGCGCCAAGGATTATTTGTTTCCTTGGGGTTTGACACGAGTCGAGGATTTCCCACGGAGGCAGTGGTGGCTCTACGAGTCGACGCGGATCAGGAGGCTCTCGTCAAGGAGTGTTTGTATCCGTGAGTCGAGGAGTTTGCTAGGGATTATTTGTTTCCCAAGCGCCAAGGATTATTTGTTTCCTTGGGGTTTGACACGAGTCGAGGATTTCCCACGGAGGCAGTGGTGGCTCTGCGAGTCGATGCGGATCAGGAGGCTCTCGTCAAGGAGTGTTTGTATCCATGAGTCGAGGAGTTGGCTGAAGACACTGGTTTCTTCGAAGTTGGAATGAACCGTCGAGATTTGGCTTCGTCTTCTGGCGGAGCTTGTTGGGAAAGTATGGTTCCCTCTTTGTTTACGCCCTTGGATTGTATAAAGGGATCGATGTGATCTTAACTGTAGGGCCAAAGTTTTATCATTATTTTTTTTGTTTTATCTCCGCGATGCTCTATCATTTCAGCTTTTATATCGCGAAGGTCGCGATTGCCCAATCATTTCGGCTATTTATTTTTTATTGCGAGTTGCCCAATCATTTCGGCTATTTTGCATGCATACATTTTTACTTGCTGCTTTTTATTGCAAGTTGCCCAATCATTTCAGCTATTCTGTATGCATGTGTGGCCTACTGGCTTTCCGCCGTAAACCTGGAATTAGACACCGATTTCGGCATCAGCACCGCTACAACTGGGATTTTGCCAGGAGCGAATCATCATCTGCCTCTGTCGATGTTGAACAAAGGTTGCTTAGCGACCAGGGTTAGGGTCCTGTCGTCTAAGGCTTTCAACTTCATGAGCCGTAAGGGTCTCACAAAGGTATTTCTCCCTACAAGTCGTGAGGATCTTGTAGGTGTTTTTTCTCCTTAGGAATCGTGAGGATTCCTAAGTTTATGTTCCTCTGTAAGTCGTAAGGATCCTACAAGAAGGTTTCCTCCTTGTAAGTCGAGAGGACTTATAAGGGTTGTTCATCATGCGAACATATCTCCAGTCTCGGATGAGACTTGATTAGGGAAATGTTTATTCGCGCCCGTGGATTGTATACAAGGGCCAGTATTGACCCACTTGTAGGGCAATATCGAAAGTTGTGGGGGTTGCTTGCACAGGTTTAGGTCTCTGTAACTCAAGACTTTCAACTCTTATGAGCCGTGAGGGTCCCATAAGAGAGTTCTCCTTACGAGTCGTGAGGATCTCGCAAGTGTATTTTCTCCTTAGGAATCATGGGGATCCCTAAGTGTGTTGCTCCCCTGTGAGTCGTAAGGATCTCACGCGGGTGGTTTCTCCCTACAAGGTCGAGAGGATCTTGTAAGTGTTCTTTAACGAGGTTGCGCCCTTTCAGGTTTTCACAAACACTCGCCGGTAGTCCTGCTGTTTTTACTCACGGAGCCCTTTCGGGTTTTCATCCGCGCCCATTTTGCTTATGGACATACCGTTTTTTTTTATTCTTTTTATTTTTATATATATTATTTTTTTTTCTTTTTTTTTACGAGGTCACGCCCTTTCGGGTTTTCACGAACACTCGCCGGTAGCCCTGCTGTTTTTACTCACGGAGCCCTTTCGGGTTTTCATCCGTGCCCTTTTTGCTTATGGACATACCATTTTTTTTATATATTTTTTTATTTTATATATCTTTATTCATCTCGTCAGCCTAAGAATGTTGCGGTATTAGTTTAAAGACGTTTCGGTCTGCTACTAGTTTAAGGATATTTCGGTCCGTCGTTGAGAGGCGGGCTACTGCTTATAAAGCTTGAGCTTAGGAAGATAGCGAGCGGACGTAGTCGTCGTCATCTATCATTGACCTAGGCTGTGGCTCATCAAGCATAGTATTTCTTTAGGAAGCGACCGTTTATCGGCCTGAAAGGCCTTTCACCGTGCATATCTATGAGTAGATAGGCCCCGCCCTGGTAGACCATGTCTATGACGTACGGGCCTTCATAGTTTGGCTCGAATTTTCCCCGCTTGGCGTGATTGGGGATCATAGGCCTTTTGACCACTAGCACAAGCTCGCCTTGGCGGAATGTCCTCGATCGGGTCAGTCTTTCATACGAGCGCGTCATCTTTGCTTTATAGGCCTCCAGATTTTGTTGCGCTATGAGCCGTGTTTCTTCAAGGGCGTCAAGCTCCTCAAGCCGAAGGTGAGCATTTTCTTCGTCCGTTAGCTCGTAATGGACTGCCACTCGTAGAGAGGGTAACTCTATCTCGAGGGGGAGTACTGCTTCTGTCCCGAATACTAATGCGTACGGCGTTGTGTTTATGGCCGTTTTAAACGTAGTTCGATACGCCTAGAGAGCTTCTTGCAGTCTTTCGTGCCAGTCTTTCTTATTTCGCGACACTGTTTTCTTCATGATCTTCGTCAAGGTCTTGTTGAAGGCCTCAGCTAGACCGTTAGCTCGCGGATTATAAACCGAGGAATATCTCCAATCTATATTGTGTTGTTGCGCGAAGCGACTGATCTTGTGGCTTCTGTAGGCTGGCCCGTTATCGGAGATGATCCGTCTTGGCGTTCCAAACCGATATATGACATACGTCTTGAAGAAATGGAGAATATTCTCCGTCTTTACTTCCCTCAGCGGTACCGCTTCTGCCCACTTAGAGAAGTAATCGGTCGTCGCTAGGATGAAACGATGTCCTCTAGACGATGCTGGTTCGATGGGGCCGACTATATCAGTCCCCCACATTTCGAATGGCCAGCTAGCCACCGTTGGATGTAGTGGATTCGGATGTTGATGGATGAAATCCCCATGAATTTGGCATGAATGGCATTGCTTCGCATATTCGAGCCAGTCCTGGCTCATCGTGGGCCAATAGTAGCCCATCCGTTTGATCTTCAACTTCATCTTTGGGCCTGCTTGGTGAGAACCACAGATTCCGTCATGAACTTCCTGAATGACTCTTTTCGCTTCGTCAGGTCCTAAACATCTCAGCCACAGAGAATCAAACGACCTCTTGTACAGAGTATCATTGACGAAGGCGAAAGATAGAGCTCGTTTCGTGAGCTGATGTCTTGTGGACGCTTCTTCAGGCATTCGGTGGGATTTAAAGTAGTCTATGAAGACTTCTCTCCAATCCTCGGTATTTTCCCAATCTTTTATTTGCAGGGTCGTCTGCTCGCTCGCTCTTTTTTCTTCGGATGATTCTGGAGATATTTCTGTTGGGGCAAGCACCCGACGGCTTTGTACCATGATTCTGATGTCATCGAGGTTCTCGTCAGCCAGCCCTTTAGCAAGTTTGGCCAACGCGTCTGCTTTGCTGTTTTCCGCGCGCGGTATGTTCTCCAAAGTATAGGAGGGAATTTGGGTCAACAATCATTGCACCTTTTCACCGTACTTTACCAACTCCGGTTTGCATGTCTGGTAGTCGCCGTTTATTTGACTACCGACCAGTTGAGAATCCCCGTATATAAGGAGGTCTTCAATTCCCATGTCAATGGCGATCTCAAGACCTGCTATCAAGGCTTCATATTCGGCTTCGTTATTCGTCCTCGGCTCTGTTAAGGAGAAAGCGAAACGCATTATCCCTCCTTGTGGAGTCACGAAGATGAGGCCTACTCCCGATTTGATTATAGGGGTACTTTGTTTGCGCTTCTTTACGGAAGACGCTCCGTCGAAATAAAGCTCCCACCGGGTATTATCACCGTCGATCGCGTCAAACGCATGTTCATCTGGCAGATCGCAATTCAGAAGAGAATCGGCAGGTATCGGATGCTCAGCGAGGAAATCGGCGATGGCCTGGCCTTTCACTGCCTTGAGAGGTTGATACGTTATCGAGAACTCCATCAAGAGCAGGGCCCATTTGGCTATTCGTCCTGTCAACATGGCCTTCGACATCAAGTATTTAAGGGGGTCCACCTTCGATATGAGACGAACTTCATGTGCCAATGCATAGTGCCTGAGCTTTGTTATCGCGAAGATCAACGCCGGGCAGTGTTTTTCAATGGGGGAGTAATTGCTTTCTGCCCCCAGTAGAACTCGACTTAAGTAGTAAAGTGCTCTTTCCTTCCCTTGGTCGTTCTCTTGGGCCCATAGTGTCCCTAAAGAACCTTCGAGGGCGGTCGTGTAAAGAATGAGAGGCTTTCCCTTAGCAGGAGCAGCCAACACTGGAGGGTTCTGCAGGTACTGCTTAATCTCGTCCAGTGCGCCTTGGCATTTGTGATCCCAAACAAATGGAGTTCCTTTCTTCATCAGGTGACTGTAAGGGCGGCACTTGCCAGAGAGGTTGGCTATAAATCGCCGAATATATGCGAGCTTTTCTTGGAGAGACCGCAACTGTTTGAGAGTCCTTGGCGGAGGCATTTCCATGATCACCTTGATCTTTGACGGATCTATTTCAATACCTCGGTGTCGAACAATGAATCCCAGGAATTTGCCTGTGGAAACTCCGAATGCACACTTGAGCGGGTTCATTTTCAAATTGTATTGTCGAAGGCGTTGAAATACGGTCTTCAGATGTTCGAGATGTTCCTCATATGATTTGCTTTTAACCACGAGATCGTCGATGTAACATTCGACGATTTCGTGTATAAGGTCATCGAAGATCTTCGTCATGGCCCTCTGATAAGTGGCGCCGGCATTCTTTAAACCGAAGGGCATCACCTTGTAGCAGAATATACCAAGAGGAGTCCTGAAGGCTGTGTGCTTCTGGTCTTCGGGATGCATCTTTATTTGATTATACCCTGATGAGCCATCCATGAAGGAGAAAACCTCGTGAGTAAACGTGTTGTCTATCATCAGTTCGGTGACTGGCACTGGGAAATCATCCTTCGGGAAAGCTTTATTGAGATCCCGAAAATCTACGCATATGCGCACAGTCCCATTTTTCTTCATCACCGGGACAATGTTGGCGATCCAATCCGGATATTGAACCTCCTGGGTGAAGCCAGAGTCGATCAGCTTTTTGACTTCAGCATTGATACTCATTTCAAGCTCGAGCCGCATTCTTCTTGGTTCCTGTTTGACTGGCTTGATGTCCGGGGATATCGCCAATCTGTGTACATCAATTTCTGGATCTAGTCCTGGCATTTCGGAATAGTTCCACGCGAAGCAATCTCTATGCTGCAGAAGCACGTCCTTTAACGCAGCTACCCTTTCTTCATATAGTAACTCGCTGATGAATGTCGGCCGTGGATCGTTTGCCGTCCCCAACTCAATCTTCTTGAGGTTATCTGCAGTGGTATGGATTCCATCTTCCAGCTCTTTTGGCGCTGGTGGGAATTCTGAGATTATCTCGTCGCTGCCGTTTTCGAAGCACCAAGGGAGCTCCTCTATGTCCTCGGGCTCTTCTTTTAATATTGTAATCATGTGACAGGTGCGAATTCACTTCCAATCCCAATGTGGAACCGGTTCTCCTTTCGTGACCTTGGGCTCGTGCTTTTGTGGCGGTGCTACCCTCCAGTTGTCGGATAGAGCGAACTTGCCAAGCTGATACTGATCTTCAACCCAATTTTTGAAGGTGAAGCAATCTTCGAGCGGATGCCCTATTACTCGATGGTAAGAGCAAAAGTTTGGGCCAGAGACCTCGTTTGCTTGCTCGGGGTGCTGGGGTTCCGGCAATGTAAGCAATTGATGCTTTAGAGCAAGATCAAGTATCCTCCTCGTCTTATCCCGAGGAAAGGAGTATGCTCGACTCATTTTCTTCATGAGGGATAGGTCAATAACGCTCGCCTCCCGTTTGCGTGACTTCTTAGCCCTGCTTTGTTGCTGTTGAGCACCTTTTTGGCCTTTCGACTTATTTCTGCTTTTGCACCGAGCATTCTTTATAACAGGTTGACAAGGAGCGGCATTTTCATCCTTTACGGCCTGTTGGAGAAGGCGTTGCGTCTTGGCTTTCTCGTAGATGGCCGTCTCGCGGTTGTGATCCTCTCTGACTTTTTGACCAGCTTTCTTTATAAGTTTGTCCATTTGTTCCTCGAACAACGGACTGGACTCTTTTGCATTTGGAACTTTCACTGGCTTAGGATTAGCGTCCTCCCATTGAGCATCCGCCTCTTCATTAAAGTTGTGCACGACGTAACAGTCGTGGAGCAGCTCTCGTTTCTTGGAGCGAATGTATCCGAGCCCGATTGTCTCCATTCTCCCGTTAGGCAATTTGCGTTGAGTCCCGGGGACGTTCCAGACCCTGTCATAGAATTTGGCCTTTCTAACGGTCTGTTTAAAGGGTATCCCCTGGCGTTTCAGTAGCTTTTTCAAACCTTCCGTATAATATCTGGGGAGATGGATAGGCTGAAGCCTGTCGAGCGTAGAATCCGCGCCATGCCAGATTTCTTTTTCTACCTTGGTTTCTTCAGAGCGGTAAAACAGAATTGCTTTCTCGCTCTCTCGCCTGGGAGGGATATAGAATGTCCGCAACTCTTCTACACTGTAGATATTAAGTGCGTCCAGTTCTTTATGGTGTTTAAGCGGCACAATGGCGACTTGTAGACTTTGCTCTTCGTCAGCGAATGTTCGTATTGAAGGTCGAGATGAGAATACAATATGGATCTCATCTTCCGAGTCGCTACCAAAGATCAATGTAGGAGCCGATGGTCCCGGCTTGTTGTCTTGGGGCGGACCCGAATAAACTATCTCCTCTTCCTCTTCAGTATCACTGCCGAAGACCGGGATGGTGGCGTTAGCTTTGTTCTCCGGCTTGTGACACTTTTCTGTGTCTTTGAAATCCGGTAAGAAGTATTTGGCGTCTTCATATTTGCGGACCTCGTTTACAGAGAAAGGGTTCAGTTCTCCCGTCACGGTATACTCGAAACCATCCTTAAAATACTTCATACACTGATGTTGTGTAGAAGGGATGATGTTGTATTCGTGTAACCATGGTCGGCCAAGTAAAGCGTTGTAGCATGTCTTAGCGTCTATGACGTGGAACTTAATATCCGTGACGAGTAGCCCGAAGCGTAGCGTCAGTATCACAGATCCAAGAGTCCTTGACGATTAGGAGTCGAACCCGGAGATGGTGATCTTGTCCCGAGCAAGGTGCCGGACGCTCATGCAGATTTCTTTTAACACCCGCGCGTTGAGGAGGTTAACGGAGGATCCATTATCTATCAGGATTTTGCCTATCTTAATATCATGGCAGTATCCCGAGACATAGAGAGGGCGATTGTGTTCGCACGTCCCAAGTAGAAGGTCTTCATCGCCAAAAGTAACATCAGCCGTGTGCACTTCCTCCAATCCATCCTTCATCTTTTCCTCGGCCAGGCATGCTTGGAATTGTTCCGGGTCTTGGAGCGCCTTAATCAACGAATCTCTCGCCTCTTTTGATAGCAAAAGGGCGTCAAGAATGCTGAGCTGTGAGGGCAGCTTCCTTAGATGCGCCAAGACGTTGTAATCCACCTTATTCTTCTTCGGCGGGTTCTTGGCGGTTAACTCTTCCGCAACTCGCTCATCTAAGGCGATATCTTCGGAGACCTTCTCTTTCCCTTTGTCTTTCTTGCTTAAAGGTCCGAGATTCTTTTCAGGTAGCGTCCGATTGCGTAGCTGAATATTTTCGCAAACCTTCGGCTCTTCTTCTTTTCCCGAAGCGAATTCTTTAAAGAGAGGGGCAAGTTCCAGCTCCTCATCAGAATCGCTCCCGAATGTAGGCACTTGTGACCCGCCGATGTTAACCACGCGACAATCGCCAGCAGTTCTTTTAAGCCCTTCGGTCGTATTTCTTTGCTCCCGACGAGTTTTGCGTTTTTCCCGCTTAAACTGTTGCCGGTGAACAACATACCCTTGCCACCATCTATCGAAAGCTTTGCACTCTTGTGTGGGGTGCGAAATCTTTTGATGATATAAGCAATAGGAGGGGTGCGCTTCCATTTCACCGGTGATGCTTCCTTCAGAGGATTGTAGCTTCATGCCCATTGATATGGCCTTAGCAAACTTTTTCCTCATCTTGAGTTGGCTTCTGTCGGTAGCGGAGGTATTTAGCTCCAACGGGGTCGTCTCAGCTCCTTCATCAAGTCGTTGGCGTTTGGCCTTTTCGAATATAACCGCCTCGCGCTCCCGATCAGCTTTACTTTTCAACCGAGCTTCATTAAGAAATGCGTCAATTACTTCATCTACTGGCCCCAGAACTTTTGGTTTAGAATCTGCCCCCAGCGTTTCAGTACAAGGGGTCTCCTTATTGTTTATGAACGAACGGGAAATCATATGGCAGCTTGCCACATATCCCTCGGATTCATCTGACGAACTACCTCCCTCATTTTCCTCTCGAAAGACATGGCTGAGGAACTCTTAGAACGTAATGGGGGTTTGTGCCCTCTGATTGTATTCTTCCAGCGCGTCAATTTTTTTTTGCAAGTCCGTGCGCTTGTCGTTAGGCTTCACGGGCTTCTTCGATTTCTTCTTCTTCTTTGAAGACTTTGACGGCTGGTTATGAGTGTTTGGGTCACTTCCACCAATCTTTTGAGTCGGACGAGGTTTTAGCATTCCCTCCATAATTTGCGGCTCCAATGGGTTCTTCCACTTGATTGCTGGACATGTCTGAAGATCATTTAGCGTCCTCTTCGTTTTAGCTGATAATACAACCTCCCAAGGAGCTTCTTCAACGACGGAGCATGTTTCCCCCGGCGTATTCGTCCCCTTAGAGGTGTGGGGCTGCGGGGGATTCACCTTCCATTTGTCAGATAACGCGAACTTGCCCTGTCGGTACTGGTTTTCAATCCAATTCTTGAAAACGTAGCAATCTTCGATCGTATGGCCTAGTACTCGATGATAAGGACAGTAGTTGGGCTCGTTGACGTCACTTGGTTGCAACGGACGTTTTGGATCCGGCAGATTTATGAGTCTGTTGCGCAACGCCAGCTCGAATAACCTCCTCGTTTTATCGCGAGGAAAGGAATAAGGACGTCCCATCCTATCCTCAAGGGGTACGTACGGGCGCATATTATTTTGACGAGCAACCGGTTTCGAGTCGCTCGGCTGTTGTTGAGCATTAGCGACGACGATCGCTTTCCCCTTCCCTTTGTCACTTCGGGAGTCCGGCCTTGGAAGAGGAGGTTTGTGGCCCATCTGATCCATCTGTGCTAGTTTGTCAATCAAGGCTTGGAAGGTAGTCGGCTTGAAAAACATCATAAACTGCGAGATGGTTGCTTGTGGATCGAGGGTTCCCACAAACATACCCACCGCGGGAGCTTCTTCAATGCGTTGCTCACACTTCGACCATAAGTTTCGCCATCGTATAGCGTACTGAACCCACGTCTCGCCGGGTTTTACCCTGGCGTTAATCAGTGCTGTCATCGGTGTACGTTCACTGGCGCTTGCAAAACGCCGAGTAAACAGTAGCTCCATCTTCACGAAGGTTTTGATAGAGTCGTTCGGGAGCTCAGAGTACCACTCGAACGCCGTATCCGATAAACTTCCAACAAACTGGCGAAGTAAAAGCTTGTCATCACCACCGGTATTGCCGCAGAGTGCCCTGAACTGGGCAACATGCTGATGAGGATTGCCCGTCCCCTTGTAGACATGGAACTTGGGAATTGTGTAACCGGGTGGGTACTTGATTTGATCGTACCAACTTGGATATGGCCGCCCCGTTTTTACGACCTGACCGGCTGCTTCGGTCGCATGATGAACCCGTATTTGCTGGGCGATGTATTCATCCAAATCAGCTTTGGAGATTGTATCCTCTTTGGCTGTGGACAGAGCTGGTGGAGGGTTCGACGTTTCTCCCCTATCGTCTTCAAGGATGATCGGGGGATCTTCAGCAGGTGGATCTTGTTGAATCATCATACCCACCATATCCTGGAACAGGAGGGCCATTTCTTTATGTTGGCTGCCTGCTCCGCAGCTTCTTTATCTTTCTTTTCTAGTACGCGACGAAGGAATTCAGCGTCCGTTTCTTGTTCTTGACGCTCGTCCGAGGATGTTTCAGGGGTTTCTTTTGGCCGTGTAAGTGCGGCCATAGCGTTCATCATTTCTTGGAGCTTCTGCTGCTGCTCCTGAGCCTTGGTCACTGATCTCGTGTGCGGTCTATGACCTGTTGATATGCGGCTATCTTCTTTTCCCGATGCCATGTAAACTGTATGAACTATCATGCCCCCGGACTTAGGGCGTTTGGGTTCGCCATTTTTAACTTTTGCCGCTGACGTGGGAATTTTCTCTGGCCTCCTTCTTTTGTGGGCCGTTGAGGTTGAAGGAACCATTGAAGTGGGCATCTTAGCAGCTGCTGTCCCCCGCTGTTTAATGGGATGGTCCTTGTCTTTTTCCACCTTCGCCTTTTCCTGGTGACGAGAGTGACCTGGGTCAATCACGGAGTTTTGAACCCTCCGCCAAACTTTATAAATTCTTGAGGACAGCCGTTGAGGGGGCTGTTCTTGCTTCGTTTCCGTAACTCTCTCCGCAGGTGGAGTAGATCTTTTCAAGGTAGCGGTTGAAGAGTTCTTACGCACCCTCCTCAGCAGTTCAAAGCTGTTCCCAGTTGGAACATCAGCGTTGACTTCCACCATTGGAGCATGTGGAGTTAGCCCTGAGGGGGAGTTGCCCCCTGCCTTCCTCACTCGTTGCCAATGGCGACGTCAAGCATGACGAGCCATTGGGACTGGCTCGGAGATTGAGACATCTTCTTTTTGCCCCCTGTCTGAATGAGGCGCCGCCGGTGTTAACCTCTTAAAGATTGAGGTTGTCTTTTGAGGGGTGATATTCAACCTGTCGAAGACAGATCCTCGAGTAGGGGGAGGAGCAGGAATCGTGAGCCTCGAAAAGACTGACTCTTTGACAGGGGAAGCCGTCTTGACGACTTCTGGAGCAGCAGTTATTGCTTTCCTCGGGACAGCCAATTTAGAGTTCTGATTTAGCCAAGTAAAAACAGAGGCTGTCGGTTTGGTAGTGAGCGACCCGTTGACAGGGGCCGTCGTAGCAGTGAGCCGGTCGAAGACCGACTTTTTGTTCACTTCCGGTGCAGGTATTGGCATAGGGAAGCTTATAGGTGGGATCATGGTCCCAAAGAACAGACCAGTGGTGGCTTGGGTCACCTGATCTACCGGCAGAGTGAGGAAGGAAGCCGCTTGGGGCCCATATGCTACACCTCCCGGTGAGGTAGAGCATCCGTTGCAGTGGCACTTCGAGCAGTTGGTGCAGTTAGAGGCCATTGAATCTTGAGTTCTGTGCCAGGCAAAAGACCAAATCTTAGTAACTTGAAATCCGAAGGCAACCATTAACAAACCGCGATTAGTTCGCGAAGACGACACACGAAGTGTGGAGTAGAAAGAGGAAAAGGTCCCACCGGGCGTGCCAGAATCTGTTCCCCTCCAAACGGCGGCGCACAGGACCGCGATGTCCTGACGCTGAGATTCGGGGCAGATGCTATTTGGTTTTATTCGTCCACCTCTCCGAAGATGCCAAGTTGATTTATGGCACCGTGTATCGGAGGTTTAGACGGATGCGGCCGATGTAGCAGACTTCGTCAGATTCCCCCTCGCTTGAGGGGTTTTTGATTGTGGGGACGCTCTTCCCTGCAGGCGCAAGCCCCTGCTGTTAATTACGCTACAGCATCGCGGTGACAACTTTCTCCTTCTCCAGAATTTCACTTCGTGTCGTGTGTGTTTGTTTTGTTTGTGGTTGCCCGTGGAATGTATACGGAGACTGAGTAATGCCGTCGCCCGTAGGACGTGGACTAGTCCAAATCCGTATTTACTTAGATTTGGGTTTGGTGTTTTTAGTTTAAGGATACGTTAGCCGTATTGAGGCTAAGATCAACTTAAACGTTCATTAAGGATACGTTAGTCAGATTTAAGACTAAGATCAACTTAACGTGATGATCCGTGGCCATCGGGACTCCTCACCTCTCTGACGTCGTTGAAGGATTACAACGATAGGTGTCAGAGGAGTTCAGAGATGTACCCTTGAACCAAAGTCAATTTGGATTTTTACAGTCCTTTTGAATGTTTAAGGATACGTTAGCCGTGTTTAGAGGCTAAGATCAACTTAAACGGGATCGTTTAGATCCGGCAAAAGAGCATTTGGAGGCTCTATTGCTCCAGTTTTAGGGACGTGGTGGTCCATATTCCAGTTTAGGGACGTGGTGGTCCATTATTAGTTTAAGGACGTTTCGGTCCATCGCCAGTTTAAGGACGTGGTGGTTCATCATTAGTTTAAGGACGTTTCGGTCCGATATTAGTTTAAGGACGTTTCGGTCCGACATTAGTTTAAGGACATTCCGGTCCACGAGTTTAAGGACCCCGCAGTCCATATTCATGTGTGGTCGTTGGGACTCCTCGCCTCTCTGACGACGTTGAATGATTACAACGACGCGTATCAGAGGAGTTCGGAGATGTACCCTTGAACCGGATATAAATTGATTTAAGGGGGAGCTATGCTCAGTCAATTTAATTTGAGGACTTACGGCCAAAATTGGGCTAAGTCCAGTTGAAAATGTTCAACACTTTTATTAAATAATGCATTACATTTCTTCCATTTTTTTTTGTTTGGGCTTTGCCCATAAAAATGCAGAGCATCAATTTATTCTGGGCTCTGCTCATTTGTGAATGAAGCAAGGGATCTGTTTTGTCTGGGCTTTGCCCCCTTTATAAATGCATAGCATTTTTATTATTTCGTTTGGGCTCTGCCCATTTATAAATAATGCAGAGCATCAATTTAATTAGGCCTGTTTAGTCTTTTGATTGGGCCTGGCCCTTTAAGAAATGCCTTGCATTTGTCAGGCGCTTTGCGCCAATCAGAGAGCGCAAGCGCTTGTGGTGAGGACACGTGTCATGCTCTGGTGAGCGCAAGCGCAACAGCGCAGTGCGCTGCGCTGTTGCGCTGCTGACACGTGGCGCGCTCTGGTGAGTTGCGCCAATTCCAGAGAGCAAAGCTCTATTTTAAGAGCGCGTAGCGCAAGTGGTTCTATAGCTGACACATGGCGCTCTCTTAAGAGCGCAACAGCGCAGTTTGGAAGTGCAGAGCACTAAGAATCTTTTAGATTCAAGAACAGAAGTGCAAAGCACTATTTGATCTCTTGATCTAAATTAGATAAAAAAAAAATAAATTTTTTGTTTTTGTTTCAAGAACCAGAGGTTCATAAAGGTGCAAAGCACCATTTTTATTTTGTTGTTTTCTTGTCTTTTAAAGAACCAGAGGTTCATGAGAAGTGCAAAGCACTGTTTATTATGTGAAGAACATTGATCTGGTTTTTTAGATCAATGATTTATTTAAAGAGATTTCTTTTCTCTCTTGAAGGTCTTTACCTTTTTTTTTTCTTGAGGAGTTCTTCAGAGTTCTCTTTCTCTCTCTCTCTTTTTTAGAAAAATGTTCATCCCTTTGAATTGAGGCCTAGGGTCCTTTTTATAATGCCCATAAATTAGTTAAATTTGTTAAAGAGATCTTTCTCTGAGTGATTTAGGGAATTTTCCCCACCGTTGGATCTTTGATCCAAGGGCCTCTGCTTTGCAGAAGAAAATCTTCTTGTTTTAATAAGAACAGAAAATATTTCTTAAAATTTTAATTCTGTTTGGCGCAGATGCCCCAGCGCGTGACACGTGTCGCGCAGCGCACAGCGCAGCACAACTGCGCTAGCGCATCTGCACTGACACGTGTCGCGCAGCGCACAGCGCAGCGCAACTGTGCTGACACGTGTCGCGCAGCGCAGCATTTGCGCAACTGCGCTAGCGCATCAGTGCTGATACGTGTCGTGCTGTGCAGTGCCTGCGCAACTGAAGCGTTGCTTCCTTAAAATAGAGCTTTGCTCTGATTGGGCGTGCCTTCTTGGGCGCTGCGCTGACGTATCAGCGTCGGACACGTGGCGCGTTGCGCCCGGGATTTGAAGCGCTGCTTCAAAATTTGAATTTTGAATTTTCAGCAGAGCTTTGCTCTGATTAGGAGAAACAAGAACATTTAGTTCTAGCGTTGGCACTCTCATGCTTTGCACATGAGGCGCTGCCTCAGAGTCTTTGACTCTTGGCGCTGGTGCTTTTGGCGCTCCTTAGAGTTTTTGACTCTTAGCGCTGGCGCTCTTGGCCCAAGCGCTCTCGTGCTTTGCACGTGAGGCGCTATCTCAGTTCATATTTCAAATTTTGAACAGAGTTTTGCTCTCTGATTGGGGGAAGTTGAGTTTGTATTCGAGTTCAAATTCAAGTTTAGATTTGAATTTGGATTTGAGTTCATGTCTTTTCATGTGAATTGATGTAAATTGTTAAAATATTATGTTCGGGAGAAATCGGCAACCGCTACACATGGATGGCAGAATTTGTGTCTTTTTCCAAAACAATTGCCATTGATAACTCCGTTAAGTTGTCTAACCTGAATAGGCAAGCACTCACTTTCTCTGGCTCCTTGCGGCTTAAGAGAATTGATCCCGCTTAAACCTATATTAACTAGAGTTCTTAAAATATTATTTTGTATATCTCGATATGATTTTATGAAAAATATATTAATATAGTTTTAAAAATAAAGCTCGAGGGTGATTTGTATTATTTAGGTATTTTAATTATTGTGGTGTTTTGATGATAAAACCTAGCGTTTTGAAAATTTGTGGTATTTTTATGAAAACTAGCCCTTTTTGGAAACTTGGTGGTATTTTATTAACAATTTTTCTTTTTTAGAAAAATACAATTTTATAATATATTGAAAATATGGAACTATAATTTTATATAATTTTTAAAATTAGTTTTATTTAGAAAATTCGTATTTCTTAAAAACGGTATTTTATTTCCTTTCGAGACTGAATACTCCGTGAGGGGTTCTGCATCTCGCTCTACTATCTGCAGAATGTGCGATAATCTGCACCATCCATTAGCGGGTTCCTTAACGAAGGTTGTAGATGCATAATTGCAAAGGAATACCAAAATACCGTTTTAAAAGAAACCTGGTTTTTTTAAAAGACGTGGTATTTTATTGTAAAGTTATTATTTGAATCGAATATACATGTATTTAGCTATCGTGCTATGAAACCAAAGTTTTTGTGTAGGGTAGGTCATTACCCCGTGAAGTTTTCCTAAAGGTTTTTAACCATTATCGAAAAGAGGTGATATTAAAGTTTAAGATATTTTAATGAAAATGTTCGTTATTTGCGTATTGAACATGAAATTTTGGTTACATTAAAAAACAATAAATGTGAGTTTTGTTTTTAAAAGATATTAAGGTGGTTATGTAACATTTAGACATATCAAGAATGATAAAATTTTTAGAAACGAATATTGTTACGTGTTAACTCCACTTTTGTCGATGTTTTTAAAAAAATACGAATTGAGATGAAAGAGAAGGAGGGAAGAGAGACTAACGGTTTGAAAATTTCAAGGAAATGGTAAAGAATAAGAGGGAGGCTTTGTGGCGTTGCGGGAGCTCCGGAATCGGCTTCGATATTCGACGGAAAGAGCTTGGTTGCTAACTCCACTTTACTCCGCTTGCACTTAGGAACTTTTTGAGAGAGTTTTTGCTAGAATTTTCAGAATGGTGAAGAACTAAAGCATGGGGTGGTATTTATAGTGAAGAATTAGGGTTTGAGAATTAAAATTGTGGATTAAAAAGCATTAAAAAGATATTAAATGGTGAAATGAAGAGTCTCTGTTTGATTGCAGGGAAATCAAACAGTGCAGAGGAGTTAAGAGGAGCTAAAGTTATGAGTGTGCAAAGCACGTATCAAGTTGGGTTTATCAGGACCGTCGGCGCCGGCCCTAGGGGCATTTTCGACAGTCGGATCTTGAGGGTTTGCCTCGAGATTCATGCCACGTGGGTATTTATGTGTTTACTCCATTTTGCGCATGTTTGATTTTTCTGAAACTTTTCATGTCCCCGTGTACTGCACGTGCAATTCTTGGGCTTTCAAAAATTAAAAAAAATCAGAAAAAATAATTGTGTCTGATAGAAATCGAACACACAGGCTATGTCACAACAGTGCGGAGGCTTTACCAGTGAGCTACAAATTGTTTCTTGCTTTTATTTAACAAAAATATAACTCTTACATATGCTGTAATACACTTTTTCTATACAATAAACAAGAAATTTTTGTACAGGGATTTCAGAGTCGTTACATTCTACCCTCCTTATAAAATTTTTGTCATCAAAATTTATACAAAAATGTTGTAACAGATTCAAGAAAAATTTGGTTAAAGCAGTGGTGATGGAACTACTGATATCGTACCGAAAGTGCATGAAAATGTTTGGGTACATGAAAGAACGAAAGGATGCAAGAATTTGAAAAGGCTGAAAAAGATGGGAGAGATTTACCAGTGTTATCTTGACCTGTAGCTTCTGCCTCTACGGCCGCCAAAGTGAAAGCCTGACATCTCTGCATATTTCTCTGTGCATGCTGGTATATCGATGGCTGACGAGGTAAAGGTGGTCCGCGTGGAGGTGTTGCAGGAAGGGTTAAGCGAGTAGGTGGAGCTTGAATAGCTGGTCTAGCTGCGGGGGCTGGGCCAGTTCGATTGTGTGGGCAAGTTCCTACAGTATGTGAGTGTGATCCACATATCAGACAAAGAGCATTTGCTCGACGGCAATTCTTGACTTGGTGTCCGGTCCTCTTACAATAGATACAGAAATTTGGTTCAGTCTCGGAAAATGATCCTCCTGGCCTCATAGTTGGAGTTGGGAGAGTTGGCCTAGAAGTGCCTCTTCCATTAATCTGGTTGGCGGGACGTTTTATACCGACCGACTGTGGCCTTCCCTTCTTCTTAATGACAACTTCATAGCGACGGGCTAACTTCAAAGCTGTTTCATGTAGGGTTCCTAGGCACACTAATGAGGTCTCACATGGCATCAACCATGCCAATTTCAAATTTTACAAGTGCCGAGAAACCCTAATACGGATCGTTAACTAGATTTTAGGCGAAAACGATAACTAGTAAACTGCTTTACTAATAAGTGAACGGAAATACAACCTTTGTAGATCCAGTCCTCCACCTCCATAGCTCCGTGATGAAGTCCCCTCGCTGTATGAATCGGATCCCAGACTCTAGCTTCGGCTTCATCGGAGAAATGGGCGGGCTAGGTCATCGACTACGATGCCGAAGATGATCTACGTCGAGGCATCACAAGATCAAGCTCCCACTTCACCAAGTCATGAAACTTGTGAAGAAAACACCCTATACTACTTGGCAAGAGGTAGAGGATGAAGAAATAGGAAGTGGGTTCACTTTAGAATTGGATTTCTCACTCTTTTCATCAAATCACCATTGATGGAAGCAAGGTTTTCTTCTTGAAGAAGAAGAAGAAGAAGATGATAGAATATCATAAGTATTATATAAAAGGAATAATAAAATGAATACTTATCATATACTAACCATGGTTATGTGTAGAGAATAGACTATGGTTAGGTGGAATGGTTAGGGTTAAGCATGAGACAAAATGGTCACTTAGTCAAAGCTTCATGAAGCTTCAACAACAAACAAAGAAAGCCACCATTTTTCTCTTTATCTTTTCCTTAATAAAAGAATAAATAAATAGATATGAAAATCAAAACCCTAACCATTTAAATAACCATGGTTTAATCTTTACACAAACACAAGTAAGCATGTATCATCAAATATGATACAAACAAGTGCACAAAAGTATATCACATATACAACTTGTGTACATCAAGTGAGAAAATCCATTTAAAGTGAAAAAATATTAGTTAATGCAAAGTAATATATTAAATATATAATTATACATTAAATCATTAAATCAACACTTGATTTAATGATCCGGTCATATCGCATATAACCGACTAATATCCAATGTATCGGCTTATCGAATCAATCCTTGATTCGATAACTAGGTTATATCGCATACAACCAATCGATACATTCATCGTGAGAATAGAATACGGTATCACATACACGCATTATTCTCGGTCCCGCACATATCTCATATGCGCTCCTATTTCGTTTCGCTTGAGCCAGGAAACCTCTGTGTAGGACTCTAAAGACTCGTCAATACGCCGGCAGCAGGTGATGATCATATCAAATGCCCATAAGCCGCAAGCGGTCTGCTAAACGTAACGGCCACCCGGGTATTGAGCGATCAGAAGATCGACGAGCAAGCCCGCTCATACTCCTGTGAATCCAACCAGTAACACTTACCGTACAGTCCGGTCTCGTCGTCTGATATGTCGTATATCTCGCCTAGGGGTGGTAAACGTCAGACCCCAATAGCTCGATAAGTCGTGTCGATATGAGGTCTATAACAGTTCGAGAAACTACAGGTAACACTTACCAGTAAATCTCAGCAACCCTGGCCAGGGATTTCCGGTTATAGCCAATCGAACACAGCGCAACATCAACTCCCTATACCGGGAGAGACGAATCCCCTCCTATCGCTCATTGCCTCCATGTGATTCGGGACTGTACCCAAAAACCACCGTTTTGCACGCCCTCTTGGACGTGGTAAGGTGGAAATCAAAGCACAGTGGGAACCACACAAGACTCTATGACGATCTCGAGTCAACAGACTACTCTGTACCAGTGTCACCAGAGAACTGCCATCTGACGTAAGGTATAATACCATCTGGGAGTTCTCGGCGAGTCCGTCCAGTGTACCCAGTCTCCACTGAGCACCCGTATATCATCTATGATGTCAAACACCAATGGATATAGGATCATCCATCGCCCATCTGTATGGGTCGAGAAGGTATACGCTAGTCTACTCTGGTATATCGATGCCCCGTCTCGATATACCCACGACTAGGGACCTTGAAGGATGTACTTATGGACTACCCTGCCCCCACTAGTATGATCCGCATCATAGTCCAGGTAGTCAAGTACACATCCTAAGGGCTTTACCAACATGTAACAGAGAGACAATCAGTGTACACGTTAAGGTAAAGAGCAACCAGATAGCATACTATCATGTCGAGCAAGAAAGTCTTCCCTATATATGTCCAAGCTTCCGCTACAATATACATCCTATGTATAGTAATGGCCTCTAGGGCATACATATAACTAACATTTCATGTGTTAGGTATTCTCCCGTTACTAGGGCAGCCTGGATCTCAGGGTCTAATCCTTACTGGAAGCGCCTGGCTCTGATTTCTGCAGTAGAAATTAGATGGGTGGCGAATCTGTCGAGCATGGTGAATTCTGTTGGATATATGTATGCCCTAGAGGCCATTATGTGATAGTGGATGTATCTATACATGTATATATATATTCGGTTTGCATTCTTGCTCGACATGATAGTATGCTATCTGGTTCTTCTTTATCTGACATGCTGTTTTGATCATGCTTTTATTCATTCATACATGCTGATAAAGCCCTAAGGATATCGGCTTGACTACTCTGATTATGATGGAGATCATACTAGTGGGACATCTGTAGTCTATAAGCATATCCTGAAATGTCCCTAGTCGGAGGTGTATCGAGACGGGGCATCGATATACCAGTGTAGACTAGCGTATATGATACTAGACCCATGTGATGGGCGATGGATGTTCCCACATTCATCGATGTTTGACATCAAGATCATATACGGGTGCTCAGTGGTGACTGGGTACACTGGACGGACTCGTCGAGAACTCCTATATGGAATTATATCTATCGTCGGATAGCAGTTCTCAGGTGACACTGGTACAGGTTAGTCTGTAGACCCGAGATCGTCATAGAACCTTGTGTGTTCTCCCACTGTACTTTGATTACCACCCTACCACGGCTCTACTGAGTCGTGCAAGCAGGTGGCCGTTGGGTACAGTCCCGAGACACACGAAGGCAATGAGCGATAGGAGGGGTTTCGTCTCTCCCGATATTGGGAGTTGATGCTGTACTGTGCCCGACTGGTTATAACAGCAAGTCCCTGGCCAGGGCTGCTGAGATTTGCTGATAAGTGTTATCAGTAGTTTCTCGATCTGTTATAGACCATTCGCCGGCACGACTTATTGAGTTATTGGGGTCGACGTGACCATCCCTAGGCTCGATATGCAGCATATCTGACGAAGAGACCGGACTGTACGGTAGTGTTGCCGGATGGCTCGACGGGAGTTGTAACAGGTTCGCTTGTTTTCTTCTAATCGCTCAATACCCGGGTGGCCGTTACGTTTAGCTGACCGCTTGCGGCTTGGGGGTGCTTGATATGATCATCACCCACTGCCGGCGTATTGACGAGTCTTAGAGTCCCACATAGGAGTTACCTAGTCCAGGCGAAAAGTTGTGGTGCGCATATGCGATATGCGCTTGGACCCGATTAAAATGCGTGTATGGGATACCGTATATTAATTGGGCGGCTTGCTAATGGTCGGGTCATATGTGATATGACCGGATTATTGAATCAAGTGTTGATTCATCATTAGTTTCTCACTACAAATCCTATCTTGCTTATTTTGGATGTATGCATGCATGTATGCATTCATTCTTGTTCATGCACATATTGATGTGCAAGCACACATGCATACATACATCAATTTTTATCATGGTTGTTTATACAATGAGAATGTTGGATGTATAAGAATTACACCATGGTTATTTTTGGATTATCATTGGATTTAAATTAAAGCAAAAGAAAATGAAAAATGGGTTAAATCATTTAAGAGTTTCTACACTCTTCTAAACTCTACCATGCTCACCTAACTTTTAACCCATGGTTTATTTTCTTATTATGCTTTTAACTTAAATCAAATGATACCTCTAAATCTAACCATGGTAGGTTATGAGAAAGAAAAATATATATAGTCATTTTTCATTTCTCTTTCATAAGATAATTCATTCTCTTCTTCCACCATCTTCATCAACCTCCATGCTTTGCTCTCTAGTTCTTATAAGAGAGTAAAATACTCATAAAAATAAGATTTTGAAGTGAGATCCATAGCCACAACATCATTCTAATCAAGTTTAGCCAACTTGATTAGAGTGTTCTCTTTGTTTTTCGAAGTTGCAAGATTGGACGGGAAATTCCGGGTGGATCGTCGTGGACGTGGGAGGAGTACAAGCGGACCTTCTTCCAACACCTTAGAGTCTAAGGAGTCAAGCAAAAAGGGAGCTTCAAAGGTTGTAGTCTCTAAACCCTAACTTTTGTTAGCATAAAGTTTAGTAACCTTAATTTTCTAGGATCGATCCATATGCGTGTTAGTTTAGCACCTTAAAAACTTAAACTTTTGGACATGTGATGCTTCAAAACTCTTCATAGGGTGCTAAACAAACCCTTCAAATTCTGCATCATATTCATCCACCGACTTATCCGATATGGATCCTTGTTGCAGGTGTATGAACTTATGTTCCATTTCGAAGTGTGCGTGTAAATCACCAGTTCCATCTCGAAGTGTGCGTGTAAATCCCCAGTTCCTTGTATATATTTTCCTGTATTTCCCCCCAAAATTTTCCTATTATTTTGCATATTTTATTATTTTATTTATTATTTTTTCCTAATCTAAACCTAAACCCGACCCGACCCGACCTTCCCCGCTTCTTCCTCTTCCTCTTCTCTTTTCCCTACAAATTTTCCCAACAACTCTCCCCTTCTCGCGATCGACCCCGACTCAGCCCTCGTCGATGCCACTACCCGCTCGCCAATGATCTCCCTGAGATCCTATCCTCCAAATCCCCACTCCATCTCCCTTTCGTTCTCTCTTTCCTCACCAACGCCTCCGCAAGACCCGCTCCCCTATGACCTACTCTTCGCCAACTACCTCCACGACTTTCGTGCCCACCTCCAGCGACTTCGCCCATGAAAAACGAACCAACCTACCTCTCTCGCTCGTAATCTGAATGTCTCTCTCTTCATATCACACACACTCTCTCACCTTTTATATCTCTCTAACTTACCCACTCTCAAACTCACTGCCGGCGACCACCTCTATCACCGCCCCTCCAACAACCATGACGTCCCCGACCACCACAACAACCCAACACCACCTTCCTCCAACCATCGAGCTGTTAGTTATATGTATGCCCTAGAGGCCATTACTGTATATTGGATGTATATTGTAGTGGATGCTGGGACATATATAGGGAGGACTTTCTTGCTCGACATGATAGTATGCTATTTGGTTGCTCTTTACCTTAACGTGTACACAAATTGTCTCTCTATTATATGTTGGTAAAGCCCTTAGGATGTGTACTTGACTACCTGGACTATGATGCGGATCATACTAGTGGGGACATGGTAGTCCATAAGTACATCCTTCAAAGTCCCTAGTCGTGGGTATATCGAGACGGGGCATCGATATACCAGAGTAGACTAGCGTATACCTTCTCGACCCATACAGATGGGCGATGGATGATCCCATATCCATTGGTGTTTGACATCAGAGATGATATACGGGTGCTCAGTGGAGACTGGGTACACTGGACGGACTCGCCGAGAACTCCCAGATGGTATTATACCTTACGTCAGATGGCAGTTCTCTGGTGACAGTGGTACAGAGTTGTCTGTTGACCCGAGATCGTCATAGAGTCTTGTGTGGTTCCCACTGTGCTTTGATTTCCATCTTACCACGTCCAAGAGGGCGTGCAAAACGGTGGTTTTTGGGTACAGTCCCGAGTCACATGGAGGCAATGAGCGATAGGAGGGGATTCGTCTCTCCCGGTATAGGGAGTTAATGTTGCGCTGTGTTCGATTGGCTATAACCGGAAATCCCTAGCCAGGATTGCTGAGATTTACTGGTAAGTGTTACCAGTAGTTTCTCGAATTGTTATAGACCTCATATCGACACGACTTATCGAGCTATTGGGGTCTGACGTTTACCACCCCTAGGCGAGATATGCGACATATCAGACGATCAGACCGGACTGTACGGTAGTGTTACTGGTTGGATTCACTGGAGTGTGAGCGGGCTTGCTCGTCGATCTTCTGATCGCTCAATACCCGGGTGGCCGTTACGTTTAGCAGACCGCTTGCGGCTTGTGGGTGCTTGATATGATCATCATCTGCTACCGGCGTATTGACGAGTCTTTAGAGTCCTACACAGAGGTTTCCTGGCTCAAGCGAAACGAAATTGGAGCGCATATGAGATATGTGCGGGACCGAGAATAATGCGTGTATGTGATACCGTATTTCATTCTCGCGATGAATGTATCGATTGGTTGTATGCGATATAACCTAGTTATCGAATCAAGGGTTGATTCGATAAGCCGATACATTGGATATTAGTCGGTTGTATGCGATATGACCGGATCGTTAAATCAAGTGTTGATTTAATGATTTAATGCATAATTATATATTTGATATATTACTTTGCATTAACTAGTATTGGTTCACTTTAAATGGATTTTCTCACTTGAATTGTGCACATTGTATATGTGATATATTTTTGTGCACAAGATTGTATCATGTTTGATGATACATGCTCACTTGGGTTTGTATAAAGATTAAACCATGGTTGTGTAATGGTTAGGGTTTTCATTTTCTTATTCATTTATTTATTTATTTATTCTTTTTGGAAAATGAAAAGCATAAAGAGAAAATGGTTGCTTATTTTGTTTTATATTGAAGCTTCATGAAGCTTTGACCAAAGTGACCATTTTGTCTCATGCTTAACCCTAACCATTCCACTTAACCCTAGTTCATTCTCTACATTTGACCATGGTTGGATTATGATAAGTATTCAATTTATTTTCTATTTTGAATTAACTTATCATAACATTTTTCTTCTTCTTCTTCTTCATCTTCAACATGAAGAAGCTTGCTCCATCAATGGCAACTTGAGCAAATGAGTGAGAAATCCAATTCTAAAGTCTACCCACTTCCTATTTATTCATCCTCTACCTCTTGCCAAGTAGTAGAGTGTGTTTCCTTTACAAGTTTTCATGCCTTGGTGAAGGTGGAGCTTGATCTAGTGATGCCTCGACGTAGATCATCTTCGGCATCGTCGTCGATGACCTAGCCCGCTTTTTCTCCGATGAAGCCGATGCAAGAGTCATGGATTCGATTTGGACAGCGAGGAGACATCATCACGGAGCTATGGAGGTGGAGAACCGGACTTACAAAGGTTGTACTTCCGTTCTTTTAGTTTAGTTGTAAACTAGTTGCTTTTGTCGCCTAAAATTCTAGTTAACGATCTAGTCTAGGGTTTCTCGGCACCGTAAATTTTGAAACGGGCATGGTTGATGCCTTGTGAGACTTCATTAGTGTGCCTAGGAACCCTACAGTGGTATCAGAGCCTAACTAGAGCCTTAGGCGATGCGTAGACGATGTTAGAAACCCGATCGAACCCGAAACCCCAAATTTTCCATGCTCTCTGTACAATTTTCAAAAACAGGGATTTTTGTGAATTAAAAATTCTCAGAAAATAGAGCAGGAAAAACTAAGAATTACTGTGAAGTTTGGGCCTCTAATTCCATAATTAGACCGCGGAACCGCGGCCAAACCAGGGGTTTGGCGGCTCTTCCGCGGCCGAAATTTGGACTTAGTCCCTCAAATTTCTTATATTTATTCTTAGGTCCTTTCTTGGCAATTTTTTATGTGAATTTTTTAATTCCACTCAAGTGTTGAGTTTTCTAGGGTTTTATTGGGGATTCGTTAATTTGATCGGATAATTTAACTTCATTTATGTTTTTCCGGATATTTTAGAAACTGTTAAAAAGTTCGACCGGATATAAATACCCAATTTTTCCCCTGCCGGAAAATTTCCAAGTGTTGGATTTTTCCGTGGTTTAAAGATGTTCTAAGTAGTGCAAGTAACGCGATGGACCCTCTAGAAGACAACAAACCTTAACTCGATTATGTGACCGTCTTGAACTGCCCTTTGAACCTTCGGGTTTGGGGCAGTACGGCGTGCCACATGTGAGGCGTTGGCTTGACCCTTCTACGGCTGGACCGTTGGTACTGAGGCACGAACTGAATGTTTTTAGACTTGTTTCATGTGTTGATCTGTATCGGGAAAACTTGGGTGTTTGAATGTTCGATCGGAAAGTTTAACATTTTCTAATTATCTGGAATGGGATACAATAATTGGAATTCACAAACAGTTATGAGATAACTGAATGAATGTTATAAACATAGCAGTTTAGTCTCACTTGATCGGTTGCCACGGAATTTTGATGTGATCAAAAGTCCGTCGCAATCACGTAGCATACGCGGATACTCGCCGGGTAAACTTAATGGATAACCTCACTCCATAGCCCCGACCAAGTGACTGTAGGAGAACCCCGTCGCCGAAAGCATCCGTTCGGGTGCTCGCGGCAGCGGTGTTCCGCCTTGGTGCACTTCGTCGATGGCGTCGGGGGTGCGGCCATCTACTAAAGTTTGCGACGAGCATTCGATCAGAATGTCGGGAATCTTGTTGAATTGCCCGACTTGATATTGAAAAGAGTTTTCGATAATGAGACTAAAATGCGGGGTTTATAACTGTTAGGCATGCGATGCCTAAGGAATTCATTTGTTTAGGCATGCGATGTCTAAAGAGATTGCGGATTCCAACCGTTGTAGTTTTACACTTTCTTTTCTGTGACCGTAAGTGTAATATGTGATATCGCCGGTTTCGTTGCTATATGTCAACGACAATTGGGATGGACATATTTACTTACGTTGATGACATGTGTTGTTATGTGTTGCTGGATATGTTATATTGGATCGTCGTGTTTGAATAGCCGGGGGTTTTTATGTGAGATGAGTGTTTTTCATTTTCATTCATGTAAAAACTTGTATGTAATATTCTTTTATTGGGGCACTTCCAGGTTGCGGAAGTTGTCACCATTTGTATATTATTTACTTTTCCGCACTAGGATAGACCCAAGGAGGAGGGCACAAGTAACCGGGTTCTGGAGTCCAGTGGGAGACCAACTCAAGGAGTCGAGTCCGGGTCTCCTAACTCTAGAATTGGTAGGGTTGCTTGCCGCTCTCGTAGGGGTCTAGGGGTGTGGGTTTGGCTATTCATCACGACCGTGGAATCCATGTTTTATACTGGCTCGTATTGAAAACACGGACGTCCTAGTATATCCAATATTTCATATGTTTCTTCTGCTGCGATATCTGTGATGTGATCATGTGATGTTCTGTGATAGATACAGTATATAGTATATATGATATATTATATAGACGTTACTTATGTTTTACACCCGTGCTAGCCCTGCCCCGCTCTGCCGTTAGTTACCTAACCTAACGGTGCACGAGGGGACATCGAAGCGAATGCGGATGGCATAAGTGTACGTCGTATTTATCTGTGATGTTTAGGTACTTAAATGATGGGACTTCATTAATGTGATTAATGAAATAAAAAGAAACCTAAGATGTTGTAGAATCGAATTTCAAAATAAAACAGGTAGCTACAGTTCTTGCTTTGCACAGAGGTATATGTGATATATCCTGCACCTTATTCGATAAGGAAAGGACCGAGATCCCTTCACCGGGAGTGACTCCTTTAGCAATAACTGGCAGATGCTACACACTCGGTTTGTTTTTTGATTGCTTTTAAGAGTTTTTGCTTTGCACAGTGATATATACGATATATCCCGCACCTCATTCGACGAGGAAAGGACCGCGATCCCTTCACCGGGAGTGACTCCTTTAGCAAAACTAGAAAAGCCTAAAAAACACTCCATTTCAAAATCATTTGATTCTACAACGATATCAAGTTCATTACGCAATAGGTTTTCAAAAAAATCTGTCGTAGCCCTCCGTCATTTCAGATAAGTGGTAGTTAGTATTCGTGCTACGTTTGTTGGCCTGCGTCAAGGCGTAGTGTGCGGTAGCTAACTAGTATTTATCTGCTTATGCATATGATGCAGATTGGATTAGGGTAGTCGTGCGACTTTGTTGTCCTGCGTCAAGGGTCGTGCGGGTGGGTTTAATTCATTCAGGAAATGACGGGTTGAACTTGACTAGCGCACTATGGTTTGTTGGCCTGCGTCAAGGTCATAGGACGCTAGGGGCAAAATTATCGGGAATTTCAAGTGTTGAAATTTGCAATGAGATTGCATACCTTCTATGAGATAGTTGGATCCCGATACCCGCTGCGAGTAAGAGTTACTCCTGGGAGAGTTTTACACATTACAATTAGCCGATCAAGTAGGTGTCTAGAAAGGTGTTAACGGGGTTATGCCTCTGGGAAAACGAGGTTTACATTAATTGGGTTCGTGCGAAAGCACGGGTGACCTCCCTCAAAGTACCGACACTAGCCTGGCTGAAAGATTGGCGAACTTGTAGTGTGTAATTAATCCCGGCTAGTATTTCCTTTTAGGGTTTGAAGGAAGATTTGATAAAAAGCAGTGGGAGCCATCCTGATTAGATAAAATAATAACCAATCCATTCTTGCAAGAGCGCACGCTGAGTGTTTTCTTCTCTCTCTCTCCAGGTAGCGACCATATCACGTCTTAATCAAGATAATAATACGGATTATTGACCGAACCCGCTTGTTATACTGAGCTGGGGAACGTTGGTCCCGCTCCAACTTATAATTGTTATAAGACAGAGCAGGAAATTGGGGAATACCAGATTTCCCGTACCGCCCAAACGAAGAGAGTGCATGCTGATGCATCATCTTCGGGTGTGTTCATTACAAAGAACTGTTTCTCTGTATCCTCTACGTCCCGGGTATGTGATACCAGATCAGGATCCCAGATATGTAATCTGTTACATAGGGCTACAGAAAGGTAGAGAACTGAGAACGGGTGATAAGTTTCATGAGACAGAAAACGGGGCAAGTGTTGCAGCCAAGTCTGTTGGTCACTGTCACCCTGTATTACCAATACATTAATTCTGAAAGAATGTTATTAGATACCGAACCTGATATACAAAATCATATCAGTCTCTTTATCAGTAAAGAAATGATAAAATTTTGTATTGTTGGATAATGTTTTGAACATTTCCTATATCAAAAGTTGATCGGTTCAGGCACGTTATCTAAAAGCATTGATGTTCTAAATCAAACTACAGTTCTTTAGTATACTGAACACACACAAGAGGAAGAGTTCAGAAATGAACGAATCCTTCTTGAGGCATTGTAGACTAGGTCATATCAATGCGACCTGACTAGCTGAAGTTGCACATAGATGCATATTTAAAACTGTTTGAATTTACATCTTGTGAAACTTGCCAGTCATGTCACAAAGATAAGATGACCATAGCTCCGTTTATTGGAAACAGAGAAAGAGTTAGTGAACTCTTGGGATGATACATGTTGATGTATGTAAGGTCCCCTGTCTACATATGCCAGGACTGGTTCTTTGTACTTCGTTACATTATCTGATAATCTCTCAAGATTCAGACATATGTTCCTGTTGAAACACAAGTCCGAACCTTTTGAGATATTCACAGAATATAAGTTAGAAATAGAGAACCAAAACAGGTATAAGTATTATGTCCTTTGATGTGATTAGGGAGGAGAATACTTGAGCACGGAAATCCTGGACTATTCTAAAGGAAAATGAGATTCTCTCTTCGTATTACTCCTCTGTATACACCACAGTACGTCGGTGTATCGGGGCGGAGCAGATGCACCCTATAAGATATGGTGTGCTCTATGATGAGTACTACTGAGTTACCTATTTCCTTTTTGGGAGTTATGCACTTGAGAAGCTGCATACCTATTGAATAGGGTTCAAATCAAATCAGTTGCCTACCACTTCATATTTGATATGATAAGGGAATAGCCCATATCTTAAGTTGGTTAAGATTTGGGGTTGCCCGGGCTATGTCTAAAAGCATAATCCGGACAAGCTCGAGGCAAGGTCAGTTATGTAGAACTGGAAAGGTTCCAGCCATACAAACTACAGCAGATGATTTGACAGAACCAAAGGATTCAGTAGATTCCAACGAACCTCGGCCTCTCCGCCGATCTAGTAGGGTTCCTCACCCACCTGAGAGATATTTCGGTTTCTCTATGACAGTGGGAGCGAGGATTGCATCATAAGATGATGACCCAACTAGTTTCGAGCTGGCCATCAGGAGTGGGACTCTGTAAGAATGGCTGGATGCTTAGTAAACTGAGATGGAATCCTCATACACCAACAAAGTATGGACTTTGGTTGCTATATCTGAAGGGTTAAATCCCCATCAGGAGCAAGTATATCTTGAGAAGATTACTTGGTGTAGATGGAAAAGTTGAAACTTTCAAAGATAGACTTGTTAAAGGTTTTCGTCATCGACCAGGCGTGGATAATGATGAAACCTTTTCCAGTGGCTATGCTTAAGTCCATCCAGATCCTACTTGCCACGGCTACATACCATGACTACGAAATCTGGCAGTTGGGTGTCATGACTGCTTTTCTAAATGATGTTTTAGAAGAGTGCGTCTATAAGTACACAGCCAGAGAGCCTCGTAGACAGTGGGAGCAGCGGAAACGTGTGCAAGATGCTTCATAGGATAAAGCAGGCATCGCGGAGTTGGAACATCTGTTTTGATGGATTAGTCAAAGAGTTTGACATCATCAAAATGGTAGATGAACCTTGTATAAACAAAAACGTAGTAGGGAGTATGGTGGTGATCCTCGTAGAGTACGTGGATGACATACTCTTGATAAGAAAGGAGTTTCTTATGCTACGCTCGATCAATCTCCGTTTATCACAATGATTCTCCGTGTAGGATCAAAATGATACCTCCTAAATCCTGAGTTTTGGATCTATGAGATAGATTTAATTGGATGTTAGGATTCTCACTAGTTGTAGTGAGATGATATCAAACGATTCTGGGGAAAATCACTGGAAAGGTTCCAGGGTGATAAAGACGACTGAATGTCAGTCGCAGGCATTGTCTTTACCCTCAGTAAAGGGACGGTATGTTGGAAGAGTTCCAAGCTAGATACCGTGACATACTAGACGATAAAGGCAGGATACATCACTACTTAAGATGCTACCAAAGAGGCTGTTTGGGTGTATATTGGTTCATGAGATGAACTATGTTCCTCCCATTGTGTGACAATGGAGTTGTGGCTTATGCCAAGGAACGTCCGTCCCATCAGTGACCCAGACATAATCTATGGCAGTATCACTTGATCATGGAGATGGTTGATCTCTAAGGGATCGAGGTTAGGAGACCAGACTCAGAGGACAACACGGCGGATCCACTCACGAAGGCCTATTCCCAGAGAGAGACTTTTATGGGATGGTTGAGTATGAGATACTACAACCACTGCTACAGATGGCCCTAGTGCAAGTGGGAGATTGTTAGTTATATGTATGCCCTAGAGGCCATTACTGTACATTGGATGTATATTGTAGTGGATGCTGGGACATATATAGGGAGGACTTTCTTGCTCGACATGATAGTATGCTATTTGGTTGCTCTTTACCTTAACGTGTACACAGATTGTCTCTCTATTACATGTTGGTAAAGCCCTTAGGATGTGTACTTGACTACCTGGACTATGATGCGGATCATACTAGTGGGGACATGGTAGTCCATAAGTACATCCTTCAAAGTCCCTAGTCGTGTGTATATCGAGACGGGGCATCGATATACCAGAGTAGACTAGCGTATACCTTCTCGACCCATACAGATGGGCGATGGATGATCCCATATCCATTGGTGTTTGACATCAGAGATGATATACGGGTGCTCAGTGGAGACTGGGTACACTGGACGGACTCGCCGAGAACTCCCAGATGGTATTATACCTTACGTCAGATGGCAGTTCTCTGGTGACACTGGTACAGAGTAGTCTGTTGACCCGAGATCGTCATAGAGTCTTGTGTGGTTCCCACTGTGCTTTGATTTCCATCTTACCACGTACAAGAGGGCGTGCAAAACGGTGGTTTTTGGGTACAGTCCCGAGTCACATGGAGGCAATGAGCGATAGGAGGGGATTCGTCTCTCCCGGTATAGGGAATTAATGTTGCGCTGTGTTCGATTGGCTATAACCGGAAATCCCTGGCCAGGGTTGCTGAGATTTACTGGTAAGTGTTACCAGTAGTTTCTCGAATTGTTATAGACCTCATATCGACACGACTTATCGAGCTATTGGGGTCTGACGTTTACCACCCCTAGGCGAGATATGCGACATATCAGACGATCAGACCGGACTATACGGTAGTGTTACTGGTTGGATTCACTGGAGTGTGAGCGGGCTTGCTCGTCGATCTTCTGATCGCTCAATACCCGGGTGGCCGTTACGTTTAGCAGACCGCTTGCGGCTTGTGGGTGCTTGGTATGATCATCATTTGCTACCGGCGTATTGACGAGTCTTTAGAGTCCTACACAGAGGTTTCCTGGCTCAAGCGAAACGAAATTGGAGCGCATATGAGATATGTGCGGGACCGAGAATAATGCGTGTATGTGATACCGTATTTCATTCTCGCGATGAATGTATCGATTGGTTGTATGCGATATAACCTAGTTATCGAATCAAGGGTTGATTCGATAAGCCGATACATTGGATATTAGTCGGTTGTATGCGATATGACCGGATCGTTAAATCAAGTGTTGATTTAATGATTTAATGCATAATTATATATTTGATATATTACTTTGCATTAACTAGTATTGGTTCACTTTAAATGGATTTTCTCACTTGAATTGTGCACATTGTATATGTGATATATTTTTGTGCACAAGATTGTATCATGTTTGATGATACATGCTCACTTGGGTTTGTGTAAAGATTAAACCATGGTTGTGTAATGGTTAGGGTTTTCATTTTCTTATTCATTTATTTATTTATTTATTCTTTTTGGAAAATGAAAAGCATAAAGAGAAAATGTTTGCTTATTTTGTTTTATATTGAAGCTTCATGAAGCTTTGACCAAAGTGACCATTTTGTCTCATGCTTAACCCTAACCATTCCACTTAACCCTAGTTCATTCTCTACATTTGACCATGGTTGGATTATGATAAGTATTCAATTTATTTTCTATTTTGAATTAACTTATCATAACATTTTTCTTCTTCTTCTTCTTCATCTTCAACATGAAGAAGCTTGCTCCATCAATGGCAACTTGAGCAAATGAGTGAGAAATCCA
Organism: Agapanthus africanus; assembly: GCA_030015575.1. Taxonomy (NCBI): domain Eukaryota; kingdom Viridiplantae; phylum Streptophyta; class Magnoliopsida; order Asparagales; family Amaryllidaceae; genus Agapanthus; species Agapanthus africanus. The sequence continues at coordinate 626,693,229 of CM057340.1, forward strand.
ATTCTAAAGTCTACCCACTTCCTATTTCTTCATCCTCTACCTCTTTCCAAGTAGTAGAGTGTGTTTCCTTCACAAGTTTTCATGGCTTGGTGAAGGTGGAGCTTGATCTAGTGATGCCTCGACGTAGATCATCTTCGGCATCGTCGTCGATGACCTAGCCCGCTTTTTCTCCGATGAAGCCGATGCAAGAGTCATGGATTCGATTTGGACAGCGAGGAGACATCATCACGGAGCTATGGAGGTGGAGAACCGGATCTACACAGGTTGTATTTCCGTTCTTTTAGTTTAGTTATAAACTAGTTGCTTTTGTCGCCTAAAATTCTAGTTAACGATCTAGTCTAGGGTTTCTCGGCACCGTAAATTTTGAAACGGGCATGGTTGATGCCTTGTGAGACTTCATTAATGTGCCTAGGAACCCTACACGAGCCCCTCACTAGTAGCCACCACCGAGCCCTCGACCTCACCATCGACCCCACCAACCGCCGACACTTTCTCACAACTCCAGCCGCGTCCTCGTCGTCATCCCATCAACAACCGTGCACCCGAAAACTCCATCGCACAGAGCCAACCTCCTCACACCTCAAGCCGCAACCGAGCTCATCGCCGCCGGTAACCCAACGCTACCAGTAACCCAACGCCACCAGCTACCTCCACTTCCTTACCGCGCCGTCGCCTCTCCTCTGCAACCCCATGCCCTAGCCCTACCTCCTTCGCCCCCACCTTCGGAAACCACCACCGTCGGTCGCCACTCCTTTGCAACCCTACGCCCTAGCCCTATATCCTTCTCCCTCACCTCCGTGCCACGTCGTGCCCGCCTCCGTGCCACACTGTGCCTGCCTCCGTGCTATCCGTGCCCCGGTCCAGTGCACCCGCCTTGCCACTCCCGCACCACGCACCGAACCACGATCATGCCCACTACCGTGTCATGCCCGCATAGTTACCGTGTCCAGTACCGGGTCACCGCGCATCGCGCTCGCGTCACGCACCGTGTCCAGCATCGCATCGTCTCGTGTGTCGAGACGAATCCTGCATGTGGTGTCGCTTCTATATCAGCGACCGAAGGCAAGTGAAATTCAATCACTTGTTTATTCTTGCTATTGTATTAATTAACCGACTAGTAATCGTAACAAATGACTTTCTACTCTTGCGTACTTATTATAATCATGTCGATAACGTATAAACAAATCTTTTAGCAAACCCTTTTAGATTGATTGTGAGGAATGGATGTCCGACTCGGTCTTTTAATCCGTAACCATACCAAATAGAATTTAATTAAACGTCGCCCAGTCAAATCAAATAGATGTAACCGATATTTCGATAATTACCCATAGTTGTAACCCGAGTATTCGATGTGAATACTCTCCAAAATGCTCATATCCTATGTTTAAGGGATTCCCGTTACGACTAATGATATTGTGCAGTAATGTAAGTTTAGAATGTTGAGAATATCGTTACGAAACATCGCCTCAAAGAGGCTGTTAGTTATATATATGCCCTAGAGGCTATTGTTGTACATATGATGTATATTATAGTGGATGCTTGGATATATATAGAGAGGACTTTCTTGCTCGACATGATAGTATGCTATTTGGTTTCACTTTGTCTTAACATGTTGACTTGTATTAGTTTACTATCTTGCTCTCACATGTTGATAAAGCCCTTAGGATGTGTACTCGACTACTGGGACTATGATGAGATTATACTAGTGGGGCCAGGGTAGTCAATGAGTACATCCTATAATTGTTCCTAGTCGAGGGTGTATCGAGACAGGGCATCGATACACCAGAGTAGACTAGCGTATACGCATCTTGACCCATATGATGGGCGATAGATGATCCCATATCCATCGGTGTTTGACATCAAAGATGGTGTACGGGTGCTCAGTGGAGACTGGGTACACTGAACGGACTCGCCGAGAACTCCTAGATGGTAATATACCTATCGTCAGATAGCAGTTCTCCGGTGACACTGGTACAGGTTAGTCTGTAGACCCGAGATCGTCATAGAGTCTTGTGTGATTCCCACTGTGCTTTGATTTCCACCTTACCACGTCCAAGAGGGCATGCAAAACGGTGGCTTTTGGGTACAGTCCCGAATCACATGGAGGCAATGAGCGATAGGAGGGGATTCGTCTCTCCCGGTATAGGGAGTTGATGTTGTGCTGTGTTCGATTGGCTATAACTGGAAGTCCCTGGCCAGGGCTGATATAGAGTGCTACTGGTAAGTGTTATCAGTAGTTTCTCGACCTGTTATGAGCCTCACATCGACATGACTTATCGGTTACTGGGGTCTGACGTTTACCACCCCTAGACTAGATATGCGACATATCAGACGAAGAGACCAGACTGTACGGTAGTGTTACTGAATGGATTCACAGGAGAATGTACAGGCTTGCTTGTTGACATTCTGATCGCTCAATACCTGGGTGGATGTTACGTTTAGCTGACCGCTTGCAGCTTGTGGGTGTTTGATATGATCATCACCTACTGCCGGCGTATTGACGATTCTTTAGAGTCCTACACAGAGGTTTCTTGACTCAGGAAAAACGGAGTAGGAGCACATATGCGATATGTGCGGGATCGAGAATATTACGATATGAGATACCGTATTCTATTCTCGCGATATTAGATATCGGCCGGGTATATGTGATATAGCCGGGTCATCGGATCATGTGTTGATTCGATGAACTGATACGGATTATATTAGTCGGTTATTTGAGAAATAGCCGGATTGTCGGATCAAGTGTTGATTCAATAATTTAATGTATAATTATATATGCGATATATTACATTACATTAACTGATATAAGCTCGCTTTATTGATTCATTTTCTCACCGGATAATACATTGATATATATGCGATATATGTTAATCGTATTATTTTCTTTTGTTACAAAAATATATTATATATGTGATATATAATATTCTAACAAGTTATGATTACAAATGCAACATGATTTGTGGAGATTAAATATAGTCAGGGTTTGATTTTGGTTAGCATTTTCATGAAGCTTCTAGAAGCTTTACTTTTGTTTTATGCTTAGATATTTTGGATTGATATTTTGAGTTGATATTTCTTAACCCAATCCAAACCCTTTACCCTAGTCAATTCTCTACAAGGATTAAGCCATCATACTTAACCCAAGGTTAGATTTGTAACCATGGACAATAATTCATTATTCATCACAAATACTTTTCTTCTTCTTCTTCCTCCTTGAAAAGCTTGCTAGCTTTTTGCAAGTGATGAATAAAAGTGAGAAATTGAAATAAAAAGAGAGCTAAATTCCTACTTCATCATCCTCATCTATTCTAGCCACTTAGATTAGGGTGTTCACTTTACTAATACATGATTAGAGAAGTGAGAGCTTGAGTTAAAGATTCTTCAAGGTAGATCATCTTCGAAAAGGAAGACTTCAAGTAAGTATGGATCATTCGGCCTGTGGAGCCTCTTTAGAGTCCGGAAGTTCGTGGATCGCGGCGAAGGGACTACTACTCAGAGCTTATGAAGTGAAGGAGCGGACTACAAAGGTTGTAATCCCTTTCCTTTAGATGTAAAGTTGTTTACATGCTTTGTTAACCCTAATTATCTAGCAAAGACCCTCGGTTTAGGTTGTTCGACACTTGTAAATTTTAAATTCGGCATGGTTGATACCTTATAGACCCTTGTGATAGTGCCTAGTAACCCTACAGAGGCGACGCCAAATCTGGGTTTTCCTGTATATGTCGTAGTGTTAAATTGATATTAAATTAGGTACATGACGGAATGTAAGGTTCTATGCCTCATATTGGAGCCGACTCGATAAGCTAGAACCCTCTATAGTTTATTCTTCTATACTGATAGATCATAGCAACGAGAACAGACTGGGAATGCGGCTCTGGACTGCAGTCCAGAGCAGCATTCCACGAGGATACCTGAACTTAAGCGCCTGCACGTCCCTACGAAAAACTGAAAATACGCAGAATCCTATATTGTCGTGTAGAAAATTTAGTTAGCTAACATATGGTTCTGGTCTCGTTCAGTTTCACTGTCGTTTGGTATTCTGTTTATATTTTAAGTTGTCGACGTGTTCTACATTTTCTGTAGTAACATTTTTTTACACGTTCACACTAAATAGGACATATCTCCTAGTACACAAAGGTTATCATGAATCCTCTTGATGTTTCGGAAACCTAACAGATAGAACTAGGTTTTATTCAACTGGGGCAACGTCTTAATCTAAACACAATCCCTAATAAATCTCACGTGAAGTTGAACTTCTAATTCTGAAACTGGAATTCCAGCAACTGATCGCTGATTTAAAATGATGATAAATCCTTAACCTGAATTTCTATTGACATTAAACTAATTTTACCGCTTATATAATCATGTATATTTCGTACACCTTTTATGTTATTTTGGTCGATTCTATACGTGTGATTTATGGTGAATTTTGCAAGTCATGTGGCATTGGCTATCATAATTTAGTGAGCATTTGTTTAATGCATTTCTACCTTATTCTGTGTTGTTTTATACCCAGTGCAAAGTGATCGTTTACATTGAGACCTAGTGACTGACTTGTATTGTCGAACGTAAGTGGTATTGGATTAGTTATATCAAGCATACCAGTGATAAGTGATTGACTAGTGAAAGTGAACAATGCAGTGAAATAAGTAAGACCGTGATTTGGCGCGTGCTAGTATACAATTAATCCTATACTTATAGTTAGTGGGACCTGGGAAATGAGGAAATCAAGGTGGAATTAAACTCGTATTTAGCGAGGTACTGTGACTTAGAGGATGATCATTCGATATTAGTGATACATATATAAACATTAGGTCGTGGGCCTAGCGGCACAGCTGCAAGGTTATGTCCCGGGCAACAGTGGACCGTCGTCTCAGGCATCCACGAGACCCTCGTTAAACACGAGCATCCTTTCCACCAATTGATTTCATTAACTTAGTGACTGATAATTCGTGACATACACATTGCTTGGTTTGCTGAAATGATACATATCGCGTTGTTCATATTCAAATGCTATTCATTATTCTCATGTTTCTGTATTCTGCCGCACCTTTCATGTTTAATAATATTGTACACACATTATATATTTATTGCTATATGTGTCTCTCTGATGACCTGTGTGTGCATGCTCAAAGGACGAAATAGACCCAGCTAAGGAGTATGACCTACCATTCGAGATCGCGGAGGTTTTGACCGCGACATCAGCGCCGCCCCTTTTTCACTATAAGTACATTGTTATTTCGTTGGTTAGTTATTTGCAAATAAATGTATTTTGAACTCTTTTATTTTAATGTAATAAAGTTGTGAACTGTGATTTCCTTTACTCTAGTATTGTTTACTGACTGCCATGTAATGCTAGAAGCCGAAGTGTGACTACGGCGGGATTATTCCCTGACCGTAGGAGCATGGCTGGCCTGGTCATCCCTCGCATTCCATATTTTGAGAAGCGGAGCGTGACATGGTTTTGGTGGTATCAGAGCCAGGTTTGGATGAAATTACGGTTCCGTCGAGAGATCTCTAGATTGAGTTACACCCTTGATGTGTGCATTATTACATTTCCTTTTCACTTTCTAATCCTCGTTGAATCATTGTATTGTTAGTTGTATGTATGCCCTAGAGGCCATTATTGTATATGAGATGTATATTATAGTGGATGTTGGAACATATATAGGGAGGACTTTCTTGCTCGACATGATAGTACGCTATCTGGTTGCTCTTTATCTTAATATGTACACCTACTATCTCTCTGTTACATGTTGATAAACCCCTTAGGATGTATACTTGACTACCAGGATTATGATGCAGATCATACTAGTAGAGCCTGATTAGTCCATGAGTTCATCCTTCAATGTTCCTAGTCGTAGGAGTATCGATATTCCAGAGTAGACTAGCGTATATCTTCTCGACCTATGTGATGGGCGATGGATGATCCCATATCCATTGGTGTTTGACATCAGAGATCGTATACGGGTGCTCAGTGAATACTGGGTACACTGAACGGACTCGCCGAGAACTCCTAGATGGTATTATACCCCATATCAGATAGCGGTTCTCTGGTGACACCAGTACAGGATAGTCTGTCGACCCGAGATCATCATAGAGTCTTGTGTGTCTCCCACTGTGCTTTGATTTCCACTCTACCACAGCTCTACTGAGTCGTGCAAACGGGTTATTTTTGGGTACAGTCCCGAGTCACATGGAGGCAATAAGCGATAGGAAGGGATTCGTCTCTCCCGGTATTGGGGGTTGATGTTGCGCTATGCCCGATTGTCCATAACTGGAAATCCCTGGCCAGGGTAGATGAGATTTACTGGTAAGTGTTATCAGTAGTTTATCAACCCGTTATGGACCTTACATCGGCATGACTTATCAAGCTATTGGGGTCTGACGTTTACCACCCCTAAACGAGATATGCGACATATCAGACGAAGAGACCGGACTGTACGGTAGTATTACTGATCGGATTCGCAGGAGTATGAGCAGGCTTGCTTGTTGATCTTCTGATCGCTCAATACCTGGGTGGCTGTTACATTTAGCAGACCGCTTGCGGCTTGTGGGTGACTGATATGATCACCACCTACTGCCGGCGTATTGACGAGTCTTTATTGTCCTACACAGAAGTTTCCTGGTTCATGCGAAATGAGGTAGGAGCACATATATGATATTTGCGGGACCGAGATTAATGTGCGTATGTGATACCGCATTCTATTCTCGCGATATGTGATATCGGTCGGTTGTATGTGATATAGCCGGGTTATCGGATCAAGTGTTGATTCGATAGGATGTTACATTTGATATTAGTTGGTTGTATGTGATATAGCTGGATTATTAAATCAAATGTTGATTTAGTAATTTAATATATAATTATATATATGTGATATATTGATTTACATTAATTAATATTAGCTCACTTAAACATTTCTTTTTCTCACTAGTGTACACTTAGTATATATGTGATATATATTAATGTACATTATTTTGTGTCATGCTAGATGACACATGATACATGGGTGTATGAGACTTACACCATATAAATAATAATGAAGGGTTTTTATTTATTTAAAGTAAATCAAATTTGGTTGGAAATTGTTACATGGTTGAAGCTTGTAGAAGCTTGTGGCATGATTCTGGGTATTTTGAAACTGCTCAAGTGTTGAATTTTCTGGGAAATTTTGGGAATTCGTTGATTCGATCGAAAAGTTTAACGTCGTCCGGATATTTGTGATGGGATACAATACTTGGAATCCACAATATTTGAATTTTATAAATCTAGCAATTTAGTTTCATTTGATCAGTTGCCACGGAATTTTGATATGGATCAAAAGTCCGTCGCAATCACGTAGCGTACGCGGATACTCGCCGGGTAACCTTACTAGATAGCCACGCCCCATAGCCCCGACCAAGTGACTGTAGGAGAACTCCGTTGCCAAAAGCATCCGTCCCGGTGATCGCGGCCGCGGTATTCCGCCTAAGTGCACTTCTTCGACGGTATCGCGGGTACGGCCGTCCACTAAAGTTTCCGACGAGCATTTGATAACTCTAAATTATGTGGTTTGATTTGATCAAAAAAATTGCTTTTTTCGCCTCAGGATGTCGGGAATCTTGTTGAGTTGCCCGACTTGATATTGAAAAGTGTTTTCAATATCGATACTAAAATGCGGGGTTTATAATTGTTAGGCATGCGATGTCTAAGGAATTCATATTGTTCGGCATGAAATCCGCAATATGAGATATTACGGGGTTATGATGTCTAAGGTGGTTGTGGATTCCAAATGTTGTAGTTTTCACTTTCTTTTCTGTGACCGTAAGTGTAATATGTGGTGTATTGCCGGTTTCGTTGCTATACATCAACGACAATTGGGATATGCATATTTACTTACGTTGATGACATGTGATGTTATGTGTTGCTGTGATATGTTATATTGGATCGGCGTGTTTGAATAGCCTAGTTTTTTATGTGAGATGAGAGTTTTTCATTTTCATTCATGTAAAAACTTGTGTGTAATATTATTTTATTGGGGCACTTTCGGGTTGAGGATGATGTCACCGTTGATATATATTATTTACTTTTCTGCATTAGGATAGACCCAAGGAGGGGAGCATAAGTAACCGGGTTCTAGAGTCCACTGGGAGGCCATTTCGAAGAGTCGAGTCCGGGTCTCCTAACACTAGAATTGGTAGGGTTGCTTGCCGCTCTCGTAGGGGTCTTGGGATGTGGGATTGGCCATTCATCACGACCGTGGAATCCGTGTTTTATACAGGCTTAAATTAAAACCCGGAAATCCTAGTATATCCAATATTTCATATGTTGTCTTCTGCTGCTGATATTCTGTGATGTGATCACTTTACATTCTGAGATAAATACAATATATAATAGATATGATATATTATAGACGTTGCTTATGTTTTTCACCCGCGCTAGCCCTGCCCCGTTCTGCCGTTAGTTACCTAACCTAACGGTGCATGACGGGACTTCGTGGCGAATGCGGATGGCATAAGCGTACGTTGTATTTATCTGTGATGCTTAGGTAACTTAAATGATGGGACATTCATTAATGAGATTAATGAAGGAAAATAAACCTAAAGATGTTGTGGAATCGAATTTTCAAAAATAGGCAGCTCTAGTTGTTGCTTTGCATAGCGGTATTCCTTGTAGAATATCCTGCACCTTATTCGATGAGGAAAGAGCTGAGATCCCTTCACCGGGAGTGACCTCTTTAGTAATAACTAGCAGATGCTACAACCCTCGGTTTTGTCTTTTGATTGCTTTTCTAGTTCTTGTTTTGCGTAGTGGTATTGTGAATATCCTGCACCTCATTCGACAAGGAAAGAGCCGAGATCCCTTCTCCGGGAGTGACATCTTTAGCGAAACTAGCAAAAGCCTCAAAAACACTCCATTTTAAATCATTTGATTCTACAACGATATCAAGTTCAAAGCGTTAAAGGTTTTCTTAAAAACCATCCGCAACCCTCCATCATTTTAGGAAGTAGAGTACTTAGTATTCGTGCTGCGTATGTTGATTATAGTCAAGGTGTAGTGTACGGTAGCTAAGTGATGTCTTCCTACACAGCATATGATGCGATTAATTAAGGCAGTCATGTGATTATATTGATTATAGTCAAGGGTCATATGGGTGGGTCTAATTAATCAAGAAATAACGGGTAGAACTTGACTAGTGCTTATGATATGTTGATCATAGTCAAGGTCATAAGTGCTAGGGGTAAAAATCATTATCGGGAGTTTCAAGTGTTGAAATTTGCAATGAGATTGCATACTTTCTATGAGATAGTTGGATTCTGATACCCACTGTGAGTAATTGTTACTCCTGTGAGAGTTTTGCACTTTACAATTAGCCGATAAAGTAGGTGTCTAGAAAGGTGTCAATGGGGTTACGCCCATGAGAAAACGAGGTTTATTTTAATTAGGTCCGTGCGAAAGTATGGGGAACCTACCTCAAAGTACCGGCACTGGCCTGGCTGAAAGATTGACGAACTTGTAGAGTGTAATTAATCCCGGCTAATCTTTCCTTTTAGGGTTTGAAAAAAGATTTGATAAAAACGGTGGGAGCCATCCTGATTAGATAAAATATATAACCAATCTAATCTTGCAAGAGCGCATGCAGAGTGTTTTCTTCTCTCTCTCCAGGTAGCGACCATGTCACGCCTTAATCAAGATAATAATATGGATGTATTGATCGAACCGGCTTGTTATACTGTGCTGGGGAACATTGGTCCCGCTCTAATTTATAATTGCTATAAGACCGAGCAGGAAATAGGGGAATACCAGGATACCCATGCAGCCCAAACGAAGAAAGTGTATGTTGATGCATCTTCTTCGGGTGGGTTCGTCACCTAGAACTGTTTCTCAGTATCCTCTACGTCCTGGGTATTTGATACCGGATCAGGATCCCCCATATGTAATCTGTTACATGGGCTACAGAGAGGTGGAGAACTAGGAATAGGTGATATGTCTCTAAGTATAGAGAACAGTGCAATTGTTGCAGTCAAGGTGTTGGCAGTTATCACCTTGTATTACCAAATGGTAATACATTGATTCTGAACGAATGTTATTAGATACCGAACCTGATATGCAACATTATATTAGTCTCTTTATTTAATAAAGAAGGATATAATTTTGTATTGTTGGATAATGTTTTGAACATTTCCTATATCAAGAGTTGATCAGTTCAGGCACGTTATCTAATAGCAGATACGTTCTAAATCAAACCACAGTTCTTAAACGTACAGAACACACACAAGAGGAAGAGTTCAAAAATGAACGAATCCTTCTTAAGGTATTGTAGACTAGGTCATATCAATGCGACACAATTAGCTAAGTTACATTTAGATGCATATTTAAATTAGTTTGAATTTACATCTTGTGAAACTTGCCAGTCATGTCACAGAGATAAGATGACCATAGCTCCGTTTACTTGAAACAGAGAAAGGTTTAGTGAACTCTTGGGACTGATACATAATGATGTATGTGGTCCCCTGTCTACACATGCCAGGACTGGTTCTTTGTACTTCATTATATTCACTGATGATCTCTCAGGATTCGGATATGTGTTCCTATTGAAACACAAGCCTGAAGCTTTTGAGAAATTCAATGAATATAAATCCGAAGTAGAGAACCAAAACGAGTATAAGTATTATGTCCTTTGATGGGATCCGGAAGGAGAATACTCATGCATGGAATTCTTGGACTATTCTAAAGGAGAATGAGATTCTCTTTCAGCATTACTCCTCCGTATACACTACAGCACAATGGTGTATTGGGACGGAGCAATTGCACCCTATTAGATATGGTGCGTTCTATGATGAGTACTGCTGAGTTGCTTGTTTTCTTTTTGGGGTTATGCGCTTGAAGCAGCAGCATACCTATTGAATTGGGTTCCAATCAAACCAGTGCCTACCACTCCATATGAGATATGGTATGGAAAGAGCCCATCTCTTAAGCAGTTAAGATTTGAGTTGTCCGGCCTATGTCTAAAAGCAAAATCCGGACAAGCTCGAGACAAGGTCAGTTCTGTGGAAGTTTGTTGGATATCCCAAGCATTCACAAGGGAATATCTTCTACCACACCGAGAAACAAAAGGTATTTTATTTCTTGGCATGCCACTTTTTTAGAAAAGGAATTTTTTATGGAAAAAATTTGTGGTCATGAGGTAGAACTAGAATATGTTCCAGCTATACAAACCACAGCTGATGATTTGGTAGATACGAAGGATTCAATAGTTCCCAACGAACCTCAGCCTCTTTGCCGATCTGGTAGGGTTTCTCATCCGCCTGAGAGATACTACGGTTTTCTCGATGACAGTGGGAGCGAGGATTGCATCATGAGATGATGACCCAACCAGTTTCGAGCAGGCCATCATGAGTAGGAATTCTGTAAGAATGGCTGGATGCTAAGCGATCTGAGATAGAATCTATATACACCAACAAAGTGTGGACTTTGGTTGCTATATTTGAAAGGTTAAATCCCCATCAGAAGCAAGTATATCTTGAGAAGATTACTTGGTGTATATGGAAAAGTTGAGACTTTCAAAGCTAAACTTGTTGCAAAAGGTTCTCGTCATCGACCAGGCGTGGATAATGATGAAACCTTTTCTCTAGTGGCTATACTTAAGTCCATCTGAATCCTACTTGCCATTGCTACATACCATAACTACGATATCTGGTGGTTGGGTGTCATGACTGCTCTTCTAAATACTAATTTAGAACAGAGCGTCTATAAGTACACGGCCAGAGGGCTTCGTAGACAGTGGGAGCAGCGGAAACGTGTGCAAGTTGCTTTATGCGTTAAAGCAGGCATCGCGGAGTTAGAACATCAGTTTTGATGTGATAGTCAAATCGTTTGACTTCATAAAAATGGTAGATGAACCTTGTATATACAAAAAGGAAGTAGAGAGTAAGGTGGTCATCCTCGTATTGTACGTGGATGACATACTCTTGATAGGGAAGGTGTTTCCTATGCTACACTCGGTCAATCTCCTCTTATCACAAGGATACTCCGTATAGGATCTAGGTGATACCTCCTAAATCCTGGGTTTTGGATCTATGAGATAGATCTAAGTGGATGTTAGGATTCTCACCAGGTGTAATGAGATGGTATCAATCGATCCTGGGGAGAATCACTAGATAGCTTCCAGAGTGATAAGGTCGACTGTCAGACAGTCACAGGCTTTGTCTTTACCCCAGAAGTGGGGCGGTATGTTAGAAGAGTTCCAAGCTAGTTACCGGGGCAAACTAGACGATAAAGGCTGGATACATCGCTATCAAAGATACTACCAAAGAGGCGGTCTAGGTGTATATTTGTTCATAATATGAACAAGGTTCCCACCATTGTGTGACAATGGAGATGTGGTTTTGTCCTAGGAACCCTGGTCCTATCAGTGACCCAGACATATTCTAAGGCAGTATCACCTGATCATGGAGATGGCTGATCTCCAGGGAGATCGAGATTAGGAGAGTAGACTCAGAGGACAACACGGCGAATCCACTCATGAAGGCCTTTTTCCCAAGAGATATTTTTAAGAGATGGTTGAGTATGGGATACTACAACCACTGCTGATTGTTGGGTATAAGATACTACAACAGATGCCTTAGTGCAAGTGGGAGATTGTTAGTTGTATGTATGCCCTAGAGGCCATTATTGTACATGAGATGTATATTATAGTGGATGCTGGGACATATATAGGGAGGACTTTCTTGCTCGACATGATAGCACGCTATCTGGTTGCTCTTTATCTTAACATGTATACCTACTGTCTCTCTGTTACATGTTGATAAAGCCCTTAGGATGTGTACTTGACTACCAGGATTATGATGCAGATCATACTAGTGTGGCCTGAGTAGTTCATGAGTTCATCCTTCAATGTTCCTAGTTGTGGGAGTATCGAGATGGGGCATCGATATTCCAGAGTAAACTAACGTATATCTTCTCGACCCATATGATGGGTGATGGATGATCCCATATCCATTGGTGCTTGACATCAGAGATCGTATACGAGTGCTCAGTGAAGACTAGGTACACTGAACGGACTCGTCGAGAACTCCTAGATGGTATTATACCTCACATCAGATAGCAGTTCTCTGGTGACACTGGTACAGGTTAGTCTGTCGACCCGAGATCGTCATAGAGTCTTGTGTGTCTCCCACTGTGCTTTGATTTCCACCCTACTACGGCTCTACCGAGTCGTACAAATAGGTGGTTTTTGAGTACAGTCCAGAGTCACATGGAGGCAATGAGCGATAGGAGGGGATTCATCTTTCCCAGTATTGGGGATTGATGTTGCACTATGCCCGATTGGCCATAACTGGAAATCCCTGGCCAGGGTAGATGAGATTTACTGGTAAGTGTTATCAGTAGTTTCTCGACCCGTTATGGACTTTACATCGGCATGACTTGTCAAGCTATTGGGGTCTGACGTTTACCACCCCTAGACGAGATATATGACATATCAGACGAAAAGACCGGACCGTACGGAAGTGTTACTGATCGGATCCGCAGGAGTATGAGTAGGCTTGCTTATTGATCTTCTGATCGCTCAATACCCGGGTGGCCGTTACGTTTAGCAGACCACTTGCGGCTTATGGGTGACCGATATGATCACCACCTACTGCCGGCGTATTGACGAGTCTTTAGAGTCCTATACAGAGGTTTCCTGGTTCATGCGAAATGAAGTAGGAGCACATATGTGATATTTACAGGACCGAGATTAATGCGCGTATGTGATACCGCATTCTATTTTCACGATATGTGATATCGGTCGGTTGTATGTGATATAACTGGGTTATCAGATCAAGTGTTGATTCGACAGGATGTTACATTTGATATTAGTCAGTTGTATGTGATATAGTCGGATTATTAAATCAAGTGGTGATTTAATAATTTAATGTATAATTATATATGTGTGATATATTGATTTACATCAACTAATATTACCTTACTTAAACATTTCTTTTTCTCACCAGTGTACACTTAGTATATATGTGATATATATTAATGTACATTATTTTGTTTCATGCTAGATGTCACATGATACATGGGTATATGAGACTCACACTATACAAATTATAATGAAGGTTTTTTTTATTTATTTAAAGTAAATCAAAATTGGTTGGAAATTGTTACATGGTTGAAGCTTGTAGAATCTTGTAGAACCATTGACCAAGTCCACTCCTTTTGTTTTACTTGAAGATATTTATTAACCCAACCATTATTGTTTAGCCATTGTTTATTCTCTACATGAGTTAGTGTATGATACTAACTCACCCATGGTTGCTATTCTCACCTCATGAGTTTCATTTGTTCTTCACTTCATCTTCTTCTTCATGAGAAAAAACTTGCTAGCTTTTTTCTAAGTGAGAAAATATTGTGAGAAAATTAAATCTAAAGTGAGCTTATTTCCTACTTCATCATCCTCTACTATTATCCATTTATTTTAGGGTGTTTTCTTCACTAATTAACATATTAGTGAAGAGGTAGTGATTGTCAGAGTTTTTCTGTGTTTAATTTTACAGCAATCAAGACGGTGTTGCTTGGTAGCTAGCCGGTTGAGTACGGGTCGATCCACAGGGAAATGGTGTTCTTTTCTTTAAGTTCTAACGAGTTATGTCCTATTTTTGGTAGGTTTTCTTTTAAGATCTAAGAATGAGATTAAATTGATTTAAAACCTTGCTAGGATTAGGATTAGGTTAGTTTGAAATATGGATTCTTCTCACTACTAACAATGCCCCAGTTAAGGATATAGGTGTTAGGGTAATAGTCAATAACAGGGATTAGCACGACTAGGAAGAAACGTAGTTTTTTCCTTTTGGTCCTTATCCGTCCGTTCTTAACTCTTAGCCCTAACCTCTGGTTAATTCAACCACAACCGGTCTAACTAGGGAACCACCGCTATCTTGTAGGATAGGATGCCGTAGTGAGCGGTGCGTGGTTAATTTAAATAGAGTCCTAATTAATTAAAATTATATGGGCAAGGAAAGGAGTGAGACAGATTTCCTTCTTTCAAACCTTCCCTATCCTAACCCTAATAAGTGAGGAATTACTCACTCATTAGGAAGTTAACGATAAAATTCATTTTTATAATTTTTATATTAGAAAACTAAATTGCAGATAATAAAAGAACAGATAAAAATTGTAAAAATCAAATTCAGATAATAAAAGAATGCGAGATAAAAATAAAAATACCTTTATTGACGACCTCTCACAAGTGCATTACAACTGGAATTAAAATTTTAATCTAGAAATTAAAAGGAGGCATGCCCCAAAAGAGGCACCCTGAAAGAGACATACCTAATTAGGCTTTTGGCTTTCCTATTTATAGATAAATAAAACCCTATATTACATTCTGATCCATACATGAATTTACCAAACTACCCTAAGAAAACCGGGTCAAAGCACCGACACCTCCACCGACACGTGCACCGACACGTGCACCATACGGCCGCGGTTCCGTGGCAGAATAGCCTGTTTGGCCGCGGTTCCGTGGCCCAATTGGTAGAGTCGTGGGCTTATTTCTTCAGGGTTGCTTCATGTTGCTTTTATATTCTGTTTTCTTCACTTGGTTTCTCAGAATCTCTTCTATTTCCTTCCAGATTTCCAACAGTGCAGAATGATGTGGACTTTTGCCTTGAGCTTCGCGTTGAAGTCTTGAATCTTGTGCTGCCCTTGTACTTTGTGCATTGAATTGTCTAATGATTTTCCATTTGTTTCTTGAACTGGTAGGTGGCATCATACGGATTCATCTGTTGTCGGTCGTAGTCTCACATTTGTAGTGACTTTTCATGAATTTCACTGTAACGAGCTGAGAACCTGTAACCTGCAACTATTTAGCAGACATGGATCAAAAGTACCAATTTATATGCAATGTGATTAAGAATGGGTGGTATAAAAATGCAAAAATCTGATATGAACAAATACCCCTAAACTTATCTTTTGCTCGTCCCGACCAAAGCTAATTTTATTCCCGAAAAAACCTAGTCTCACTTTCGCAGGGAACGCGATTGCACTGAGCTCGTACAACAAGCCGTTAAACCTCTAGGTGTCCCTAGTAGGAGGAATGTTGTCTTCTGAGGGTTTTCAGCGGATACTACCCACAAAATCCGATCAATTTGGCCTGTTGACTTCCATTCTTCAATTCAGTATTCTAGCAAGAACTTCTATTATCTTCAACTTATAAATTATCAACCCATATTTTTCACACTCACTTTTCATTTAACTTAAGATCGTATATGTTCTGCAAATTTATTAAGCTTTCAGCATCTTTTGAATTTTCCTTCTAAGGTGCAGTCTTAACTTAGGAATTTTTATCATCTCTATTGAAGGTATAAGCCCTATCTTTCATTCCTATCTCTCATCCAAACCCCAATCATATACCCCTACGTGTATGTAATTATCACCCCTACACTTGGAAATTCAATTCAAGCTATCATACTCTTGTCCATCGTCCAAAGTACTTTTAGTTGGTGAATTTTAGATGAAATTGCTCACACATCCTTCATGCGACCGTTAATACTTCTTGAGGTACTAAACGACCGATTACAAAATATGCTTGCGCATTTAGGCGTAATTCCTCGTCTTGCAATACCTAAGGCTTAGCAGTGACTCCCAAACCAGTTGATCTAAGGTATTAGGTGATAAAGCACCCTCGCTATATTTTTTTTATGCCGCCTTAAGTAATTACAAAACCAGTGTTCATTTTTTTTTATCTCTTTATTCACCTCTTATATTTTTATTTTATTCTCCTTCATACTAAGGATTTCAGACAAGAGCATTTCAAGGTATGCTCTACTATCCCAAGTTTCAAGGTGCGTGTATGTGCGTATAATAAGGTATATATTTTCAGAATTTGGACTTAAGGTTCACAATTATTTTTCAGACTTATACTTCAAATAGAACTTTCAATACTCTTCCCTTATTTCGATTTAGCCCAAGAACTGAACTCAAAATCTGCCTATTTCTAAATAAATTACAAGGACGTATATTTTCTACAGTTAAACTTTAAGAAATGTTATTTTTAGAGTTTTTAATTTACCAAGTTTAGGATCTAGTTTTTCCTAACTAGTCAACCGTCATGTTAAACTTAAGTCAAATATGGCCAAAATTGAACTTTTCAATTTTTATCCACTTAACTTTTGATTTTTATGGGTTTTAAAATAAGTATACAAATGACAAAATATAAATATGAATGCGAAGGAAGAAAGTTTACCGAGCACACCCCCAAACTTAAACTTGACAGTGCCCTCACTGTCAGGCTATACTAAGAGGGTCAAAATTGTCGGCACTCCCATATTTTTTTTATTATTATTAACAGAAAAAGAAAACAAAATATATATACACAAAAAGGTCCCCCCCAAACTTAAGTGGAACAGTGTTTCCACTGTTTAAGCGTTAAAGTTCAGAGTTAGGGAGGAGAAAAACACAGTATCAAGCTATACAAAGCCTTACACAGGCCAAAGGTTAGCACTAACCATTCAAAAATTTTATCGTTATAAAGCGGCGGTTGGTGAAAGAACATGTTGTCTAGAGTCAGGAAGAAATGAGGTAAAGATAAGTGGTGTAATGGAAAAGATTTACGTCTCGATTTATAGAGACGAAACAATAATGGTGAACGGAAAGGAGAATGTGGATGATTAGGAATGGGAAGAATGGTCACATTCCCGTATGGGATAAGAAGAAATAGTGTTGGTTCGACTTCTTCAGGTGGAGGTTGATTAATCACAAAATCCGTGTCGTTTAGTAATGCGAGTTCGTCGGCGAAAATATCTTCGAAACTTTCATCGATGGTCCGATTGAACGTTTCAATGTCAATAAGTGTTGCGCCAGAATTCAACACACTTGATTTTTCAAAAATTGTGGAGGTAGGAGACTCGTAAGGCTCATCTACCTTATTCTCAAATGGGTCTAAATCAAGTTGTTTTTATAGAATTATCGAACTCAAAATATCGGATTGTGATTCATTAACACTCGCTATCATTAAAGGAAGATTAGAAGAAGAACTAGAGAAAGTGGGAGAAAGAAGTTGAATACGAACTTGAGAGTGGAGATGGAGTGTATAAATTAGCACAATTTGTAATGACCGATGTGTAAAAAGCGATCATGCTAATCTATCAACCCACTGAGAAATGAGGTCAAATCTCTCAAGATTCATGAGAAAACATGGGTACGTCGAACTTGGTAAAGCAGACATTGAAAATGAAAGTGTAATGGTTTCTTACAAGGTCGGAGCGAGGATGGAGGGAAGTGATTGAGGAAAGGTATCGGTTAAAGATTCAGGAGGGTGTCTGTAGTTAATAAAAAGGATAGAATGAATTGAAAAATCCGACTCCTCATGTAAAACTGCTTCATCCTCAAAAATTTCCTCAATACTCTCATCAAAATTTAGCTTATCCATGCAATTCTCATCAAAATCAAGACGCATATGAAGTTCGGGAGAAACATATAATGACTCGGGATGATGAATTGGAGAGAGAAACTCATTTAAATCTGTGGCTTCATCATCCAAAATATTCCCAGCGTCAATATTCTCGATCAAGTGAAAATTAAATTTCTCATACACCTCATCAAAAGCATGGGTACCAATCAGTTTAGCTTCTAGAGTGGAGGTGTAGAGGTCAAAAGGATTGGTGATGGTTTCACTCGAAAGGGACCCTTCACAATCAGATAAATCAAACACTATAAAGTTGCACAACTCATTAAACGTTTTATCTTCAACTGGTGAATCATTTGGAACACTTGATAGACACTCAAAACCGGAGTTATGGGATTCAATTGAGGATGGGTAGGTTTGATTTGGAAGGGTGTACAGCTCACCTTTTCTACTCAAATTCTCAACCTGTCCTACCGCCTCATCATAAATTGGAAAATGTGGAGCTAATTGGAAACTAGCTACAGGGTCACTAGGTTGTATGAGGGCGGCCATGGACGCATTCAACTCCATCATCTGTTGGCATGACGCTACCCTAAAGTCTTCCAACGCCTGTTCCAGACTAGACATGGGTTGTGAAGGAGTTTCAGTAAAAGATTCAAAATTATTTGGATACTGGAAACTCCCAAATAGCTGTGTAGAAGAAATGTCTAGGGAAGGTGCGAAAGTTGGGTAGGATGGATAGGAATAGAATGGTTGGACAGGGGTAGGATCAACATTTGGATAAGAAGATGAATGGAATTGTTGATCCAAAGAATTCGCAGTGGTGAAAGGAGTGAAAGATCGGTTGCGAGATTGTTCAATATGTTCAGCAATAGACATAGGTTTTGGGGTTACAACTGGACTCTCAAAAGGGCTATCAATATGAGAAGGGGTGAATGTTTGAAATGGTTGATACGAAGTGGATTGCTGAGTCTAATTGTTTGTCCTAGACGCGTCTATCCGATCTTTCAAAGAAATTTTGGGCATGGAGGGGTCGTTCGAAATTCGACTAAAACAAGAACCGTAGGAAGTTATGTCTGGTTGTGGGTACCAAAGTTCGGCAAGAGTTTGGCGAGGTGGGGTACCCATGATGTGATGAGAGAAAGGAGAAGAAAAAGAATGTGATTTTTTTTTAATTTTTAAAAATTTTAAAATATTTTTTAAAAAAAATTGTTTGTTTTTAGAGTTTTGAAATTTTTGAAAGTGTTTTTTTTTAGAAAGAGTTTTGCAAAAATTTGTACGGAACTACAACACAATTTCATGCAACCACAGTTTAAACATGCACAATCAAACCTAGAGCTAGGGTCTCCTAAGTCAATTAGACTGCTCCTAAATGTTTCAAAGTGACAAGTTGTGAGATATCCCTCAAATCGCCTATTTACCGCCAATTGTGGTCAGGTAAGCACAAATAAAGAAAGGAGGGTTCCGCTCACGAATCATCGTGAGACGGGCCTTTTAAAATTAGCTTTCTCACTTGTCTAGTCTAGGCACCACAAAGTTAGATTTAGATAAACGACTGAATGCCCACAACCTTCCTCTGTCCTAATGAGCGCGACGGTCCTTAATTGGCTGAGTCTAGATATTTTTTTAATTAAGCTCAAGAGTGATGCGTATGCTTTTAGTGATTTTTGGGGTCTTAGGAAGGGTGATGAAATCCCCACCCAATCTGAGTTGGTGTTATAGCCCCTTAAATTCCGTATTAATTATGCAAAGCAGGAACAACCAAAAAATCTAAAACACTTTCAAATTTTTTTATTTTGCAGCGCAAAGAATCCTGCACAAAAACAATTTATTGGAGAGGGAGAAAAGGTCACTGTGCAAAGAATACCTGCAGGAAAATTATTTCAGTGGAGTTCAGGAGGTAGGAGAGAAGAAAAAAAGATACTCACAGAGGAAATGGGGTGCTGACGTCACAGGTTGACCGCGGTTCCGCGGTCAAAGGCCTGATTCTGCCGCGGTTCCGCGGCAGAGAAGTAGGTTTAGATATCCAAAAAATTTCTCTGTGCTGAGTTGGTTCTCCTCTGTTTGTTCAGATCCCCTATTTCTAGATTTGTTCACTGAGCTTGCTCTAGATCTGAATCAGAATTTGCTCCAACCCTGCACACTCGCACAAAAGCCTTTCAAAAATAACAAGATGATTTTTATTTTCTATTTTTTTTATGTTTTTATTTTAATTTTTTTATGTTTTAAAATTTTTCAATTTTTATAATTTTTTTAATTTTTTTTATTTAACCCGAAATTACACAAACAAAGAGACTACCGTCTCTCCGGCAATGGCGCCATTTGATTGTTGGAGATTTTGTATATGCGTTTTTAAATTTAAGAATACCGCAATTAAGATGGTGTCGCTTGGTAGCTAGCCAGTTGAGTACGAGTCGATCCACAGGGAAATGGTATTCTTTTCTTTAAGTTCTAACGAGTTAAATCCTATTTTTGGTAGGTTTTGTTTTAAGATCTAAGAATGAGATTAAATGATTTAAAGGATTGCTACGGTTAGGTTTAGGTTAGTTTGAAATATGGATTCTTCTCACTGCTAACAATGCCTAGTTAAGGATATAGGTGTTAGGGTAATAGTCAATAACGAGGATTAGCACGACTAGGAAGAAACGTAGTTTCTTCTTTTTGGTCCTTGTCCGTCCGTTCTTAACTCTTAGCCCTAATCTCTGGTTAATTCAACCGCAACCGGTCTAACTAGGGAATTATCGCTATTTTGTAGGATAGGGTGCCGTAGTGAGCGGTGTGTGGTTAATTTAAATAAAGTCCTAATTAATTAAAATTATATAGGCAAGGAAAGGAGTGAGAGAGATTTCCTTCTCTCAAACCTTCCCCATCCTAACCCTAACAAGTGAGGAATTACTCACTCATTAGGAAGTTAACGATAAAATTCATTTTTATAATTTTTATATTAGAAAACTAAATTGCAGATAATAAAAGAACAGATAAAAATTGCAAGAATTAAATTCAGATAATAAAAGAATACAAGATAAAAATAAAAATACCTTTATTGATGACCTCTCACAAGTGCATTACAACTGGAATTAAAATTTTAATCTAGAAATTAAAAAGAGGCACCCTGAAAGAGGCATACCTAATTAGGCTTTTGGCTTTCCTATTTATAGATAGAAAAAACCCTAGGTTACATTCTGATCCATACATGAATTTACCAAACTAGCCTAAGAAAACCGGGTCATAGCACCGACACCTCCACCGACACGTGCACCGACACGTGTACCATATGACCGCGGTTCCGCGGCAGAATAGCCTGTTTGGCCGCGGTTCCACGGCCAATTGGTAGAGTCGTAGGCTTATTTCATCAGGGTTGCTTCATGTTGCTTTTATCTTCTGTTTTCTTCACTTGGTTTCTCAGAATCTCTTCTATTTCCTTCCATATTTCCAACAGTGCAGAATGATGTGGACTTTTGCCTTGAGCTTCGCGTTGAAGTCTTGAATCTTGTGTTGCCCTTGTGCTTTGTGCATTGAACTGTCTAATGATTTTCCATTTGTTCCTTGAACTGGTAGGCGGCATCATACGGATTCATCTGATGACCCTAGCCCAGGCTCAAGAGAGGAAGAACGATCTCCTGGCCAAGGGATTGAAGGCGGTACAGGAGACCGCAATTACCGCTCTGGAGAGATCTACGACTGTCCCCGCTGCCCGTGAGGGCGCTCTCGTACCGACTACATAGGCTAGGATTGGTACCGTTTCTAACTTTAGGAGGCTTCATCCAGTGGTTTTCACGGGATCAGAAAATCCACTCGAGGCCGAGCAATGGCTCATCAATGTGGAGAACCTTTTGATGGCCGCTCGGGTTCCTGATGATGACAGAGTGAGCATAGTGAAGATCCAGCTAGAAGACGAGGCTCGCATGTGGTGGTCCATAGAGGAAAGCCGACTAGAGAAACCTATCAGACGGGGCACGTTCTCCACGTGCTTTCTAGATCACTATTTTCCGGCCACTGCTAAGGCCGAGATGGAGGAGAAATTCATCATATTGAAGCAAAATGGACGCTCTGTGGATGTCTATGCCGCAGAGTTTAACATGTTGAGTCGCTTCACATCGTAGATGGTAGCCACCGAAGCCGCCATGGCCAGACGGTTTCAGCAGTGGCTCGATATTGAACTGCATCAGCTTATCGCGTCTCTCGACCTATAGACCTTCGCTCAGGTGTTGAATGCTACCCAAGTACAGGAAAGATTGGTAGAGAAGGCCAAGGGCCAACGATCAGTGGACAGGAGATCCCACATGGTTCCATCACGAACTACCATTTCCCCTCGTGGAGCGATCCTAGTTCATAGGCCGGGCGTTAAGCATATGAAGCGTACTTTCTCACCTGAGCCACCGCAGCGGAGGGCACTGATTTGCGACTATTGCCATAGGCCAGGGCACATGCAAAGAGATTATCGCAGAGCCAAGGGGCATTGCCTAATTTGCGGATCGAGCGAGCACAGGGTCAGAGGGTGTCCCAGAGATCCAAGATACAAGGAGGGTTCGAGCAACAACAGCCGTCGTACGACACTTCAGCTCAGAGGGGTCTACCTCTGATATCCCAGTGACGATTATTCGATCAGAGGAAGACTGATACGAGTCAAAATCAGGGGTAGGCTTTCACCCTGACCACCGAGCAGGCAAAGGCTTCTGGAGAAGTGGTTGCAGGCACTCTCCTTGTTTATTCTATGCCAGCTAGAGTTCTTTTTCATTCGGGTGCTTTGCATTACTTTATTTCTACACGGTTTGTTGACACACACTCTATACCTCACGAGACGTTGACCAAGGGTTGGGAGATACATACGGGTAACAGAATTGTTGTGTTCAGTCAAGAGTGTAGGTTATGCCCTGTGGTGGTTTGTGGCAGAGAACTTTATGCAAACTTCCTTTTGATTGGGACTGATAGCTACGACGCCATTCTTGGGATGGATTGGTTGAGCATGTTTCATACTGTTATCAACTGCAGGGTTAGGAATGTGACATTTCGCATTCCTAATCATCCGGAGTTCATGTTCGTGGGCGGCAGCGAGTCTTTAGAACCAGCTAAGTTTCAAGCAAAGCCGAAGACCTTGATAGCTATGGAGATAGACGAGGAGCTAGCATCGGAGGTGGTTCAAGAGTTTCTTGATGTGTTCCCTGAAGATCTACCTGGTTTACCCCCGCATAACGTATTGAGCTTCTCGATCGACCTGATTCCAGGGAGGGCGCCAGTTTCCAAGGCTCTCTACAGGATGGCGCCAGTTGGGTTGACAGAATTAAAGAAGCAGATAGAAGATCTTCTGGACAAGGGATTTATCCGTCCAATTGCTTCCCCGTGAGGTGCTCCTGTGTTGCTAGTTAAGAAGAAAGACGGTTCCTTGCGCATGTGCATCGACTACCGGGAGTTGAACCGGGTGACCGTGAAAAACAAATATCCCATTCCCTGCATCGATGACTTGTTTGAACAGCTGGGTAGTGCTCGGGTATTTTCTAAACTAGACCTTCGGTTAGGGTACCACCAAATCAGGGTTAAGGCAGAGGATGTATGTAAGACGGCCTTCCAAATACGATATGGCCACTATGAGTTTCTTGTGATGTTGTTCGGTGTTACCAATGTACCGGCCATATTTATGGACTTGATGAACAACGTTTTCTCCAAGTACTTGGATCAGTTTGTCGTCGTATTCATCGACGCATTCTAGTCTATTCCAGAAGTTGAGAGGAGCATGCCGAGCATCTACGAATTGTGTTGCAGATTTTACGGGAGGAGAAGCTTTATTCTAAGCTAAGCAAGTGCGAGTTTTGGCTCGACAAGGTGCAATTTCTGGGGCATGTCGTTTCGGGTGACGGCATTTCAGTAGATCCGACGAAAATCGAATCTATCAAAGACTGGCCGACACTGAAAACAGTTGCTGAGATAAGAAGTTTCTTAGGATTGGCTGGGTATTATCGGTGGTTTGTCCAAGATTTCGCCAGAGTAGCAAAACCCTTGACGAAGCTCACATGGAAGGAGGTGCCTTATATTTGGTCAGAGGAGTGCACCCAGGCGTTCGAGCTGTTAAAACTGAAGTTGACCATGGCCCCAATCCTGACTGTGCCAGACAGTTTCGGTGGCTTGGTTGTTCATAGTGATGCGTTGGGAAAAGGTTTAGGTTATGTTTTGATGATGCACGGTCAAGTAGTGGCTTATGCCTCTCGTCAGCTGAAAACTCACGATAAGAACTACCCTATGCATGACTTGGAATTAGCGGCCGTTGTGTTCGTTTTAAAAATATGGAGGCATTACTTGCTAGGCGAAAGAGTGGAAGTGTACACGGATCAGAAAAGTTTGAAATACGTGTTCACTCAGTAGGAGCTGAATATTGGACAACGAAGATGGTTGGAGTTGATGACAGACTACGATATTGATCTACAATATCATCCGGGTAAGGTGAACTTCATTTCTGATGCTCTCAGTCGCAGGCTTTCAGCCACGTTGTTGACTTGTCAGAAGGGGATTCTCGATGACCTTCAGAGACTCGAGTTGGAGGTATTTACACCGTATGTTTCCGGACAGCTCTGGCAGTTGCGAGTTCAATCATCGCTTATAGATCGCATTAAAGCTGCACAGGCTGGAGACTCTCAGTTGCAGTTCATAGGGTTAGTTGAGGATGGTCTGAGGATGGATTTACAGATTCACGAAGATGGTTCCCTGAGATTTGGCAGCCGGCTGTGTGTTCCAAAGGGGGGTATTCAAAATGAAGTTCTAGCTGAGGCACACAGTTCTACTTACTCAGTGCACCCAAGAGGCACCAAGATATATGGAGATCTAAGGCAGCACTTCTGGTGGAACGGAATGAAGAGGGAGATTGCTCGCTTTGTCTCCAAGTGTCTGGTATGCCAACAGGTGAAAGCCGAGCATCAGAGAATAGCTGGGTTGTTGCAACCGCTCCCAGCGCCAGAGTGGAAATGTGAGCACATCACCATGGATTTTGTGATGGCACTACCTCGAAGTCCAAGGGGCAACAATGCTGTCTGGGTTATTGTTGATCATCTCACGAAGGCAGCATATTTCATACCTTTCTAAGTCGGACAATCAATGGAGTCTCTTGCGGAGAAATATATGCAAGAGATTGTGAGACTGCATAGAGTACCCGTTAGTATCGTGTTTTATCGAGACACCAGGTTCATTTCCTATTTCTGGAAGAGCCTGCAGGAGAGTTTGGGTACTCGTCTCAAGTTCAGCATGACCTATCATCCGCATATGGATGGACAATTCGAGCGTACTATCCAGCCGCTCGATGATATGCTGAGGGCATGCATGCTTGATTTTCAGGGCTCTTAGGAAGATCACATCCATCTCGTAGAGTTTTCGTATAACAACAGCTACCAAGATAGTATACAAATGGCCCCATTCGAGGCTCTGGACGGATGTGTCGATCCCCTCTTTGTTGGGATGACATGGGTGAATGAAGGTTGTTGGTCCCTGAGCTTATAGTACAAACAGTGAGCAAGGTTCAAACGATCAGGCAACGAATCAAGGCGGCTTAGAACCGACAGAAGAGTTGGGCAGATGCTGGCATAAGGTCGTTGGAGTTTGGTGTTGGTGACCACGTATTTTTGAAGATATCACCCACTCGGGGAATGATCAGGTTTGGTAGTCGGGGGAAACTCATTCCCCGATTCCTCGGACCTTTTGAGGTGCTATAGCGAGTAGGCGAGGTGGCTTATCGACTTTCTTTGCCTCCATCGCTAGCTGGTGTGCACAATACTTTCTATGTATCTCAGTTGAGATGCTACGTTCGGGATGATAGCCATAGCTTTGACCATTAAGAGTTGACGTTGGGCACCGATCTGTTTTACAATGAGCAGCCCACCACCATTCTCGATTGTCGAGAAAAAGTGCTAAAGAACAAAGTCATTCCCTTGGTTCGAGTTTCTTAGGGTAGTCGTTCTCCACGAAAATCTACCTGCGAACGCGAGGAGGACATCCGTCCACATTTTCCGCACCTATTTAAGTAGTTGTTGTTTGTTCCGTTGTTTTCATTCTTTAATTTCGAGAACGAAATTTTTGTAAGGGGGGTATAATGTAAATCCCCACTTCCTTGTATATATTTTCCCGTGTTTCCCCCTAAAATTTTCCTATTATTTTGCATATTTTTTTATTTTATTAATTATTTTTTCCTAATCTAAACCCAAACCCGACCCGACCCACCCTTCCCCATTTCTTCTTCTTCTTCTTCTTCCTTTTCTTTTCCCTCCAAATTTTCCCAACGACTCTCCCCTTCTCGTGCTCGACCCCGACCCCGACCCGGCCCTCATCGACGCCGCTCCCAGCTCGCCAATGATCTCCCCGAGATCCTCTCCTCCGAATCCCCACTCCCTCTCCTTTTTGTTCTCTCTTTCCTCACCGACGCCTCCGCAAGACCCGCTCCCCTATGACCTACTCTTCGCCAATTACCTCCGCGATTTTCGCACCCACCTCCGGCAACTTCACCCATGAAAAACAAACCAACCTACCTCTCTCGCTCGTAATCTCAACGTCTCTCTCTTACTATCACACTCTTTCTCACACACCCTATATATCTATCTAACTTACCAACTCTTAAACCCACTGTCGGCGACTACCTCCATTACCGCCTCTCCAACGACCACGACATCCCCGACCACCGCAACAACCCAACACCACCTTCCTCCAACCACCAAGCCCCTCGCTAGCATCCACCACCAGGCCCTCGACCTCACCATCGACCCCACCAACTGCCAGCACTTTCTCACAACTCCAGCCATGTCCTCGTCGTCATCCCATCAACAGCTGTGCACCCGAAAACTCCATCGCACCGAGCTAACCTCCTCACACCTCAAGCCGCAACCAAGCTCCTTGCCGCCGGTAACCCAACGCCACCAGCTACCTCCACTTCCTCACCATGCCGTCGCCTATCCTCTACAACCCCGCGCCCAAGCCCTACCTCCTTCGCCCTCACCTCCGGCAACCACCACCGTCAGTCGCCTCTCCTCTGCCACCCTACGCCTGAGCCCTACCTCTTTCGCCCTCACCTCCATGCCACACCGTGCCTGCCTCCATGCCACACTATGCCCACCTCCGTGCCACCCGTGCCCCGGTCTAGTGCACCCGCCGTGTCACTCCCGCACCACGCACCGAGCCAAGACCATGCCCACTACCGTGTCACACCCATGTCGTTATCGTGTCCAGTATTGGGTCACCATGCATCACGCTCGCGTCACGCACCATGTCCAGCATTGCATCGTCTCGTGTGTCGAAACGAATCCTTGCGTGTGGTGTCGCTTCTATATCAGCGACCGAAGGCAAGTGAAATTCAATCACTTGTTTATTCATGCTATTGTATTAATTAACCGAATAGTAATCGTAACAAATGACTTTGTACTCGTGCGTTCTTATTATAATCATGTCGACAACGTGTAAACAAATCCTTTAACGAGCCCTTTTAGATTGATTGTGAGGAATGGAAGTCCGATTCGGTCTTCTAATCCGTAACCATACTAATTAGAATTTAATTAAACGTTGCCCAGTCAAATCAAATAGATGTAACCGATATTTCGTTTATTACCCGTAGTTTAACCCGAGTGTTCGATGTGAATACTCTCCAAAATTCTCATATCCTATGTTTAGGGGATTTCCGTTATGACTAACGATATTGTGCAGTAATGTAAGTTTAGAATGTTGAGAAGATCATCACGAAACATCGCCCCAAAGAGGCGACGCCAAATCTGGATTTTACTGTACATGTCGTAGTGTTAAATTGATATTAAATTAGATACCTGACGGAATATTAGGTTCTATGGCTTATATCAGAGCCGACTTAATAAGATAGAACCCTCTATGGTTTATTCTTCGATACTGATAGATCACAGCAACGAGAACGGACTGGGAATGCGGCTCTGGACTGTAGTCTAGAGCAGCATTCCGCGAGGATACATGAACTTAAGCGCCTGCACGACCCTACGAAAAACTGAAAATATGCAAAATCCTATATCGTCGCGTAGACAGTTTAGTTAGCTAACATATAATTCTGGTCTCGTTCAGTTTCACTGTTGTTTGGTATTCTATTTATATTTTAGGTTGTCGACGTGTTCTGCAGTTTCTGCAGTAAGATTTTTTTACACGTTCACACTAAACAGGACATATCTCCTAGTACAGAATGGCTATAATGGATTCGCTTGATACGTAGGAAACCTAACAGATAAAACTAGGTTTTATTTAACTAGGGAAATGTCTGAATCTAAACACAATCCCTAAAAAACCGCGCGTGAATTTGAACATTCAGTTTTGAAACTGGAATTCCAGCAACCGATCGCTGATTTATAATGCTGATAAATTATTAACCTTCCTATTGACATGAAACTAATTTTACCGCTTAGATAATAATGTATACTTCGTACGCCTTTTATATTGTTTTGGTCGATTCTATACGTGTGATTTATGGTGAATTTTGCAAGTCATATGGCCTTGGCTGTCATAATTTAGTGAGCATTTGTTTAATGCATTTCTACATTATTCTGTGTTGTTTTATACCCAGTGCGAAGTGATTGTTTACATTGAGACCAAACGACTGACTTGTATTGTTGAACATAAGTGGTATTGGATTAGTTGTATCAAGTACGCTAGTGATAAGTGATTGACTAGTGAAAGTGAACAATGTAGTGAAAATGAGTAAGACTGTGATTTGGCGCGTGCTAGTAAACAATTAATCCTATACTTATAGTTAGTGAGAAGTGGGGAATGGGGAAATCAATGTGGAATTGAACTCGTATTTAGCGAGGTATAGTGACTTAGAGGATGATCATTCGATATTAGTGATACATATATAAACATTAGGTCGTGGGCCTAGCGGCACGGCTGCTGGGTTATGTCCTGGGCAACAGTGGACCATAGTCTCGGGCATGCACGAGACCCTCGTTAAACATGAGCATCCTTTCCACCAATTTATTTCATTGACTTAGTGACTGATAAGTAGTGGCATACACATTACCTGGTTTGCTGACATGATGCATATATCATGTTGTTCATATTCAAATGATATTCATTATTCTCATGTTTCTGTATTCTTCCGCATCTTTCATGTTTAATAATATTGTACACACATTATATATCTATTGCTATATGCGTCGCCCTGACGACATGAGTGTGCATGCTCAGAGGACGAAGTAAACCTAGATAAGGAGCATGACCTACTATTCGAGATCGTGGAGGTTTAGACCGAGACATCAGCGCCGCCCCTTTTTGCCATAAGCACATTGTTATTTCGTTGGTTAGTTATTTCTTCCATGCAAATAAATGTATCTTGAACTCTTTTATTTTAATGTAATAAAGTTGTGAACTGTGATTTCTTTTACTCTAGTACTGTTTACTGACTACCATGTAATGCTAGAAGCCGAAGTGTAACTACGGCGGGATTATTCCCTGACCATAGAAGCATGGCTGACCTAGTCACCCCTCGCATTCCTAATTTTAAGAAGCGGGGCATGACAGTGCGGTTTCCGGAAAATACTTGGCGTCAAAGAGATCACGGAAAGTCATCCACTTGATCTGTTGCTCAAGACAGCTCTCTTTGACTTTCCACCAGACTCTGGCATTGTCAGTAAGCTGGAGTTTTGCTACGCTGACCCAAGCCACTTCTGGAACTTGGGTTGCGGCTAAGTCATCTTTTATGCTCTGAGCTCATTACTCGGCTTCAAGCGGTTTCTCTTTTCCTGAGAAGCTCTTCGGGTGTAATGGTCGAAATTGTTTCACTCCCAGTTCTTCTGCTTCAGAGCGGATGAAACTCTGTTGAAGGAGAGCAGTTTGCTCCTGCAAAATCGTGCTTTGAGCCTGTTGATCTTCAAGTAGGCTTTTGATAGTTTCCAGAAGTATCGTCTGTTCTATGAGTGGAGCGGCTATGGTAGGTGGAGATGGTAGAACAGTAAATGTAGGTTGTGGTGGTGTACTTCCATTGACGTTGGTGCTAGGGTTGTTGGAAGAATCCATCGTCTTAGATAGAGAAGAAAGATTAGGATAGATTTAACGGACATTGACTTGCAAGGAATGTAAAGTTGTTGAATTTCATATTTCTTATGATATATTTCTTATGACTTTATGCAGAACTAACCTGTATAGGCCACCAACAAAACCTGTCACGCCCCGCTTCCCAAAAGACGGAAGCAGACATGTAACAAGCCCGCGATGTATTTATTTCGAGAAGGTCACTTTCCGGAGTAAATACGCTAAGCGTAAAATAAGTAATATAAAATGACAAGAAATTAACATGAGATTTAAATTTTAACAACTTTATTTACATTCAACTTAATTCATTTACAATACATAAGTTCAACTGAAAGAAAATACAATAAGAGAAATGCCTGAACAGGTATCATACATAAACTGAAAGGTAAGAATAACTAGTGTAGGCCTGTGTCGCGATCTGATCGTGCTCCTCCTCTATGGTGTCTACCTCCTCAGTCTCCATAGTATCTGACGAACATTCCAAGAAACAAAGATAGGTGGAATGCCCGTCAGCGAACTTTCGCTCGGTAAGTCCCCAAGAAATGGGTGTGTGAAGTATAAAGTATAATGATAAAGAAAATGTATATCATTAAGTAATGGACAAGAAGATATGTTGTTTAAATATGTCATTTAATGTAAGTATGACAATTCTATTCAACATGCAGTTCTATATACATCATGGCAAAATAACATGAGCATAGTATAGAATGGCCGTGTAGTGTAGGTATAGTGAACATGAAGTGAATATAAGTGTCCTAAAAGGTCTTTACATGGGTAAACTAATTTAACGTAAGTTCAAAAACGAATATTGTTGGGGTCAAAAATTACACCCGGTTGACCAAGTTAAAGTCAAAATCAACCCTAAGTGAACGGGCTCAAGCCCAGGTCAAGTGGGCCTATGCCCAAGTCGATCCCCGCGGACAGCCTCCCCCATGCCAATATGAAAATAATGTAATAAATAATTTTGACGTAATTTTTATGAATAAATGTAAGAAAACTGGGCATAAAGCCAAATTTTTGTAAAGCCCATGGCTCATGTGTAAAAGAAATAAGCACATGAAGCATGGGATAGACAAAATGCCATTTTGTAAAAACCAAGGGGCTATGTGTAAATTTGTAAGCCTATATAAGACAACATGATAATGAAATGAAAGAGAATAATTCATTTCTCTCAAAATCTAGGGTTTCTGTGTCTCCTTCTTCTTCCTCAAGGTTCTAAACCTTCTTCCTTTTTTTTGAATTAAATCAAGAGTTTAACTCTTCTTTTTCCAAAAAGAAACATATTCTCCGCCGAAAATGGGGACGAGACCACGTAGGTTCGTCTTGCCTGAATTTGGGGGCAGATGCTAATTGGTGCTATCCGTCCACTTCTCCGAAGATGCCAGGTTGATTTATGGCACCGTATATCGAAGGTTTAGAAGGATGCGGCCGATGTAGCAGACTTCATCAGATTCCCCCTCGTTGAGGGGTTTTTGATTATGGGGACGCTCTTCCCTGCAGGCGCAAGCCTCTGCAGTTAATTACGCTACCGAATCACGGTAATCACTTTCTCCTTCTCCAGATGGTCACTTCGTGTCGTGGGTGTTTGTTTTGTTTTTGGTTGCCCATCGATTGTATACGGAGACTAATTTATATTGTCGCTCGTAGGACGTGGATTAGTCCAAATTCGTATCTTCTTACATTTGGGTTTGGGGTTGGGTTTAAGGATACGTTAGTCTCATTTGAGACTAAGATCAACTTAAACGTTCGTTGAGGATATGTCAGTCTAATTTCAGGCTAAGATCAACTCAACAGGATCATTTAGATCCAACAAGAGAGCATTTGGGCTCTATTGTTTAGTTTAGGGATGTTGCAGTCGATTAGTTTAAGGACATTACGGTCCAATATTAGTTTCAGGACATCTCGGTCCAAGGTTAAGAACATCATAGTCCATGGGCTTAAGGACCCCACAGTCCAAGGTTAAGGACATCATAGTCCATGGGTTTGAAGACCCCGCAGTCCAAGGTTAAGGACATCATAGTCCATAGGTTTAAGGACTCCACAGTCCGGTTTAATGACATCATAGTCTATGAAATGTATGGTTGTCGGGACCCGTCGTTTCTCTGAAGACGTTGAAAGATTACAACGACATATATCAAAGGGGTTCATAGATGTACCCTTGAACCAATTTTGGTTGGGAAATCTATAGTCCAATTGGGACTAAGATCCGAAGATTTATGAGCATATAGGCTCAATTAATCTGAATCAAGGACTTATGGCCAATATTGGGATAAGTCCAATCAAGTTAAAATATTTAACACTTATTTTGGGCTGTTGAGCATTTATCTTGGCCCTTTTAACAAAGCTGAGCATTGATTTAGATTCTGAAAGTATTTCTGTCTTTAGTTGAATGCTGAGCATTCATCATAGCTCTGGGGCTTATTAAAGAACAATTTATGTTCTATCAGCGTAGCACATGGTGCGCTTGGCGCTTTGCGCTAGTCAAAAGAGCGCAGAGCGTTTTTTCCGGGTAGCGCACACGTGAGGAGCAAGTGGAGCGCTTGGCGCTAAGCTCCAGATAAAGGGTGCATTGTGGCAGTTTATGAGCGCAAAGCGCTATTTTATGAGCACAAAGCGCTATTTGTTCAGTGGCACACACGTGAGGAGCATGTGGTGCGCTCGGCGCTGAGCGCCAGTCCATAAGCGTAAAGCGCTATTTTATGAGTGCAAAGCGCTATCTGTTCTGTAGCGCACACATGAGGAGCACGTGATGCGCTTGGTGCTTTGCGCTAGTCAAAGAGCACAGAAGCGCATCTGATCAATTTTATGATCTGAGAAATAAATTTTCGTTTAGAAGATACTTTGTCTCAAGGTTTCAAGAACAAAGTTCTTATTTTGTAGGAGATGTTTCAATCTCTTATTTTTGTGAAAGGCTTTGCCTTTATGGATCTGTGATCCTCAGAGAATTGAAGTATTCTCCCCCCTTTCTATAATGAGATACTATGATCTCTTTGTATAAAAGACCTTAGTCTTATAGATCTATGATCTGTGAGAAGAATTATGTTCTTCCTTTTGTTTTATGATGAGATATTTTGATCTTTTTATGAAAGGCCTTGGTCTTGCAGATCTGTGATCTTTAAAGAAGTGAATTTTTCTTTTTAATTATGAGATAATTTCATCTCTCTGTTCATCATTTTTTTACCTTGAAGAAAATCTTCTTTCTCTGAGAGCTTTGGCTCTTCTTTCTGAGATCTCTCAAAGCTTATGGGGGGTTCCTCTCTATTTTTATTCTGTTCCTTAGACTTGAAGTCTTGGGGCCTTTATATAGGGCAAGCTGATTTGTTCAATCAGTTAAGGAGATTTTTTCTCCAATTGATTTGGGGATTTCCCCACCGTTGGATCTTTGATCCAAGGGCTTCTGATTTACAGAAAGCAATCTTCTTGTTTTTAATAAGATTGGGAAATCTTTCCATACATAATTTATTCTGTACTTTTGGTGATTTTTAATCACCATTGGATCATTGATCCAACGGTGCTCTGATTTACAGAGCACAATCTTTTTGTTTGGAAAGATTTTGAGAAATCTTTTCTTAACAGAATTTAATTTTGATTAATTGATGATTTATCATCTTTATTGGATCTCTGATCTGACGGTGAAGAGCTTTTAGTTCCAGCGCTAGCGCACCCGTGCTTTGCACGTGGTGTGCTGCTTAGAGGGCAGCGCACTTAGCGCTAGCGCACCCGTGCTTTGCACATGGCGCGCTGCTTAGAGCACAGCGCACTTAGCGCTAGCGCACACGTGTTTTGCACGTGGTGCGCCACTTAGGGCGCAGCGCACTTGGCTCTAGCGTACATGTGCTTTGCACGTAGTGCGCCGCTTAGGGCGCAGCACACTTGGCGCTGCTTCTAAAGTGTTGCTTCATTTCAAAATTTGAATTTTGAACAGAGCTTTGCTCTGATTAGGGGAAACAAATGCCCCCCCACCGTTGCGGTCACGTGGCCCACACGTGAGTGCAGCGGTGGCAGTATCTGCGCCCTTGGATCAACTCAGAAGTTGAAATGGCATCTCAGTACTTATAAATAGGACCTTTGGCTTTTGAGATGATTTCTGTTCATCTTCTTCCTTCTGAGAATTTCTATTCTCTTGCAGAGCATAGCTCTTTGGCTTAAAAACTTTCTTAAGGACAGAACTCTGTCAAAATCTTAGGTAAAGATTAAATCTTTGAGTAGATCATTTAATAATCTAGGGTTTCACCCATTTAACAGAGCTTTGCTCTTCATAGATCTTCGATCTAAAGAAAACCTTTTTTAGGGTTTTGTTGACAGAGTTTTGCTCTCTTAAACCCGTAGATCTAAAGAGATCTTTCTTAGGGTTCCTTAACCCATTAACGGAGCTTTGCTCTTGTTAGATCTTAGATCTTAAGAGATCCTTTTCAGGGTTTCTTAACCCATTAACAGAGCTTTACTCTTTTCAAATCTCATAGATTTATTAATCTTTCATAGAGAACTCTTAAGAGTTTGTTCATGGATCTTAAAGATCATGGAATTTTATTCCATTAAAACTTTACTTTAAGTTCTCTGATGGGTTATTCCATCATTTTTACAGAGCAAGGCTCTTAGAATTTTCTTGAGGAATTTTATTCCTTCATCATTAGAATCTGACAGGTGTCATTCTGCCATAGAGCACTGATCTCAAGGGGAGATTTACTCTCTGGCCCGAGGAATTCTCATTAAATGACAATCAATTGAGGATTTCCTTATTTAATTGACAGTCTCATCAAATGATGAGGCTGTTTTATTAATGATGAATGTCATTTGGATTATGCGGGTCCCCTTTGGTCCCTTTCTACTGCATTGCAGTGCGGTACGAATTTTAAAGTACCAAGTGTCAGAATTTAAATTATAGCACTGACGGTTGACTTTTGTTCTTTTTCACGTAGGTGACATGTCTTTCGATAGTTCTTTCCCATTTGTTCATTCAGAGGGAATTTTCCTTGGAGCGCCTGTGGACAGGGAAGTCTTAGCATTGACCAGAGATCATGACCCGAAACATAAGAATCTTCATCTATGGGGAACATGGTACAATCAAATCGTTAAGGGTCGGTAGAGCTTTTCATACGCGGTACCCTCAGAGCCCATCATGGCGATCCACTACGCCGACTCACCCCCGGTGAACTATACTGTGGAAGAAGTCAACTGGATTTCGGGAGGTCTTCTTCAGCCTGCTATGGCTTCGATACCCATTCAGCCTCCAATGGCTTTGGATACCCTGGGGCGACGTATTTGTCAAGGCGAGTCGCGTCTGTAGGGACAACCATATATGATTGGCCTAACTCCTTGTCATCCAGCTGGATATCTGCAATGGGCCCGCTATATTCTGTCAGCGAAGAAGTCGCAGCTGCTGAGGCTTGGGTTGTATCCCGCAATTTATGCTTCTCTTTTTCAGTATTCTACGCTTCCTGCCTGGTGGGTTAAGGCCTTTCTGAAGCAGTGGAATATTCCGACTCACACCTTCCTTCTGCTGGATCGAGAAGTATCAATCTCTTTAAAGGAGTTTGCAGAAGTTTCTGGCTTACCGGTTATAGGGGAGCATTATGAGGAACTGCTTCTTACGGATGAATACGTTTTTAGTGCCAAGTCAGTGATGACAGGCTTTACCCCAGAGAACGTCATTCAACACCAATTCCCTAGTTTGATTAAAGTGCTGAATATTTATGAGGGCCTTTTCCTCGAATCTGGGAGTCATGGGTCAATTTCATAGATTTCATCGCTCGTTTTCTCCACCCAGAAGTCCTTTCGAAAGAGGCCGCTAAATTCGCCAAACTTGACGATCCTTTCGGCTTAGGTTTAGGCAACCTGCCAACGGCGGAGGCAGATCAGAAGAGTTTCTTCCTCCCCAACACCCCGGTCGTCTCTTTTGCAGAGCTTGCAGTTCCTGGGATCGATGAGGAAACGTTCTTTTTGGGGTTTCTTGGGTTATGGCTGAGCTGGTTTGCGTTTCCGATGCACCCTCTCCGTATGAGGCCGTCTGTCTTCTACCCAGCTCACCGAATGGTTATTGGGATAAGAGTGGCTGTCGGGGTCGCTGGGTTAGCTTATTTGTATTACGGCCTCAGCCAAGCGGCGGATACTACTGAACAGGAGTGCAGCATGTGAACTTCTCGATGCATTACTTTATGTCATGGTTCGAGCTACATGTACTTGGTGTTTTCGGTATCCATACAAGGCCTTCCTTCTACGACAGGTGTGGCTTCCCCCGGATCATACGGCTAGTTGACGCATCCATTGTAAATCCGACACCGCGGGAAGCTAGGGGTTTGCTCCTTCGTCCGCGCACGGTTGGAGATGGTATGTCCTTCATCGATAAAATTTTGACCGTCGGCCAGGAATCTACAAAAACGGTGCTGCCATTGCAGGACATTTTTAAAGATGGGGCCTCTGTGTTGAAAGCTCGGGAGATTCTTCATCTGTACTCCATCAGGCCAGGTTTTCTCGTATTTAGGCAGAATGATGCGGCGTTGTTCATGAGATACAACCCGCATCATTTTGCCCAGCAGCTAAGCTATAATCAGGGCGTCCCGCTTGAGGCTTTCTTGGCAGAACCTGCTGCTACCGAAGAGGGTATACAAAGCGCGCTGCATCATTTTATGCGCCTGAATACAGGGTCCAACTTCTTCATTAGTGAACCGAGCTGTGTTCCAAAGGCCCTGAATGTGTATGTGACGTGGTATCAACATTCGATGGGCACCGTCATTAGGGAGGAGAAGCGTTTGCTGCTTGATCGCAAGGGCACCGCTCTGGCTGGTAACCCCACTGTTCCTTTAAAGCGACGAACCATTATTCGTCCTCCCTTGAGGGAAGTTGCTGCGGCTGTGGCACCATTTGATACGCCTGAGCTACCGCTACCGCGTGCTCCCGTCGAAGTGGAAGCTATGGCATCTCTTGAGTCCGGCTGGGATGTGGAGATCGGGACTCGCCGCCCGAAGTTGCTCGCTAAGCGTAAGCTCGTGTTACCGGCGGCCGATACTCGCTCGCTGAAGAAGAAGAAGAAGTCGATTCTCTCTGCCGACGTTGTACTCGGCCAGGAGCCTCATGCTCCTTATAGCGAGGGCCTGAATGAAATGGGACCAATGAGGGTCTATTCATGGCGCCAGATGATACTGATCTGGAGGCTGCCATTGCAGCTTCCGAGCGTCTAGCTAGCCGCAAAGCAGGACTGATCATCCTTGCTGAGTCAGGTAATCTTCAGTCGCATCTTTTTGCTGTTATGTTTTTGTTATCATGTTTTGACTGACACTCCTTCTTTAACAGACATTTCCACTGAAGAGGCTCTCGCGGCTTCCCTCAAGACTTTTGAGGAGGAGGAGAGGCTTCGCGCTTCACTGGGCATTGGTATATTTCGGCTCATTGTGCCTTCATTCGCCTTTCTTATGGATATCTACCGCAGGGACTATCTCGACTCAGGTCATTCCCAGTACAGTGCCAATTCCGCAGGGTGATGCGGAGATGCTTCCAGGGCCAGCTATCGAAGTCCCTGTTAGTGTTTATGCCCTAGAGGCTATTACTGTATCATACTAGTTTGTATATTACTTAATGGAAGCTTGGGATATTCACAGTTGTATTGACAGTCTTGCTAAAAATGGTAGTATGCTACTTGGTTTATGTCTACTTCAATATGTGCATATGTTTCTTTTAACGTATCGCTTATACATATTAGTAGAGCCCTTAGGATCTTTGCTTGATTACCAGCGTTGTGATGGCAGTCACACTAGTAGGGGCTGGGTAGTCTATAAGCAACATCCTATACAGGTCTAGGATTATCGAGACAGGGCATCGATACTCCGGAGTAGACTAGTGTGTGCGCTTCTCATCTTAGTTGGGGAGATGGTCTGTCCCACAGCCATCAGTACGTTGTACTGGAGATAGTATGCAGGTGTTCGTTAGGTTATGGGTACACCGGACAGGACTCGCCGGGAACTGCAGGTTGGATTTATACCCATCGTCAGATAGCAGTTCCCAGGTGACATGAGTACAGCTTAGTCCGTCGACTTGATACTGCTACTTCGCCTCGTGTGTGTTCCCACTGTACTTAGATTACTACACTACCACGGCTCAAAGGAGTCGTGCAAACAGGTAGTAGTTGGGTGCAGTCCCGAAGCACTTAGAGGAAGTGGCGGTTAGACATGATTCGTTTCTCCCGGTATTGGGGGTTGATATCGCGCTGTGTATGGAGAGCCGTTATGCAAAGTCCCTGGCCAGGGCAAACGAGATTTACTGGTAGGTTCCAGTAGTTTCTCAAGGTGTAATGGGCTTCACTCCGACACGACTTATACCGCTATTAGGGGTCTGACGTTTACCGCCCCCTAAGCCCGATATGCGATAGTCCTAGACGAACAGACCGGACTGTACGGAGATTGTCACATCAGGCTCAGTAGGAGTCGGATGGGTTTCCTCATCGGCCTTCTTATCGACTTCTACCTGGGGAGCGTTACGTACAGCTAGTGCCGCTTGCGGTCTGTGGTTAAACCCACTGCCAGCGTAGTGTCGAGTCTTTAGAGTCCCACACAGAGATGTTTCCCTGCTTCGGGCGAAATGATATAGAGGTCGTATGGTTTTATAACAGGGTTCGGACACATACGTGTTTTTACGCACGTATGATGTTCGGACAGTTTATACTAGCAGGCTTTGGTTTAAGCCAGATTCTAGTATTGGATTATTGGATTTATACAGTCTCAGTATTTCCGTGTTTTCACGGATGGGAGGGTCATTCTCGTAATTAGTCGAGAAGCTTCTAGAAGATTTATGGGTTG
This sequence comes from Agapanthus africanus, assembly GCA_030015575.1. NCBI lineage: Eukaryota > Viridiplantae > Streptophyta > Magnoliopsida > Asparagales > Amaryllidaceae > Agapanthus > Agapanthus africanus. The sequence goes on from CM057340.1 coordinate 626,732,401, forward strand.
GAGGCAAAGGTGGAATTTGCATTAATTGGTTTAATGACTCATGGTGTGATACATCCATAGGAGTTAATGATGCATTTATGGATTAATGACTCATGGGATGAATCACACAAGGTGAGTTAATGAAGCATGATGATATTTTTTTATTTTTTATTCATTTAATAAATATCTATGCTTCATATATTCACAATGAGATATTTTTCCAAGATCATTCTCACTCTCACCTTCTCTCTCCTCAAGCTCTCTCTCTTCAAAAAACTAACCCTAACCTCTCATGTGTTGAGATCCAAGGGTTAGCAAGACTAATAGATCCCTAATCCTATTCTATATCCTCTAGGTTACTTTGATTAGCACTCTTAGCAACCTAGTTGCCTCAAGTTAGAGGTTAAGCTTGGAGAAGTAGCTCTCGGGTGGATCGTCTTTGACTCGAGGAGGCTGTTGATGTGCCCACGTTCCATAGAGCCGACGAGGTGTGGAGGACAGCGATGAAGACCCGAAGGACAAGTAACGTAAAGTATAACTTCGAATCAGAGTAGTTAAACCTTTCGTAGTTTGCTAGTAATGGTTTAGACACGATCCGTGTGCTCAAGTCCGTGTTACGAAGCTTTGATAATTGTTTTTCATATATTCCGCCTCCCCGCAAGCTCGTGGGGTGCGTGACATGGACTTACAGTGGTATCAGAGCCTACCAAACCTTTACTAGCTTGTTAGCAACTAATTAGAACTTCGATCGTCGGAAAAACACGAAAACTTAACCCCGGACCCCTCAAGTTTCTGTCAATTTTAAACGTGTCAAAAAAATTATTTGATAGGTATGAAAATTCACAGCAGGGAATTCTAAGAATACTGTAGAAATACGAACTGCTAACTCGGTGATAAGGCCGCGGAAGCGCGGCAGATTAGTGCTATCCGCCGCGGATCCGTGGCCGAGTCAACTCCGAGTTGACTCGGATTTACACAGTAACTCTTAGTATAGGGTGTTATGTTTTTCTGTATATTTTGTTTCTGCCCAGGTTATTTCAGTGCTAGCTTGCATTTGGGGTAGAGACGGAAAAAGGTTGTCGATCAATATTCTAAGTTATTTGCTAATCGGGTTTTATCTGTAATATTTAATGTGTTCGTAAACCTCCCCTAATTGCTAGTATGTCGGTTAGCAGGGGGTTGCACATTTATGTAATGGTTTTTACTGGCTTGTGTATATGAACTTGATTGGATCGTTGTGATGATTAGCCGGGGTTTGAGATGAGATTTTATATTCATTCATTCGATGTAAATTGTAATATGATGTAATATTCTTTTGCGGGGAACATCCGAGCTGAGGTTGTAGCCACCGTTGTATTATTTTATTTACTGTTTTATGCTCCTAGGATAGACCCAAGGTGGGGTGCACAAACTACCGGGTACTTTGAAGTGTTTAATGGCCTACTCACGTTGTTGAGGGAGATCGCTTCACTTCGGGTACTTGGCGGGTAGTTTGCCGTACCCGTAGGGGTCTAGGATGGGGTAATGGCTATTCATCACAACTGTGCAATCCGTCTTTCGTTGCAGGCTCAAAGGAAATGCGGATTGCTTGTATATCCAATAATGTTCATCTGTGATATGGAATGCCTATTATTGCGTTTGACGAATGTACAATATCTATATATGATAGCTATTAGACGTTACTTATGTTTTACACCCGCGCTAGCCCAGCCCCCGCTCTGTCGTTAGTTAAGTAACCTAACGGGTGAATGACGGGACCCAGTGGCGAATGTGGATGGCATAAGAGGACGTTATATTTTCGTTGTTTTCTGCAATGATAGGTTAATTGATGGGACACATTATTTTAATGCAAAGAAAACAAACCAAAGTTGAAATCGTTAGAACAGTTTAAAAGAAACCACTCGGTTATTTTAAAAAGAGCAGAATTTTTAATTGCGGAGCTTTAACCACTCCTTTTAAAAAAGCTATCAGGTTCCTTCGGTTATATCAAGTTCACTACGTTCACGGTTTCGCTAAAACCAGTCGCAGCCCTCCGTCATTTCATATGAATGGTCAGTAGTATTCAACCTATGTTTGTTTGGCCCTTAGTCAAGACATAGTGATTGGTAGCTACTTGGGTGTTCACATGTAGCATAGATAGATGCGTTGGTTTGGGACAGTCGTATTACTTTATTTGGCCCTTAGTCAAGAGTATATACGGGTGGGTTCAAATTAACAAGATAATGATAGGTAGAACTTGACATGTGACTTATGATTTGTTGGCCCTTAGTCAAGGTCATAAGAGTATGGGGCAAAAATCCACATCGGGAGTTTCTAAAGAAACTGAAACTTGCTAGTGTTGCATACTATTTGGAGTCTGATAATGTTGGTAGGATTCCTTCAGTATTATCACACAATGATATTTGGATCCCGATCATGCTGTGAGTATCCGCTACTCATCAGGAGATTCGTCACTTAACGATTAATGCTATAAACCAAGTAGGTGTCTAGAACAGTGTCAGCGGGGCTACACCTTCAGAGAAAAGAGGTTATTTAATTAAGGAACTTCGTGAAAGCGTCGTAAAACCTCCCTCGAAGTACCGACACTCTCCTGGCTGAACGGTTAAGCAAGTATTGTACAGTGAGATCAGTCCCGACTAATTCTTCTTTTATGGTTTGAGGAAGGATTCGAGAAATAGTGGGAGCCATCCAGTTTAGATAAACTAAAAACCAATCTAAACTTGCAAGAGCATCATGCTAATGTGTTCTCTCTCTCTCTCTTTGCAGCGACCTTGTGACCATGACTAAGTTACATCTAGATAACAAAATGACTGAATCTGACTTATATGATTGGCAAAGGTCTGTCCAGATGTCCATTGCCTATGACAAGCTGGACCACCCTATTACTACTCTAGCCCCCCACCGTTCCAGGTCCAGTTTCCACCGTCGCAGATATGGATATCCGTCAGACAAGGGAAAAGGATAATGCAAATGCCCAGTGCCTCGTGTTGGCTTCAGTTGATGGTATATACCAGAAGCAGCATGAGAAGATGGACTCAGTTTCCATCTTTCTCCATAACAAAGATTTATATGGAGAGCAATCTCATATCGCAAGATATGAGACCTCGAACGAATTGCTTCAAGCGAGATTGGCTGTCGGGTCATCTGTAAGGGACGACGTCCTCACAATGACTAGCTATATTGATGAGCTCACGGACCTGGAGACCACGTTGGGAAACAGGTCATACGCTGACTTATTTCCACAGTCCCTACCCTCTACTTACACCCTGAAAGAAACCAGGGAGATACCCGCTCTGCTTAATGGGAGACCTTCTTCTTCTGCATCCAGGGCGAAAGCAAAGGGTGAAAAGAAGAAGACCTCCACAAAGCCGATTTACGGTATCAGTGAAGTAGAAGGAAAAGGAAGAGCAAAAATTTCGGGACTTGGTGTAGGTAAGGAGGGATGTTCCTATTGTTATGGGATTGGGCATTGGCAGAAAAATTGCAGGGATTTGGAAGCCAGTAGCCAGGATTCGAAGTATGTTGTGGCTTCGGCCTCGAGTGTGTATGTAATTGAGAACTGTTTGTCAATTAACTCTACTTCTTGGGTACTAGATACCGGAGCAGGATCTCATATCTGTAATTCATTACATGCTTTGAGAAACCGTAAAGTTATCAGGGTAGGCGATTTGTCTCTCAGAGTTGCGAACGGAATGAGCGTGGACGTTGAATCCGTGGGAGAATATCGCCTAGGTTTGACAAGTGGGCAGATATTGATTCTACGCAACTGTTTGTATGTACCTAGTTTGACTTGTAATATCATATCAGTGTCCTCACTTTCGAGAGAGGGATATGACTTTACATTCATAAGCGATGTAGTTCACATCCACCTAAATCAAGTTCTGATTGGGTCCGGTACATTAGATAACGATATATACGTATTGAATCAAGCTCAGGTTTTCAATGTCCAGAACACACTTAAAAGAAAGTCTCCAGAAATAAATCAGGTTTTCTTATGGCATTGTAGACTAGGTCACATCAATGAAACATGGTTGACAAAGTTACATAGAGAAGGATATTTGAATCCGTTCGAATACGGGTGTCGATTGATAGACTTTGTGCATATGCGTTTTAAAATCAAATTAAGAATATACCGCAATCAAGAACGGTGTCGCTTGGTAGCTAGCCGGTTGAATACGGGTCGGTCCACAGGGATTTTCTGTATTTTCTAGTTGTTCTAACGAGTCAATTCCAATTGTGGTAGGTTTGATTTTCAATAAAAACTAAAGTTGAGTTTGATTAGGATTAAAACCTTGCTAGGGTTAGGTTTAGGTTAGTTTGGAAAATCAATTATTCTCGCCGCTTTCTATGCCCTAATTAAGAACTTTTAGGTATTAAGATAATAGTTAACAAAGGGGATTAGCACGATCGGGAAGAAACTAGGTTTCTTCCTCTTGGTCCTTGTCCGTGATTTCTTAACTCTTACCCTAACCTCCATGGAAATCATACACAACCGGTCTTTACCTATGGTATCACCGCTACCTCATGGGATAGGGTGCCATAGTGAGCGGTGTGTGTATGTATGCATAGAGTCCTATTTAAAATGTTGAATGGGCAAGAAAGGGGTGAGAGATTTTCATCTCTCAAAGCTTCCCCAAACCTAACCCTAATAAGTGAGGAACTACTCACTCATTAGGGAATTGATAAATGAATTCATTTTTGTTTGTTTTTAATAGCCTAATTAACTAGCGGAGAATAACTATGGCAAATAAAGAATTTATAACTAGGGCAGAAAAGAAATTAAAATAACTAAGGCAAGATAAAGAAAAACTTACTTTTTTATTTGATGCACTCTTTGAACATTTACAGGGAATGAAAATTCTAGACTAGGAATTAAAAAGAGGTATGCTCCAAAAAGAGCTGTAGGGTTCCTATTTATAGAGAATTGAAACCCTAGGGTTTACATCTGATCCATATCTAAATTTACAAAATTACTCTGAGAAGCCTGGTCAATGCACCGCCACCCACCGTCAAAGTGCACCGACACGTGCTTAGCACGGCGGCGGATCCGCAGCAGGAAGCCTTGTTTGGCCGCGGATCCGCGGCCATCTTGAAGGGTCTTGGGCTCTGTTTTCTTGTGATGCTTCAAGTTGCTTTTCACATCTGTTTTCTTCACTCGGTTCTTCAGAATGTCTTCTAGTTTCTTCCAGATTTCCACAGTGCAGAATGTTGTGGACTTTTACCGTTCGCTTCGTGTTGAAGTCTTGAATCTTGCGCTGCCTTTGTACTTTGTGAAATTGTTCATTGATCTTCGTTTGTCCCTCAAACTGTAGACATGATAATGATTCTTCTATTTGTTGGTCGTAATCTCACTTTTGTAGCGTCTTTTCACCATTTTCACTGTATTGTTCCGAGAACCTGTAACCTGCAACTATTTAGCGGACATGAATCAAAAGCACCTATTTATTTGTAAAATGATTAAGAATGGGGAATATAATAATGCAAAATTATGAGATGAACAAATACCCCCAAACTTATCTTTTGCCCGTCCCGAGCAAAACTAGTCTTATTCTCGAAAAAACCTAACCTCACTTTCGCAGGGAAACTGTAGCGTTTTGAAAATCATTTCGGTGAAATTTCGAAAAAATCGGTAAAATAAAGGGGTTTTCTGTAAAAAGTCAAAATACAAATATTTTATTATAAAAATTAAATATACATATTCTAGCTATATAATTGCTATTATTTGGTGTTTATTGAGCCGCTGGTGAAATTTCAAATTTTCTGAAAAAAATATTATTTTATTATTATTTTAAGCCGTCACTAATACATTTAATTAGGGAAAATTACAAATTGGAATGAGTTCAAACAAATTTTGTGCATCATAAAACTTTAAATAAAAATTTATCATGTGGTTTTTGGAACGAAATCATTTGCCAAAACGGTTTAGAAATTATTGAAGAAAAAAGGCTTTTTTTTAGCGTAAATGGATGTTTGGGGTATTGTATTTATCATTTTTCATCACCCCACACCCGTGCCCACACCCACACACCCCCACTTACTTCTCCCCTTAGCTAAATTCAGCAGCCCCCATTTTTTCCCCATTTGAATTTCAAAGGAAAAGAAATGAAAGAAAAGAAAAGAAAATGGATAAATTAGTTAGACTTTTGACCTTGAATTGACTTTGACTTTCTCCCCATTTTTCTCCACCTCCCTCTCTCTCCTCCCCCACTCATTTTCTGGCCAAAATCTGAACCCCAACAGCCCTTCATTCTTCATCTCCTTCTCTTTAAAAAAGTTCTTCAAAAATGCTTGAAAAATCCACAAAAAAATCAAGCAAAAATCCAAATCAAAATCCACCTCCTACCCATTTTCCCTTGGCAACCATAGCATGGATATAGGGATTTAGATTTCAATTTGGGAGGCTAAGTGTGCTTGTAGGTTCTTCAAATTATTTGGGTATAAATTCTAACATTTTTGCTTAATGTGTTGTTAATTGCTTAGGTTAGCTTAATTAATTGTTTAATTAGGTTTTTAATTAGTTTTAGGTGCATGATTTAAAATTCAAGAGAGGAGTTTGATTTTAAATTGGTATTTTGTGTTGTGAGATTTAGTTTATGTGATATAATTCACATATTAATGTTATGCTAAATTCAATTTAAGTTGCTAGTTTGCATATTTGTTAATTAAAAGTGATAATTATATAATTGGTAAACTAGGTTTTTTAAATAATTATATTCTTATGAGATAAAATTCAAATTTAGGTTTCATGTCATTATAAAGATTATATTGAGTGGTTTAATGCTTTTTGTTCATGGAAATCCAACATAAATTGTAGTTTGTGCATTTTTTTTGCTTTGAAATTGTTAAAAAGGGTATTTTGTAAACTAGAATATTAGGGTTTTTGGAATTTAATGAGATTAAATTCCGGAAATTGTTTCTATGACTTATTTAAGATATTTAATAAATTTATTGGCCTCTACATTCATTTAAACAACATGTTTTATACAAAAACGGTGAATTGTGCTCGCTAGATTTTCGGAAAAATGACTTTTTGAGTGAAATTGGCGTTTTTGTGAGTTTCAACCTAGTTTATATTAAAATTAGTGTTCGTGAATGTGCAAATGAGTGTATTTGGGTTTTTCTCGATGGTTTGGCGTTTGTACGCCGACGTCGAGGGTTTTTGGGTTGATTTGTGAAAGCAACCATAGGTTTTGACCTATGTGGGATTCGTGCGTCGTTTTGATCATGAGTCGGATTTTAATGAGATATGGTGCATTATGATATGTAGGTACCCCCATGTGGACTTCGAGACGACAAGCAAGCGCGTGGCGACATCGGCACCGGCTAGCGAGGACCAGGTGAGTAGATTTATATCTACGGGGAGAAGTCGGATGGATGGCGTATAGCACCCCCGCAGTCCGTGGTGGTGTATACGGATGCGTATACACACCAACATTTATTATATGTTATTTAGGATTAATAACGATGCTTAGGATGGATATTGGTGTGTTGGACTATTTTTAGTGTTGCGAACCCTAGGGTAGTGTTGCACTACACATACACACATACATACTTGCATACATTCCTATTGATATGTGCTCATGAGATTCTTTATAGTTATGTGTTCACATGGGTATGGGACTATGTGTTCACATACGGATTGAGGATGATACTTGGGATTGAGCTGAGTCGATGAGATTTGATTTGAGGCCGTGAGATCGGTAATATAGCAGGGTTCGTATCTTAGATACGACATGACGTTGTAGCGGGTCCTTGACGTAGTGTTTCACACATGTCCATGCACACGTAGGCGGTATCAGTATGGTACTAGACGTAGATCAGTACCCCGATCATGATATTTGATAAAGAGGATACCAGGTGAATAGTATGATGAATATGATATTGACCCGTACCCAGATTGGGATGCCGTACGACGGATTTACGTACGAGCTATATTGATGATTGATCCGCACTCTTGACTTGGGATGCCTGATTATAGATATGGTATCGGATATGATATTATTGAGGCGGGATCACCGACTATACATATACAGGTATGTATATGTATCGACTCAGATGATAGGCGGTTTCCTTACCTGTAGTTCAGCTTGTTAGTTCAGCCGTATAGTTTAGTGTAGTTGTTAGATTAGATTAGACTTCTTACCTATTTCAAAAAATAACGAATCGTGGGCATTTTTAAAGACAGCTCAAGGGAATCTACGGATATTTCAAAAACGACATATCTTTTCATAAAAACACCGTAACCCCTATTTTCAAAACCCCATGATTCGTGTTATTTCAAAAGGCACCATTTGTAGGACTTATATTAGATTATTGCAGATTAGTTATCGTTGTGTCTAGTATTCAGCTCCCGCACATTATTGCTGTTCGCTCTGCCTCGCATACTTATTGTGCTGCATATTCCATTATTGATATCATGCTGTTAGGACACCAGCACCATTACCGATGATGCGTATGTACCACGTACACCTACTTGCCGGCTCACACACATCTTCATCGGTAATTGCCATGTCACGTACACTTTAGAGAATATATTTGCTTGACTTAGCTTGTTAGCTAGTAGTTTTGACATGATATTAGTGTACTTTCCTTATATGCCATATTAGACATTTCAGTTATTACTTGCTACTTCATGCATATTGTTATTCATTGTTATACCGCACGCATGGATTCTCATGCCTTTATTCACTAGTTTATGTGCTATTGAGGTTTTGGACTCGGATTTCCTTGATATTTCTGGATTTGGGAACCGTGGAGATTTCAAAAGAGAATATGTAATTGTTTTAAAAACCCGGTTACCCTGGATATGATATTTCAGTGCGTCCACCATGTGTTTTCTCGGTGCTGAGAGCGACATATGAGACCCGAGTTCGAGGAGTGGAGGAACCGTTTCGGGTACATGGTGGACCCGGTAAGGTACCCCGGGGCAAGAAGCTCGTGGTGATGACGATGAGCCTGGCAGGGGGAGACTACCTACCGGTGATATTACCCGACGCGTCGGATATCCGGAGGATACCGTCGTGGTCTTGAGATGGATGGTAGGGGCCGGTCTGGACTGGCGGCGCCCTAGATATTGTGATTTAGATATTGAGATTTTGAGACATTGAGATTTATATTTTGTGTCGATGCTAGACACCGTTGGTGCTGATTTCAGTTATGATACCTCATTTGAAAAAAATACAAAGGAAATCTCACTAATTTATGAAAACAGTTTCTTCATTTACATGTATGCTGTTTTCATGCATTCATACCTCACTCATATGATATATTGCTACCTGAGGCACTGACACGGGCACATGTGATTACACTCGGGTTAGATATTACCCTAGACATTGTCATAGGCTGCCTGTTATACATATATTTGAGGATATATTATGATCATTGACCTAGGATTGCGTTATTTATGCGATTTCTATGCGTAGATGTTCTTCTATTCACGAGTTGGCAACTCACCCCCGTTGTGCCCCAGTTTCTTGCAGGTTTTGCCGTACAGGTTTCATTACGGCTTTGCGGGCTCAGTTTCATTCGGGTGACTTGCTAGTAGGTGGGTTTTTCTTGTATCGTACCCATCATATTACTTTGTATAATATTATTCAGTTGTATCTAGTAAATTCCATCAACCAAACATGTATTTATTGAGATAGAGACCAGTATTGTTTATTCTTTCGACCTTAGAGTCGCTCGTTACATTTCTGGTGGTTTTGAGTTTCCTTTTGAGTTTTGATCCTCGCCGTTGGCGTTGTATATTATATTGCTTGTGTGGTTGTGACCGTCGATTGACGAAGAGCTAGCTCCCGTTTGGGGATGCCTTTTTCTTGATTTCGTATACTATTCATGTTGTATCCCGTTTGGGGGCCAGTATTTACAAAGGAGACTCTGCCGAAATTTTCAGTAAATTTTTGATGTTTTTAAAAACCGCATAATTCGGCTTATGCTATTGAAACTACTTGCTTTAAGTTGGTTTTTCCTGCACTCTACTACTTTTCTTGGTTTGGATTTCTGGGTTTTCGGTTTACTTAGATTACGTACGCCTCGAGACGTTCGTAGTTTAAGTGCCGGTCATGTTCCGTACTTTCGGATCGTGACAAAGTTGGTATCAGAGCGTTAGGTTTTACCTTCGGAGCGTAGGATGACCCTTGGTTGATGGAATAGGTGACTAAAGTAGAGTGACGTACCGTTGGTATGTTCCGCGGCATATTTACGATACGCTACTCCACTTATAAAGCCTTAGGATGTACATTTCCTTGTTCAGTATTATATTCCTTCCTGATCTAGCCTCATCGGTACCAGTTTGGTTTTGCTGCTACGGTTACGGGCAGGGAGAGCTACGGCTAGAGTTGCGGTCAGCACAAGCTCGTCACGAACGAGGACTGGCCAGGGAGAAATTCCGGCGACACACAATTGCAGAGATGTGTCTTTTTACTATGTTTCCGCGCCACGAGCGATTGGCGGATCGCCTTTATGAGGTTACTCGGAGGTGCTGATCGACACTAGAGAATTGAGCCAATGATAGAGGCCAGCCAGATTTTGATGACCGTTGGTGTGTTGCTTACTCCTGATGATTGAGGCACCGTTCAGCATGCAGACGAGTGAGCCAGTTGTTGCTGCGAGCGACGAGATATCGCCCCATATATTGGAGCTATTGCAGTACAGATTGTACTAAGAGATGATAGAAGGTCGCTAGTCACCCGAGGATGAATGACTAGGACATGTGGTTCGTTCGCCTACCCGATGAGAGGTCATCAGATAGATTGATTCCAGCTAGAAACGACTTCACGCAGAGACGTGAGGGTCGACAGAGACGATCGAATGTCGGAAACCTATTATTCCAAGTTTAAAGTAGTCGGAAAGACATGCAGGCAATTCTATGGTCCCTCTAGAAGAATGAAACCCTAACTCGACTTAATGACCGTGTGAAAGCCTTTGAACCTTCGGGTTTGCAGCAGTTCTACGGTGCCATTAGTGAGGCTTGGGTTTGCCCTTCTACGGCTGGACCACCGATGCTGTGGTATGTATTCGATACTATTAAACTGTACCAAGATGTTGAGCTCTTGGGGGATTATGAGGTTTTGACGAATCGATCGAATGGTTCGACTTAATTCGGATGCTAGGTAGTGAGATGCATTCTTGAGAGACTCCAGATACGAGGATAGCCGTTGGAGCTCAGTCCATGCAGCCACGACGAGACGAGTCCGAAGCGGTCGACATTAGAGAAAAGTGGAGTAAAAGGTTCGCACCAGATCTAGATGAGATGACGTTCCACTCTGCCGACATCAGAGATGCGATGCGCATGCCGAGGCATGGTACTTGGACTTACTTTCCAGAAGGAGTCGCGATGGGTATGCAGCCGTTCCAGAGCAAGATGCAGATATAGGAAAGGACGATGACTTCCGGACAGTTGGCAGAGACGAGGCATGGAGTAGACCGTGAGCAGGATTCCTTCCAGGACACTGCTGCAATGATACTTGCACCCAGGATCAGATGTGTCATGTACATTCAGATAGCCAGAGGCCGACGCCAGTGATATGCTGTCTTACGAGTGGTCGTGATGATTGACCGGGAGATGACAAGAGATGTGCAAGAACTGGATCATCCCCGTTAGCACACCTGACATGGCCGATGAGCCGATGGACCGAGAGATTGGTAATTCACAGTGAAGACCTTGACCCAGGAGTGGTCATGGTTACGCACACCAGCAGGACAGAGTTCATGATCATCGACGAGACGTCCCACTAGTGACCGTGACAGTTGGCCGAGATTCTTAGAGGATGCGCTTGAGCAGTACTATTCCGCCATTATTGATTACGATGTTTTGGGTGATTTATTCGTATGATTTGATTTTGATGATTGAGGATTTACGATCTTTGCACAGTGTTGCACTTGATATCATTTTCGTGCTTTAGTTTCACATGTTTGTGATTTTACGGTTTTAAACAGTTGAGTTGGTTTTGTGCGTATGCATGCACACGATTTCGTTCCTACACTCGGTATAGTTTATATATGCTTGCAGTGCAGTGATACGCCTTTTGTGTACTTAGATGCACTGGACTTCGATTTCGATTGTGATACTCGATATTTGTTTTGTGCACCTTGTGCACCTGATTGATTTTGCGCACGTTCGGCGCTTGATATTGGATTTCATGATTTCATGCACGATGGATGCACCTGATTTGGATTTTCGCGCATGTTGGGCGCATGTTTTGAAGGGTGATTTTGGTGCACACCCGAGGCATTAAATCGAGATTTTTTTCGTGCATGTCAGATGCACTTGATTTTGCTGTCAGGCACACATGTTGCCTACGACAGATGTTTCGTGCACACCCGATGCACTTAGATATTGTTTCTGTGCGCATGTATGGCACATTCATGGATTTTGATTTCCGTACGCACCAGACGCACGTAGTATTCATGTGCATATTTTGGGATTGATTTCTTATAGAGCAGTACGTTTTTATGATATTGCTATATGTTTTCGTACTGAGCAGGACTAGTCAGAGGACAGTACCTGAATATATTTTGCATGCATTGATAGTTATTGAAGGGATTTCCAAAAAGCGAGCTATAGCCTCAGTATTTACCTACGTGTCTGATATGACACGAAATGTTTAAAACAAGGAGACCCTTCTAAATTGTTTCCAAAACGGCGGAACGTACATTTCAAACAAAGGTATATATGTATATAGCTATTTTCTTATGATAGACGTCCGCCACTGTGCAGTGTTATACGCGTTGCACAGCGACTTAAGAGATTTGGCATGCATTTCCTTCAGATACTTACAGATATAGATTCGATGTTTACATGTATAGTTTCGAGTTATATCATATTGGTTTGATTTGGATTTGGCATTGATGTCTTCTCCATGACTCCGATGATTGCGGGATGCTTGACGGAGTATTGATTTGAGTTATATACTCATTTTTTTTTCAAGCGCATGCACTGCGCTACGATTTGTTTTATGTATTTACAGTTTCGGAGCCCCGACGACTTGATGGTTTTTCTTAGATGTTTTAGTATTTGGGGAAGTTTGAATTTAAATTCGGGGACCGAATTTCTTTAAGGGGGAAGATTGTAGCGTTTTGAAAATCGTTTCGGTGAAATTTCGAAAAAATCGGTAAAATAAAGGGGTTTTCTGTAAAAAGTCAAAATACAAATATTTTATTGTAAAAATTAAATATACATATTCTAGCTATGTAATTGCTATTATTTGGTGTTTATTGAGCCGCTGGTGAAATTTCAAATTTTCTGAAAAAAATATTATTTTATTATTATTTTAAGCCGTCACTAATACATTTAATTAGGGAAAATTACAAATTGGAATGAGTTGAAACAAATTTTGTGCATCATAAAACTTTAAATAAAAATTTATCATGTGGTTTTTGGAACGAAATCATTTGCCAAAACGGTTTAGAAATTATTGAAGAAAAAAGGCTTTTTTTTAGCGTAAATGGATGTTTGGGGTATTGTATTTATCATTTTTCATCACCCCACACCCGTGCCCACACCCACACACCCCCACTTACTTCTCCCCTTAGCTAAATTCAGCAGCCCCCATTTTTTCCCCACTTGAATTTCAAAGGAAAAGAAATGAAAGAAAAGAAAAGAAAATGGATAAATTAGTTAGACTTTTGACCTTGAATTGACTTTGACTTTCTCCCCATTTTTCTCCACCTCCCTCTCTCTCCTCCCCCACTCATTTTTTGGCCAAAATCTGAACCCCAACAGCCCTTCATTCTTCATCTCCTTCTCTTTAAAAAAGTTCTTCAAAAATGCTTGAAAAATCCACAAAAAAATCAAGCAAAAATCCAAATCAAAATCCACCTCCTACCCATTTTCCCTTGGCAACCATAGCATGGATCTAGGGATTTAGATTTCAATTTGGGAGGCTAAGTGTGCTTGTAGGTTCTTCAAATTATTTGGGTATAAATTCTAACATTTTTGCTTAATGTGTTGTTAATTGCTTAGGTTAGCTTAATTAATTGTTTAATTAGGTTTTTAATTAGTTTTAGGTGCATGATTTAAAATTCAAGAGAGGGGTTTGATTTTAAATTGGTATTTTGTGTTGTGAGATTTAGTTTATGTGATATAATTGACATATTAATGTTATGCTAAATCCAATTTAAGTTGCTAGTTTGCATATTTGTTAATTTAAAAGTGATAATTATATAATTGGTAAACTAGGTTTTTTAAATAATTATATTCTTATGAGATAAAATTCAAATTTAGGTTTCATGTCATTATAAAGATTATATTGAGTGGTTTAATGCTTTTTGTTCATGGAAATCCAACATAAATTGTAGTTTGTGCATTTTTTTTGCTTTGAAATTGTTAAAAAGGGTATTTTGTAAACTAGAATATTAGGGTTTTTGGAATTTAATGAGATTAAATTCCGGAAATTGTTTCTATGACTTATTTAAGATATTTAATAAATTTATTGGTCTCTACATTCATTTAAACAACATGTTTTGTACAAAAACGGTGAATTGTGCTCGCTAGATTTTCGGAAAAATGACTTTTTGAGTGAAATTGGCGTTTTTGTGAGTTTCAACCTAGTTTATATTAAAATTAGTGTTCGTGAATGTGCAAATAAGTGTATTTGGGTTTTTCTCGATGGTTTGGCGTTTGTATGCCGACGTCGAGGGTTTTTGGGTTGATTTGTGAAAGCAACCATAGGTTTTGACCTATGTGGGATTCGTGCGTCGTTTTGATCATGAGTCGGATTTTAATGAAATATGGTGCATTATGATATGTAGGTACCCCCATGTGGACTTCGAGACGACAAGCAAGCGCGTGGCGACGTCGGCACCGGCTAGCGAGGACCAGGTGAGTAGATTTATATCTACGGGGAGAAGTCGGGTGGATGGCGTATAGCACCCCCGCAGTCCGTGGTGGTGTATACGGATGCGTATACACACCAACATTTATTATATGTTATTTAAGATTAATAACGATGCTTAGGATGGATATTGGTGTGTTGGACTATTTTTAGTGTTGCGAACCCTAGGGTAGTGTTGCACTACACATACACACATACATACTTGCATACATTCCTATTGATATGTGCTCATGAGATTCTTTATAGTTATGTGTTCACATGGGTATGGGACTATGTGTTCACATACGGATTGAGGATGATACTTGGGATTGAGCTGAGTCGATGAGATTTGATTTGAGGCCGTGAGATCGGTAATATAGCGGGGTTCGTATCTTAGATACGACATGACGTTGTAGCGGGTCCTTGACGTAGTGTTTCACACATGTCCATGCACACGTAGGCGGTATCAGTATGGTACTAGACGTAGATCAGTACCCCGATCATGATATTTGATAAAGAGGATACCAGGTGAATAGTATGATGAATGTGATATTGACCCGTACCCAGATTGGGATGCCGTACGACGGATTTACGTACGAGCTATATTGATGATTGATCCGCACTCTTGACTTGGGATGCCTGATTATAGATATGGTATCGGATATGATATTATTGAGGCGGGATCACCGACTATACATATACAGGTATGTATATGTATCGACTCAGATGATAGGCGGTTTCCTTACCTGTAGTTCAGCTTGTTAGTTCAGCCGTATAGTTTAGTGTAGTTGTTAGATTAGATTAGACTTCTTACCTATTTCAAAAACTAACGAATCGTGGGCATTTTTAAAGACAGCTCAAGGGAATCTACAGATATTTCAAAAACGACGTATCTTTTCATAAAAACACCGTAGCCCCTATTTTCAAAACCCCATGATTCGTGTTATTTCAAAAGGCACCATTTGTAGGACTTATATTAGATTATTGCAGATTAGTTATCGTTGTGTCTAGTATTCAGCTCCCGCACATTATTGCTGTTCGCTCTGCCTCGCATACTTATTGTGCTGCATATTCCATTATTGATATCATGCTGTTAGGACACCAGCACCATTACCGATGATGCGTATGTACTACGTACACCTACTTGCCGGCTCACACACATCTTCATCGGTAATTGCCATGTCACGTACACTTTAGAGAATATATTTGCTTGACTTAGCTTGTTAGCTAGTAGTTTTGACATGATATTAGTGTACTTTCCTTATATGCCGTATTAGACATTTCAGTTATTACTTGCTACTTCATGCATATTGTTATTCATTGTTATACCGCACGCATGGATTCTCATGCCTTTATTCACTAGTTTATGTGCTATTGAGGTTTTGGACTCGGATTTCCTTGATATTTCTGGATTTGGGAACCGTGGAGATTTCAAAAGAGAATATGTAATTGTTTTAAAAACCCGGTTACCCTGGATATGATATTTCAGTGCGTCCACCATGTGTTTTCTCGGTGCTGAGAGCGACATGTGAGACCCGAGTTCGAGGAGTGGAGGAACCGTTTCGGGTACATGGTGGACCCGGTAAGGTACCCCGGGGCAAGAAGCTCGTGGTGATGACGATGAGCCTGGCAGGGGGAGACTACCTACCGGTGATATTACCCGACGCGTCGGATATCCGAAGGATACCGTCGTGGTCTTGAGATGGATGGTAGGGGCCGGTCTGGACTGGCGGCGCCCTAGATATTGTGATTTAGATATTGAGATTTTGAGAAATTGAGATTTATGTTTTGTGTCGATGCTAGACACCGTTGGTGCTGATTTCAGTTATGATACCTCATTTGAAAAAAATACAAAGGAAATCTCACTAATTTATGAAAACAGTTCCTTCATTTACATGTATGCTGTTTTCATGCATTCATACCTCACTCATATGATATATTGCTACCTGAGGCACTGACACGGGCACATGTGATTACACTCGGGTTAGATATTACCCTAGACATTGTCATAGGCTGCCTGTTATACATATATTTGAGGATATATTATGATCATTGACCTAGGATTGCGTTATTTATGCGATTTCTGTGCGTAGATGTTCTTCTATTCACGAGTTGGCAACTCACCCCCGTTGTGCCCCAGTTTCTTGCAGGTTTTGCCGTACAGGTTTCATTACGGCTTTGCGGGCTCAGTTTCATTCGGGTGACTTGCTAGTAGGTGGGTTTTTCTTGTATCGTACCCATCATATTACCTTGTATAATATTATTCAGTTGTATCTAGTAAATTCCATCAACCAAACATGTATTTATTGAGATAGAGACCAGTATTGTTTATTCTTTCGACCTTAGAGTCGCTCGTTACATTTCTGGTGGTTTTGAGTTTCCTTTTGAGTTTTGATCCTCGCCGTTGGCGTTGTATATTATATTGCTTGTGTGGTTGTGACCGTCGATTGACGAAGAGCTAGCTCCCGTTTGGGGATGCCTTTTTCTTGATTTCGTATACTATTCATGTTGTATCCCGTTTGGGGGCCAGTATTTACAAAGGAGACTCTGCCGAAATTTTCAGTAAATTTTTGATGTTTTTAAAAACCGCATAATTCGGCTTATGCTATTGAAACTACTTGCTTTAAGTTGGTTTTTCCTGCACTCTACTACTTTTCTTGGTTTGGATTTCTGGGTTTTCGGTTTACTTAGATTACGTACGTCTCGAGACGTTCGTAGTTTAAGTGCCGGTCATGTTCCATACTTTCGGATCGTGACAGAAACGCGATTGCACTGAGCTCGTGCAACAAGACGTTAAACCTATAGGTGTCCCTAATAGGAGGAGTGTTGTCTCCTGAGGGTTTTCAGCGGATACTACCCACAAAATCCTATCAATTTGGCCTATTGACTTTTATTCTTCAATTCGGTGTTCTAACAAGAAATTCTATTATCTTCGACTCAGAAATTATCAACCCATAATGTTCACGCTTCCTTATCATTTAACTTAAGATTGTATATGTTCTGTAAATTTATTTAGGTTTTAGCATCTTTTGAGTTTTTCTTCTAAGGTTCTATCTCAACTTAGGAATTTTTTCAACTCTACTAAAGATATAACTCCTATATTTCATTCCTATCTCTCATCCAAACCCCAATCATATACCCCTACGTCTGTGTATGTATCACCCCTACACTTGGAAATTCAATTCAAGCTCTTATACTCTTGTCCATCGTCCAAAGTACTTTTAGTTGGTGAATTTTTAGATTAAATTGCTCACACATCCTTCATGCGACCGGTAATACTTCTTGAGGTACTAACGACCGATTACAAAATTTTTTTACGCATTAAGACGTAATTCCTCATCTTGTAATACTTAAGGCTTTAGCAGTGACTCCCAAACCAGTTGGTCTAAGGCACTAGGTGATAAAGTACCCTCGCTATATATTTTTTTTACGCAGCCTTAAGTAATTACAAAAGCAGTGTTCATTTTTTTATATCTCTTTATTCACATTTATAATTTTATTTTCCTTCATACTAAGGATTTTAGACAAGAGCATTTCAAGGTCTCCTCTACTATTCCAAGTTTCAAGGTTCGTGTTTGTGCAAGTTGTAGGGTATATATTTTCAGAATTTAGACTTAAGCTTAGGGATTATTTTTCAGACTTACACTTTAATAAAAATTTCAACACTCTTCATTTATTTTGACTTAGCCCAAGAAGTGAACTCAAAATTTGCCTATTTCTAAGTAAACTACAAATACATATATTTTCTACCGTTAAATTTTAAGAAAGATTATTTTTAGGGTTTTTAATTTACTAAGTTTTGGATCTAGTTTTTCCTAGCTAGTTAACCGTCTTGTTAAACTTAAGTCGATTATGGCCAAAATTGAATTTTTCAATTTTTATAATTTTTAAAAAAATTTCAGTTTTTATTTGATTTTTTTCTTTTTCTTTTTTTTTATTTTCATTTTTTCAAATTTTATAATTTTTTATAAAGATGCAATGCGGAATTAAACATGCAAAAATATATATATATATATATACAGAAATTAAAAAAAATGCAATGCAAATGATAACTATTTACAACCACCACCTCCCCCAAACTTACCAAAAGCAGTGCCCTCACTGCTCGGCCCCACGCCGCCCCCTTGAGCGTGAACGGGAACGCTCCTTCCTAGCCAGCAGGGTTCGGACCCCCTGCTCTACTTTAGTCAAACGCCGATCATGCTCCCTCATCATCCCCCTCAATTCGTCAATCCCCCTAACTGCTCTTCTCATTAAATTTGCATGTTCTAAGAGGGTGAGTTCTCTCTCGCTCGCGGTTGAGCTGGAGCTAGGTGTTCTGGCGGGCACGTGTTCCGCCGGTTCTTTTCTTGACCAAACATCTGTCAAGCGTGTATAGGACGTAGATACGGCCTCAATAAGAGGCCTGACGGGTATGCCTCCAAGCATGTAAATTTAAACTCCTTCAGGGGGAGGAAATAGCGACACAGTTGTGTCGCTAGCATGGAGTAAGGGTAGTTCGCGGCTTTTTTGCCCGCACCAATTGAGTTCAGTAAAACTGTGCACATGTCGAATCTAGGGTTCCTTGTCATAAGAGTGTGCATGATATGCAGTGAGGGGGTGAAAAATGTGGTGTTATAGGAACTTCCAAAAATATTGTTTTATGCCCACCGGCACACAGTTAAAACGTTAGCGAAAAGGGTTCTCGCTTGGATACCTTTCCGCGGTTCCCTCGAGTAATCATTACCCATTAAGGGCATGTAATCTTCAAACTGAAGTGGTTGATCATGAACAGGTATCCTAGGGATTAAAGTGACTTTATGTATGAAGTCTCTATCAATAATAATCTCCCTATCACTCCACAGTAATTTGATAAAGCCATATTGGGCGAGACAGCCATCTTCCATGCACTCGTAAAAACGAGTGACTAATTCCAGAAGGGCGTAAGCGTTTGGGTGATTATATATCAAAAAATTCCAGCCTCTGCGTGCGATTTCATTAGCAAAGTAACTCTCATATAACGTGTGTGAAAAGATCTGTGAGAAATCACGCTCTAGTTGCATATTTGGTGCCATCAGATAAGCTACAGATCTAAAAAAAATTGAAACAGAGAGGAGTTTTTAGAGATCGAACCTCCCCTGAAAAAATCATGGGGTGAAGATGTACGGGCGCGGCGGATGCGCGGCGGGAACGGGTCTTCGGCGGCGGAAGCGCGGCGATCCGGAGAGGTTTCCTTGCTCTGGCTGCGACGGCGGCTAGGGCTTTCTGAGGAGATTTGTTTTTAGGGTTATGAAAACAGAGGGGTCGGGTATTATTTATAGGGGGAAGTGTGATGGGTATTTGCAAATAAAACCCTCTAAAAAGCGGAAATTATTTGCAATTTCTTTTAAATCTGGAAATTTACAAAAATACCCAATTTTTTTTCATTTTTTATTTTATTTTCAAATTTTTATTTTTATGTTATTTTGTATTTATATAATTACAAATGATACATACCCCCATACTTGTTTGAAACGGTGTTTTTGTCTAGATGAGCGAAAATTTATGGGTAAATGAAGGAAGATCAGTCAGTATAAATCGGCTCCTGCAAAAACAGGAGCTCCTCCGACGGGTCCGCAGTGAGGAACGGTTTAAATCGATGTCCGTTTATTTTAAACAATGTACCGTCCTCCGGGTTCTCTAGATCTACCGCACCGTGCAGATATATTGTGTGTACCAAAAATGGCCATTTCCATCGAAATTTGAGCTTGCCGGGATGGAAATGTAACCGAGTATCGTAAAGCAAAACCTGTTGACTAGGTTCGAAAGTCTTGCGCATAAGGTGTTTGTCGTGGAACACCTTTGTTCGGTTTTTAATAATTACCGCATTCTTATAGGCCTCATCCCGCAGCTCATCTAATTCATTCAATTGCAGCTTTCTATTGCTGCCCACATCTCCCAAGGATAGGTTCAACTCTTTGATCGCCCAAAATGCCTTATGCTCTATTTCAACTGGAAGGTGGCAAGCCTTCCCATAAACAAGCCTGTATGGATACATCCCATGATCGGTCTTGTAGGCAGTACGGAATGCCCATAGTGCATCAATCAATTTTGATGACCAATCTTTACGGTTTTTGGAAACCGTTTTCTTCAAAAAAATTTTAATCTGCCGATTCGAAATTTCGGCTTGCCCACAAGTTTGGGGGTGATATGGTGTTGACAATTTGTGAGTAATGGAGTATTTGTGCATTAAGGACTCAAATGTCCTATTACAGAAGTGAGATCCATTATCACTTATAATCACGCGAGAATGCCCAAACCGAGAAAAGATGTTTTCTTTAAGAAATCTAACAACAACCTTGTTGTCATTCGCTCGGCTGGGCACAGTCTCGACCCATTTTGAAACATAGTCAACAGCAAGTAGAATGTACATGTTCCCAAAAGAATTGGGAAATGGTCTCATGAAGTCTATTCCCCAAGCATCAAAAATTTCAACAACCAAAATTGGTTGAAGCGGCATTTTGTTTCTCCGAGATATCCGGCCCAAGTGTTGGCACCGGGAGCATGTCTTGTAGTATTCGTATGCATTTTTAAAAAGTCGTGGCCAGTAGAAACCACACTGCAAGATTTTTTCTGCTGTCTTCTTGGGGCCAAAGTGCCCGCCACACGCTTAATCGTGGCAAAATGACAGCACGCTCTTAAACTCGCTGTCGGGGACATACCGACAAAAGATTTGGTCGGAACAGTATTTAAAGAGATATGGTTCATCCCAGTAAAAATGTTTTACTTGGGACTGGAATCGGAGTTTGTCCTGATTCGACCAATCTTTTGGTATCAGTCCGGTAGCCAAATAATTTACTATATCAGCGAACTAAGGTTCGCATGACACGGTTAAGAGCTGCTCATTGGGAAAAACATCTTTAATAGGAATTTCAAGTGTAAGCGAAGAAGCGTGTCGTGAAAGGTGGTCGGCGACTACGTTTCACATCCTCTCTTGTCTCTTATAATAAGGTCAAACTCTTGTAGCAAGAGATTCCAACGTATTAGCCGAGATTTAGCATCCTTCTTCACGAAAAGATAGCGAAGAACTTAGTGGTCCGTGTAAATAATGACTGGAGAGCCGATTAAATAGGGCCTAAATTTTTCTAGTGCAAACACAACGGCTAAGAATTCTTTTTCTGTAGTTGTGTAATTCAATTGGGCCTCGTTTAATGTTCGGCTAGCGTAATAAATTACGTGCGGCATATTATTTATGTGCAACACCAATGGCGAAATCAGATGCATCGCACATAATTTCAAATGGATGCGTCCAGTCGGGAGATGAAAGAATGGGCGCGGAAATATGTGAGTGTTTCAATGACTCGAATGCCTTCATGCAGCTTGAGTCAAAATCAAAAGTTGTGTCCTTGGCCAACAAAAGAGTCAAGGGTCTGGCTATCTTGCTAAAATCCTTGATGAACCGTTTATAAAAACCGGCATGGCCAAGGAAGGATCGGATGTCTTTGACGCACTTAGGAGGAGGAAGATTGGAAATGACTTCAATCTTGGTTTTATCAACCTCAATGCCGTTTTGCGAGATGACATGTCCTAAGACAATACCCTATCGTACCATAAAGTGGCATTTCTCCCAATTTAAAGTGAGGTTCTTGTCTCTACAGCGGGTAAGAACCGCGTCTAAGTGTAGCAAACACTCATCGAAGGAGTCGCCGAAAATGGAGAAATCATCCATAAAAATCTCCAAAAATTTCTCCACCATGTCTGAAAAGATCCCCATCATACACTGCTGGAAAGTAGCGGGTGCATTGCATAACCTAAAGGGCATGCGACGGTAAGCGAATGTACCGAAAGGAAAAGTAAATGTGGTCTTGTCTTGGTCCTTTTCGGCGATGGGAACTTTTATAGCCGGAGTAGCCATCCAAAAAGCAGTATAATTCGTGTCCAGCCAATCATTCTAGCATTTGGTCAATAAAAGGTAACGGAAAGTGGTCTTTCCATGTCGCGGCATTGAGTTTTGTATAATCGATGCAAACTCGCCACCCAGTTTGGGTGCGAGTAGATATTAACTCATTCGCCTCATTGGTTATGACCGTTATGTCCGATTTCTTTGGGACAACGTGAATGGGGCTAACCCACTGGCTATCCGAGATAGGGTAAATGATACCACTATCAAGACATTTTACAATCTCCTTTTTGACAGCCTCCTTCATTATGAGGTTGAGGCGTCTCTGTGGATCCCTTACTTGCTTGGTATCATCCATCATATGTATATGATGTTCAACTATGAGGGGACTAATCCTCTTGATGTCCGCCATAGTCCAGCCAAAAGCTTGTCGATTATTTTGTAAGACCATTAAGAGGGCTTTCTCTTGCTCGAGAGCTAGAGATGCCGATATGATAACAGGAAGGGTCTCATTCTCACCTAGGTAAGCGT
Source organism: Agapanthus africanus (assembly GCA_030015575.1). Classification (NCBI taxonomy): domain Eukaryota; kingdom Viridiplantae; phylum Streptophyta; class Magnoliopsida; order Asparagales; family Amaryllidaceae; genus Agapanthus; species Agapanthus africanus. Next base: position 626,755,582 of record CM057340.1, read on the forward strand.
ATTTAAGGTGAGACGACAAAAGTTTGAGTTTGAGTTTCGGAGGTGAAACAATTGAAGGTAAAATTGGTGAAATTGTCTCGAACTCGAAGGATTCCAACAATGGTTCAAAGCGAGTATAAGCAACCGAGTCGGATGGTTCAGCTAACTCATCCGAAAAATCAAAGGACTCAAACTCGGGTGGTGAGTCTTCAAAATCGTCCAAAAAAATGAAACACTCGTAATCGTTATCTGGTGGGAAAGCTGTGTCAGATTCAAGGAGGAACGCACTAGTGACGTCAAAACTGCTGTGATCGAACAGAAATTTTTCGAGCTCACAGTCCTTCTACGTGATCTCTTGGATCGAGCAAACATCAAGTATACTAGCATTAGGCTCGGAGGGCTGATTCCCCAACTTAAAAATGTTGAGTTCAATTGCCATTATTGGGGTAAAAATTTACACCTCGGTTGACCAAGTCAAAATCAAAGTCAACCCCAAGCCAGGTGGGCCCAAGCCCAGGTCAAGCGGGCCCATGCCCAAGTCGAGCCCGCAGCCAGCCTCCCCATGCCAACAACAAAATCATGTAATAAATAATTTTTATGTAATTGTTTATGCATGAATGTAAACAAAATGGGCATAAAGCCAATATTTTGTAAGCTCATGGCTTATGTGCAAAAATGAAATGGCACATGAGCCATGGGATGGCTAAAATGCCATTTTTGTAAAGCCCAAGGGGCTATTTGTAAATATGTAAGCCTATAAAAGGCAACATGATGATGAATAAAAAAACACTTTTCATTCCCCCAAAAAATAGGGTTCTTTGTGCCTCCTGCTCTTTCTCCAAGGTTCTAAACCTTATCATTTCTTTGAATTAAACCAAGAGTTTTACTCTTTCTTTTCTAAAACCAAGTAGTTTTCCACCACAAAACCCACAAAGGGGAACTCAGATCTTCCATCAGATCTTAAAAAGGAGTGATTTTTAAAATCTCCTACTTCTTGATCTTCAAGATCCGGCCAAACAACAGGAGGAAGAAGAAGAACCCTTCATCATCTTCAAAACATCCTAGGAGTTTAACTCCATATATACAAAACAACAAATATTTCCTTTTTGAAGCATAGCTTCTGTTTCTTAGGCTAAAAGCCTCTTGTCCTCTCCAGCGCGCAGCGCAAGTGCGCAAAGCGCCCGCGTGCCGACACGTGGCGCGCGCGCGCTTGCGCACGTGCGCAAAAGCGCCCGTGTGCCGACACGTGGCGCGCGCGCTTACGCACATGCGCGCTTGCGCAAGTGCGCAAAGCGCCCGCGTGCCGACACGTGGCGCGCGCGCGCTTGCGCACCTGCGCGCAACACGAATTGCGAAAAGCGCCCGCGTGCCGACACGTGGCGCGCGCACCGCGCATTGCGCAAAGCGCCCGCGTGCCGACACGTGGCGCGCGCGCGCTTGCGCACCTGCGCGCAGCGCTCTTGCGCAAAGCGCCCGCATGCCGACACGTGGCGCGCGCGCGCCTGAGCGCACAGCACCTAAGCGCACAGCGCCCAAGGGCTGCCCCACGCATCCTTTGGATGCCTTTTCCCCTTTATTTATATATATATGTATATATATATATATATTTGTATACAAATGTACACATGCACACACCCCGCAACATTCTTCCCCTCCAAAAAAAATTTTCGGGCCGGGGCGCTGCCCCGAACCCCGCAAGGGGGCTGCTAGCCCCCTTGACCCCCAGCCCACTATCCGGGTAGCGGGACCCCCGTAAAAACTCCGCGTGGCTCCCGATATATCCAAACCCCCCTTTTCAAAACAGAACACACGTACACTGCACATTGAGTTCGCATGCCCTGTTTAACCCGTTAATCGGAGGTTCCCTCGCCCCAAAGGCGAGGGGTAATTAACGGCAGCTTAGTCCGCGGCTGCCGGAGATTCGGATCCCCACAATCATTAAACCCCCGCCTACCCTAGGCAGGGGGAATCTGTAGTACGCCTGACAAGCGTGCGCGTATTCCCATCTCAATGGGGTGACGAAAAACACCCTACAGTCATGTTTCCAAAAGATAAGTTCATCGAACCGTTTCGACATTTGATCACCGCATTAGAAGTCGCAAGGAATGGTCGATCGAGTATCACTGGAATTTGACTCCGGGGGTTAGCTACAGGCTGTGTGTCCATAACAATGAAATCAACGGGGAAAATGAAATCCCCTACTTTAATTAACACATCCTCTAACTCACCCCTAAGATGGGTGACGGATCGATCGGCCATTTGGAGAGTACAATGTGTGGGTTTAATCTCTCCAACGCCTAATTGTTCATATACTGAATAGGGTAGCAAATTAGCACTAGCACCAAGATCTAAAAGTGCGTGATTGATGTTCTTATCCCCAATTGTTATTGAAATTATAGAACAGCCATGGTCCTTATGTTTTTGGGGTAAAGGTTGGGTAAGAGCATCACTTACAGCACTAGCCATGAAAACTTTCTTGGGTACTTATGACTTTCTCTTCTTGGTGCATAAGTCCTTTAAGATTTTAACGTAAGAAGAGACTTGTTGGATTGCATCCAAGAGAGGTATGTTAATGATAACCTGTTTGAATAACTCCACAATCTTCTCCATTTGGGGAGTAGGTTTATTGGATCTCAACCTGTTTAGAAATGGAATATTTTGAAAATTTGTTGAGTCCAATATTTGTGGAGTAGATTGCGGAGTTGGAACGGATCCCAGTGTTGGTGTTTTCATGGAGTGAGATGTGGGTCCGTTAGAAGAAGTAGAGCCTTGTGAAGAATGAAGAATAGGCTCTGACGAAGAAGATGAAGAAGAAGAAGATGAAGAAGAAGAAGAAGAAGAAACACCGGCCGGGGTGTCATCGGCCGGGGTGTCATCACTAATACCCACATTATTGTGCAACACTCTTCCAGATCTCAACGTGGTCACAGCATTTACATTATGATTTTGTTGTTCATAAGCAACATGTGCATTGTGTGTGCGACCGGGATTTGGCAATGGTTGAGACGGAAGCTTTCCTTTTTCTCGCTCGCTTAACGCAGAATTTAGTTGTGCAATTTGGGCCTCAATTGATTTGATGCTCTGATCATGTGAAGCACTGTTTTGCACCAAAGACTGAATGGAAGTCTTCAACCTTGCTGCGGATTGTGTAGATTGTTTTAAAAACGCATCCAAACTTCGTTCTAGCGAGAAAACCTTATCGTTATTCGGATGAACAAAATTATTTTGAGGATAAGAATTGTTAGGTACAAAATTGTTCATTTGGTTTGGGTAAGGTTGGGGTTGGAAAGGTTGCTGATATTGAGTTTGTTGAGGGGCTTGTTATTGTGGAGGAGGCCTTTGAAAGTTGTTGTTACCTTGGAATTGTTGTTGATTTTGATTCCAAGCAAAATTTGGGTGGCTCCTCCAACCAGGATTGTAAGTTGAAGAGTATGGATCATTTCTTTGTCTTTGCTGAAAAGCAGCATTGACTTGATCTTGTCCTTGAACAGGTGGGTTGTAAGGACACTCTTCAGTAAGATGGGATGGATTCGAACAACAAGCACAAATAGTGCGTGGGGGTAAAGCAGGGGCAGGAGAAGGCGATGAGAATTTGCTCTCAATTGCTTCTATTTTTTTCGTAAGTGCAGCCATTTCGGCCTTCATTGCAATCGACATATCAAGTTGATGTATGCCTACCTTAGACTGACTTGATGAAGTAGATGAAGTGGTCTTAGTGCTTTCCTACTGAAGTGTTTGTTCAGCTAGATCGTCGAGAAATTGCCAAGCTTCCTCGCTAGATTTTGTAAGAAAGTGACCTTGACAAATGGTTTCCAACAACTGCTTAGTTGCTGGGTTCAGTCCTTCGTATAAAGTTTGGCAAAGTTGCCAATTCTCGATACCGTGGTGAGGGCACTGAACAAGGAGGTCCTTAAATCTTTCAAAACACTTCCAAAATGGTTCGGAAGGAAGCTGGGAAAATTTAATAATTTCGTTGCGAATTCTCGTGGTCTCGTGGTATGGGTAAAACTTTTTTAGAAAAGCCTTAACAAAATCTTTCCAATTTTTTATGGAGTGTAATGCTGTGCTATATAACCATTTTTCAGCTAGGTTACATAAGGTGAATGGAATGACACGTAGCCTTATAGCATCATCAGAAAGTTGTGTGGTCTTCATCATTACGCAAACATTCTGGAATTTGTTAATGAAGATGTAGACATCTTCGGATTCCAGCCCGTGAAATTTGGGCAACATATTGATGAAGTGGGGTTTAATTTCAAAGTTATCCCCATTAGCCGGTGGAAGTGAAAGACGAGTGGGAAGTGCGGTGCGGATGGGATAGAAAAGATCCTGGAGTGCGATTCGTTGGGGCGCTTCAACAGGAGGGTGTGGTGGGTTATTCGTACCTAGTGGAGGTGGAATCAGTCCCGTAGGTAAGGGGTTGTTAGGATTGAATCCCGACATCTCCTTAGAAGATGATGAAGTTGATGATGAAGGTAAAGAAGTGGATGGAATTTCGACTTCGGAGTCGAAAGCGTCGTCAGTCGGCACTAACGATACACGGACTAAACAGGCGCTAGTGTCCCTAATCCAACTGGACATACACTAAAGATGTGTAGTGTAGTCAAAAGGTAAAAACAGAAGATGGGGGTAAGAAAACATCAATGAGAGGAAGTGGGTGCAAGTGGGGTGCAATGGATTTTAAGCGACAAGTGGCAAGTTTTTGTAAAATTTTTCTGTTTTGTGTATTTTTAAGGAGTTTTTGCAAAAGATTTTTATAAGAAGTTTAGACACACGTTCAAGCAATCATAATATGCACAATCAAGCCTAGATCTAGGGTCTCATATGTCAACTAGACTGCTCCTAACTGTTCCAAAGAGCAAGTTGTGAGATCCTCAAATCGCCTCTTCACCGCCAATTGTGGCCAGGTAAGCACAAGTAAAGAAAGGAGGGATCCGCTCACGAATCACCGTGAGATGGGCCTTTTAAAATTACCTTTCCCACTTGTCTAGCCTAGGCACCACAAAGTCTGGTTTAGATAAACGACCGATGTCTACAACTATTCCTTTGTCCTAATGAGCACGACAGTCCTTATAGGCTGAGTCTAATCTTTTTTAATTAACTCGATGGTTAATGCAAAATGCTTTTTGTGATTTTTGGGGTCCTCGGAAGGGTAATGAAATCCCCACCTAATCTGGATTGGTGTTATAGCCCTTTAAAAGTCAATTTTTAAAATGCAAAGCAGTAAACACAAAAAACACTTGCCAAAAAATTTTCTTTTATTGCGGCGCAAAGAATCCTATACAAGATCAAGTTATTGGAGAAGGGGAAGAAGTTTTTGCGCAAAGAACCCTGCAGAAAAAATTTTCAGAGGAGTTTAGGGGGTTACAGAGAAGAAAAGAGGGCTTACAGAGAGGTTTTGGCTTGCTGACGTTAGCAAGCCGCGGCGGATCCACGGTCAAAGGCACGGTGTTGCGGCGGTTCCGCGGTTGACTTGGCGGTTCAGATCTCCAAAATTCTTTTGTTTCTCTGTTGTGATTCTCCTCTGTTTGTTCAGATCTGCTGTTTGCTGTTTTGCTCACTGGATTTTTCCAGATCTGAATCTGTTCGTCTTTTCGATCCTGCACAATTCAAACGAAAACCCTTCAAAAAATAACAAGATGATAAATTTTTTATATTTTTATATTTTTCAGTTTTTTATGATTTTTCAATTTTTAACTAACCCGAAATTACAAAAAGAAAATAACTACACCATCCCCGGCAACGACGCCATTTGATTGATAGAATTTGTGCGTATGTGTTTTAAAATCAAAATTAAGAATATACCGCAATCAAGAACGGTGTCGCTTGGTAGCTAGCCGGTTGAATACGGGTCGGTCCACAGGGATTTTCTGTATTTTCTAGTTGTTCTAACGAGTCAATTCCAATTGTGGTAGGTTTGATTTTCAATAAAAACTAAAGTTGAGTTTGATTAGGATTAAAACCTTGCTAGGGTTAGGTTTAGGTTAGTTTGGAAAATCAATTATTCTCGCCGCTTTCTATGCCCTAATTAAGAACTTTTAGGTATTAAGGTAATAGTTAACAAAGGGGATTAGCACGATCGAGAAGAAACTAGGTTTCTTCCTCTTGGTCCTTGTCCGTAATTTCTTAACTCTTACCCTAACTCTATGAAAATCATACACAACCGGTCTTTACCTATGGTATCACCGCTACCTCGTGGGATAGGGTGCCATAGTGAGCGGTGTGTGTATGTATGCATAGAGTCCTATTTAAAATATTGAATGGGAAAGAAAGGGGTAAGAGATTTTCATCTCTCAAAGCTTCCCCAAACCTAACCCTAACAAGTGAGGAACTACTCACTCATTAGGGAATTGATAAATGAATTCATTTTTATTTGTTTTTAATAGCTTAATTAACTAGCGGAGAATAACTACGGCAGATAAAGAATTTATAACTAGGGCAGAAAAGAAATTAAAATAACTAAGGCAAGATAAAGAAAAACTTACTTTTTTATTTGATGCACTCTTTGAACATTTACAGGGAATGAAAATTCTAGACTAGGAATTAAAAAGAGGCATGCTCCAAAAAGAGCTGTAGGGTTCCTATTTATAGAGAATAGAAACCCTAGGGTTTACATCTAATCCATATCTAAATTTACAAAATTACCCTGAAAAGCCTGATCAACGCACCGCCACCCACCGTCAAAGTGCACCGACACGTGCTTAGCACAGCGGCGGATCCGCGGCAGGAAGCCTTGTTTGGCCGTGAATCCACGGCCATCTTGAAGGGTCTTGGGCTCTGTTTTCTTGTGATGCTTCAAGTTGCTTTTCACATCTGTTTTCTTCACTCGGTTCTTCAGAATGTCTTCTAGTTTCTTCCAGATTTCCACAGTGCAGAATGTTGTGGACTTTTACCGTTCGCTTCGTGTTGAAATATTGAATCTTGCGCTGCCTTTGTACTTTGTGAAATTGTTCATTGATCTTCGTTTGTCCCTCAAACTGTAGGCATGATAAAGATTCTTCTATTTGTTGGTCCCAGTCTCACTTTTGTAGCGTCTTTTCACCATTTTCACTGTATTGTTCTGAGAACCTTTAACCTGCAACTATTTAGCAAACATGGATCAAAAACACCTATTTATTTGTAAAATGATTAGGAATGGGGAATATAATAATGCAAAATTATGAGATGAACAGAGTATCACGACGGTTCTCGTGGAGTCGGGGGATGAAGCTACGGGCGGCGAAACCATTCCGATAGAGGAGGGTGAAGCAGTCACTGCACCCAGTGACTCTCTTATCATGGTTTCGACCGGCGACTCACCAGGTAGATTTTAGGTCATTGCTTTCTTTTTCATTCTGCAATCCCTTTCAATCTCTTCTGACAGTATTTCTCTCGTTTCTAATGCAGGTGTGGCGAGCGTTGAGGATGCGCCACCCGAGAAAGCATCACCAGTTGCTGCTTTGACGGTGGCCGCCCCTTTGCCTTCTCTCGTGTCCTCCCAAATGCTGGAAGGTACGGGTTTGTGACTTATCGGTTTCATTGTAGGCAATATACTTTATGTACTGACATTACATTATTACATCCTTGCAGGAGTCCTTTTTGATCTTCTGTATCAGGTGCTGCACCCACATTTCTCCCTCTAGTCGAAGATTTCTTCATCTAGTGGCGTTGGTGAGTACAACCTCTAGCTAATGCCTTCTCTTTTCTTTTACGGACAGCCAAGTCGTTGCTAATTCTTCCTTGTTTTGACTGCAACGCTACAGATTAAAGGAGGAGATGAAAAAATAGTTACGCTACTGGTACTCCCGGCCTTGCCATCTGCCGCAGCCGGTATAGTATACTTCATCACTCATGTGATTTATTTATTTTGCGAGTTAGATTTTAACCGTAATTCATTTTTCAGCGGTCGCACCGGTCCCTGCTCCCTTCGAATCTCGTATATTAATACCAGCAGGACCATTTTCTAGACGTCCATCTTCTAAGGGCACTGCGAGCAGCCTTCGTATGTTGAGTGAATCCATTGAAGAGCTTGACACGGAGACCCCTGCCCTTGCTGCAGATTTTGCTACCGAGGTTAATCCTATACTGGCGACGCTCGTGAACTTTCATGGTGAGGGTGTCGTTGAGTCTTCGGTTAATCACTGCAGGAAAATTGAGACCTGTCTGCATGAGCTCGAGCTCGGACGTCCTGCTCCCGAGGTCCTGGCTGTGAACTCCCAACAGGCCACGTGGGTCGAGCAGAGCACTCCCTACCTCCGCCATCTTGAACAAGAAGCGGCTTTAAAGCGTAAAGAGTGCAAAGAGACTTCAAGCGAATCTTCCCGTCTGCACGCTCTGGTTGACGCAAATGCTGTACAGCTGAAAGCTATCTTTGAGGGCCTTCTACGATGTATTTCTGATGGGCTAACGCTGAGGCAGAAGCTCGACCTCATCGAGCAAGATGCGCAGAGTCATGGGGTAGCTCAGCGGGTCGTCGATGAGCAACTTTCATCTTATTTGCAGCAACGGGCTCAAGTTGAAGTGGAGTTGGCCGCGACAGCTGACCGTGAAAAGGGGCTGAGGGGAGTGCACGAACAACTGATTGGTTTATTGAAAATGCTTCCCTCCCAATAGTTGTTTTTGTACCAATTAACATTTGTAATTTTTGAATAACATGTATCCATTTTTTGATTCTTTCTTATGATGTATCTTTCACCCAATTGAACTTATAAATAAAAGATACATTTCTTTCGTACTATCTTGTTTTATCTCTTGCTTTCTTCTCTTTTCTTTATTGCCGGCATGTTACCTTAGTAAGCGTAGCCTGTAGATGATAGAGAACATTACGTCTTGAACTCTTCGAGAGGTAGTGATGGCTTAGGAAGCAGGTTCAGATCTGTTGCCTAAGACTTTTCAACTTTATGAGCTGTGAAGGTCTCATAAAGACTTTTCTCCCTACGAGTCGAAAGGATCTCGTAGGTGTATTTTCTCCTTAGGAATCGTGAGGATTCCTAAGTGTGTTTTCTCTTGGGAGTCGTAAGGATCTCACAAGAGAGTTTTCTTCCTTACGAGTCGAGAGGACCAGTAAGTGATTGATGAGGTTGACATTATCCGTATTTCACGGAGTCAGGGGTTACTCTGGGCGTTTCCTACGGGGTCAGGATTGACTTTAGCCGTGTTCCACAGGACCAGGATTTGCTCTGGATGCTTCCCAAGGGGTCAGAATTGACATTAGCCGTGTTCCACAGGACCAGGATCCACTCTAGATGCTTCCCACGGGGTCAGGATTGATATTAGCCGTGTTCCACTAGACCAGGATTTGCTCTGGATGCTTCCCACAGGGTCAGAATTGATATTAGCCGTATTCCACAAGGACCATGATTTGCTCTGGATGCTTCCTACAGGGTCAGAATTGATATTAGCCGTGTTCCACAAGGACCAGGATTTGCTCTGGATGCTTCCCACGGGGTCAGGATTGACATTAGCCGTGTTCCGCAAGGACCAGGATCCACTCTGGACGCTTCCCACGGGGTCAGGATTGACATTAGCCGTGTTCCACTAGACCGGGATTTGCTCTGGACGCTTCCCACAGGGTCAGGATTGACATTAGCCGTGTTCCGCAAGGACCAGGATCCGCTCTGGACGCTTCCCACGGGGTCAGGATTGACATTAGCCGTGTTCCGCAAGGACCAGGATCCGCTCTGGATGCTTCCCACAGGGTCAGGATTGACATTAGCCGTGTTCCACTAGACCAGGATTTGCTATGGACGCTTCCCACGAGGTCAGAATTGATATTAGCCTTGTTCCGTAAGGACCAGGATCCGCTCTGGACGCTTCCCACGGGGTCAGGATTGACATTATCCATGTTCCACTAGACCAGAATTTGCTCTGGACGCTTCCCACGGGGTCAGGATTAACATTAGCCGTGTTCCACAAGGACCAGGATCCTCTCTGGACGCTTCCCACGGGGTCAGTATTGACATTAGCCGTGTTCCACTAGACCAGGATTTGCTCTGGACGCTTCCCATGGGGTCAGGATTGACATTAGCCGTGTTATGCAAGGACCAGGATCCGCTCTTGACGCTTCCTACGGGGTCAGGAATGACATTAGCCATGTTACACTAGACCAGGATTTGCTTTGGACGCTTCCCACGAAGTCAGGATTGACATTAGCCATGTTCCGCAAGGACCAGGATCCGCTCTGGATGCTTCCCATGGGGTCAGGATTGACATTAGCCGTGTTCCACTAGACCAGGAGAGGTTGACTTTATCCGCATTTCACGGAGTCGGGGGTTGACTCTCGGTTGTCTATGCGCCGCCGAGTCATGGAACTGGGAATTGCCGCGGTTTCGCTTTGCTGATATTGCGTCTGTTGTAATAAGACGAATGTTGAGATAATCTCTAGGCTGTTTGTGAACCGTCGAGACTTGGCTCTCTTTCGGATAGAGCCTGGGGAGGAAGGTATGGTTTCTTCTTTGTTTGTGCCCCGGGATTGTATACAGGGATCGATGTGATCTCACCTGTAGGGCAAAAAGTTTCATTTTATATATTTTTCTTTCCGCGATGTTCTATCATTTCAGCTTTTATATCGCGAAAGTCAAGATTGCCCAATCATTTCGGCTATTTTTCACGATGCCCAATCATTTCGGCTATTTGTTTTATTTACTCGCTGCTTTTTATTGCGAGTTGCCCAACCATTTAGGCTATTTTGTATGCATACATTTTTACTTGCTAATTTTGTTGCAAGTTGCCCCATCATTTCGGCTATTTCATATGCATTTGTGGATTGCTGGCTTTTCGCTGCGAATTTGGGATTTGATACCGATTTAGGCATCAGCATCGCTACAACTGGGATATTGCCAGGTGCGAATCATCATTTGCCTCTGTCGACGTCGAACAAAGGTGGCTTAGCAAACAGCGTTAAGATCCTGTCGACTAAGGCTTTTGACTTCATGAGCCGTAAGGGTCTCATAAAGGTATTTCTCCCTATGAGTCGTGAGGATCTCGTAGGTGCGTTTTATCCTTAGGAATCGTGAGGATTTCTAAGTGTATGGTCTCTTATAAGTCGTAAGGATCTTACAAGAGTGCTTTCTCCTTATAAGTCGAGAGGACTTACAAGTGTCTTTTGCTATATGAGCATATCCCCAGTCTCTGTTGGGACTTTTGTTAGGGAAATGTTTATTCGCGCCCGTGGATTGTATACAAGGGTCGATATCGAGACACTTGTAAGGCAACACTGGAGGTTGTGATGGCTTAAGAACAGGTTCAGATCCCTGTAGCTTAAGGCTTTTGAATCCTATGAGCCGTGAGGGTCTCAAAGGAGAATTCTCCTTACGAGTCGTGAGGATCTCGTAAGTGTAATTTCACCTTAGGAATCATTGGGATCCCTAAGTGTGTTGCTCCCTTATGAGTCGTAAGGATCTCATGCAGGTATTTTCTCCTCATAAGGTCGAGAGGACCTTACAAGTGTCTTTTAACGAGATTGCGCCCTTTCGGATTTTCATAAAACTCGCCGATAGTCCTGCTGTTTTACTCATGGAGCCCTTTCGGGTTTTCATCCATACCCATTTCGCTTATGGACTTTTTTTTTCAGCGTTGGTATGTTGCGGTCAGTAGTAGTTTATCGACGTCTCGGTCAATAGCCAGTTTTAGGACATAGTGGTCCATCGTTAGTTTAAGGACGTTTCGGTCCGTTGTTAGCTTTAGGACATTTCGGTCCGTCGTTAGTTTAAGGACGTTTCGGTCCGTTGCCGGCTACTACTTATAAAGTTTGGGCTTAGGAAGATAGAGAGCAGACATAGGCGTCGTCATCTATCATTGACCTAGGCCGTGACTCGTCAGGCGTAGTATTTTTTTAGGAAGCGACCATTTATTGGCCTGAAAGGTCTTTCACCATGCATGTCCATGAGTACATAGGCTCCACCCTGGTAAACTTTGTCTATGATGTAAGGACCTTCATAGTTCAGCTCGAATTTCCCCCGTTTGGTACGATTGGGGATCATAGGTCTCTTGACCACTAGCACGAGTTCGCCTTGGCGGAATGTTCTCGGCCTAGTCAATCTCTCGTATGAGCTCGTCATCTTTGCTTTGTAAGCCTCTAGATTTTGTTGCGTCATGAGCTGGGTTTCATCAATGGCGTCGAGCTCCTCAAGCCGAAAATGAGCATTCTCTTCGTCCGTTAGCTCGTAATGAACTGCCACTCATAGAGAGGGTAACTCTATCTCGAGGGGGAGTACCGCTTCTGTGCCGAATACCAATGCATACGGCGTTGTTTTTTTGGCCATTTTGAACGTAGTTCGATACACCCAGAGAGCTTCATGCAGTCTCTCGTGCCAATTCTTTTTATTTCGATACACCGTCTTTTTCACGATCTTCGTCAAGGTCTTGTTGAAAGCCTCATCAAGACCGTTAGCTCGGGGATTATAGACCGAAGAGTATCTCCAGTCTATATTACGTTGGTGTCCGAAGCGGTTGATCTTGAGGCTTCTATAGGCCGGCCCGTTATCGGAGATAATCCGTCGCGGAGTGCCAAACCGATAAATGACGTGTGTCTTGAAGAAATGGAGGATATTCTCCATCTTCACTTCTCTTAGTGGTATTGCTTCTGCCCACTTGGAGAAGTAGTCCGTTGTCGCCAATATGAATCGATGTCCCTTTGACGATGCTGGTTCGATGGGTCCGATTATGTCAGTTCCCCACATTTCGAATGGCCAGCTAGCCACCGTTGGATGTAGCAGATTTGGATGCTGGTGGATAAAGTCCCCGTTAATCTGGCACGAGTGGCATTGCTTCGCGTATTCGAGGCAGTCTTGGATCATTGTGGGCCAATAATAGCCCATCCTTTGGACCTTTAGTTTTATCTTCGGCCCGGCTTGGTGACAACTGCAGAGAGTCCGTCGTGAATTTCTTGGACGACTCTCCTTGCCTCTTCAGTTCCCAGGCATCTTAGCCACAGAGAATCAAATGATCTCTTATAAAGAGTATTATTGACGAAGGCAAACAATAGGGCTCATTTCATGAGCTGATGTCTTGAAGACGCATCTTCAGGCGTTCGACGGGATTTGAAGTAGTCTATAAAGACTTCTCTCCAATCCTTAGACTTTTCCTGGTTTTTTATTTATAGGGTCACTTGCTCGGTCGCTTCCTTTTCTTCGGAAAATTCCGGAGATATTTCTGCCGGTGCAAGAACCCGACGGCTTTGCATAATGATTCTCACGTCATCGAGGTTCTCGTCGGCCAGTTCTTTAGCGAGCTTGGCTAATGCATCCGCATTGCTATTTTCCACGCACGGTATGCTTTCCAGGGTGTAGGAAGGAATTTGAGTCAACAGTTGCTGCACTCTCTCGCTGTATTTTACCAACTCCGGTTTGCACGTCTGATAGTCTCCGTTTACTTGGCTAACGACCAGTTGGGAGTCTCCGTATATGAGGAGGTTTTCGATTCCCATGTCTACAGCGATCTCAAGACCTGCTATCAAAGCTTCGTATTCGGCTTCATTGTTCGTCCTCGGCTCTGTTAAGGAGAAGGCAAAGCGCATTATCATTCCTTGTGGAGTCACGAAGATAAGGCCCACCCCAGATTTGATTATGGGGGTGCTTTGTTTGCACTTCTTCATAGAAGATGCTCCATCGAAGTAGAGTTCCCACTGAGTATCATTCTCCCTTCTCTCCCTGTCGATCGTGTCAAACGCGTGCTCGTCTGGTAATTCACATTTCAAAGGAGAATCGGCGGGTATCGGATGCTCAGCAAGAAAGTCGGCGATGGCCTGGCCTTTCACTGCCTTGAGGGGACGATAAGTTATCTGTTTACCGCCAAAACTGGGAAGACGCGGTGAACGTCTTGCCTGAATTTGTGGGCAGATACTAATTGATGCTATCCGTCCACCTCTCCGAAGATGCCAAGTTGATTTATGGCACCATGTATCGAAGGTTTAAACGGATGCGGCCGATGTAGCAGACTTCGTCAGATTCCCCCTCTTCTGAGGGGTTTTTTGATTGTGGGGACGCTCTTCCCTGCAGGCGCAAGCCCTGCAGTTAATTACGCTACCGCATCGCAGTAACAACTTTCTCCTTTTCCGGATGGTCACTCCGTGTCGTGTGTGCTTGTTTTGTTTGTGGTTGCCCGTGGATTGTATACGGGGACTAATTTATGTTGTCGCCCGTAGGGCGTGGATTAGTCCAAATCCGTATTTTCTTAGATTTGGGTTTTGGTTTGGGTTTATGGATACGTTAGTCTCATTTGAGACTAAGATCAACTTAAACGTTTGTTAAGGATACATTAGTCTAATTTTAGACTAAGATCAACTTAACGGGATCGTTTAGATCCAACAACAGAGCATTTGGGCTCTATTGTTTAGTTTAGGGACATTGCGGTCGATTAGTTTAAGAACATTTCAATCCAATGTTAGTTTAAGGACATTACGGTCCATCGGTAGTTTAAGGACGTCTCGGTCCAGGTTAAGGACATCGTAGTCTGTGGGTTTAAAAAGGACCCTACAGTCCGAGGTTAGGGACATCGTAGTCCATGAGTTTAAGGACCCCACAGTCCATAGTTTAAAGACATCGTAGTCTATGAGGCTTAAGGACATCGTAGTCCATGAGTTTAAGGACCCCACAGTCCGTAGTTTAAAGACATCGTAGTCTATGAGGTTTAAGGACATCATAGTCCATGAGTTTAAGGACCCCACAATCCGTAGTTTAAAGACATCATAGTCTATGAGGTTTAAGGACATCGTAGTCCATGAGTTTAAGGACCCCACAGTCCGTAGTTTAAAGACATCATAGTCTATGAGGTTTAAGGACATCGTAGTCCATGAGTTTAAGGACCCCGCAGTCTGTAGTTTAAAGACATCGTAGTCCATGAGGTTTAAGGACATCGTAGTCCATGAGTTTAAGGACCCCACAGTCCGTGAAATGTGTGGTTGTCGGGACCCGTCACCTCTCTGAAGACGTTAAAGGATTACAACGACAGATATCAGAGGAGTAAAGAGATGTACTCTTGAACCGGTGTGAGTTGGTTGAAAGATCTGTAGTCCAATTTAGGATTGAGATCTGTTAAATATTCATGAGCGGATGGGCTCAGTTCAATATAAGTTGAGGACTTAAGGCCAATATTGGGCTAAGTCCAATAAGATTAAAATGTTTAACATTTTATTGTTCTGGGCTATTGAGCCTTTATTTGGGCTGGCCCTTTTAATAATGCTGAGCATTGGATCCTGACATCTTTTGTCTTGTATTGAATACATAGCATTCATCAGAGCCTTAGCTCTGATAAAGAACAATTTGTATTCATTCAACGCAACATATGGTGCGCTTTGCGCCAATCAAAAGGGTGCAGTGCGCTTCTGCCACGTGGCGCGCATGTAAGTGGTGCGCTCTGCGCTAAGCGCAGATGCCGGTTTGTGAGCGCTAAGCGCTAGTCCATGAGCGCATTGCGCTAGCGCATACGTGGATGACACGTGTTGCGCTTGGCGCCAAGTGCCAGCCCATGAGCGCAGCGCGCTATTTTAGAAGCGCAAAGCGTAAGATGTGTCTGTAGTTGACACATGGCATGTTTTGGCGCTGGGCACCGGTCCAAGGAGCGCAAAAGCGCAATTCATGAGTGCAAGGCACTTTTCAATAGCGCAGAGCACACTTGATCAAATTTATGATCAGAGAACAAGTTTATGTTCTTTTAAAGGAGGCTTTGCCTCAAGATTCAAGAACAAAAGTTCTTGTTTACAAAAGGGCTCTGCCTTCGTAGATCGACGATCTATGAATGAAGTAAATACTTCTTTTTGGTTTTTATGATGAGATCTTTTTAATCTCTCTTTTTTATCAAAGGCCTTGGTCTTTATAGATCTATGATCTTTTTTAGAAAATAGTTCTTCTTTTTATGAGATGATTTCATCTCTGTGTTCAAGTATCATGTTCTTTATCTTGAAGAAAATGATCTTCTTTTTCTAAAAGCTTACTTTTCTTTTTTTGAGTTTTCTCAAAATTTGTAGGGGGTTTCTCTATCTCAGACTTTAAGTCTTGGGGCCTTTATATAGGGCAAACCGATCAGTTCAATCAGTTAAAGAGATCCTGCTTTGATTAATTCGGGAATATTTCCCACCGTTGGATCTTTGATCCTAAGGCTTCTGTTTTACAGAAGATAATCTTCTTGTTTTAATAAAATTGGGAAGATCTTTCCATAACAGAATTTTAATTCTGATCAATTAATAATTTATTATTAGATCTTTTGATCTAACGGTGAGGAATTCTTAATTCCAGCGCTGGCGCACCTTGCGCTAGCGCACCTACGTTCGACATGTGGCACGCAGTGCAACTGTGCTAGCGCATCCGTGTTTGACACGTGGCGCGCAGCGCAGAGCGCTAGATCTGAAGCGTTGCTTCGATTTTTGAATTTTGAAATTTTAAAACAGAGTTTTGCTCTGATTGGGGGTGCGCTGCTTAGGGCGCAGCGCACCTGGCGCTAGCGCGTCTGTGTTTGACACGTGGCACGCAGCGCGCCTAGCGCTGAATCTGAAGCGTTGCTTCAATTTTTAAATTTTTAAAATAGAGCTTTTCTCTGATTGGGGGAAACAAATGCCCCCCCCCCCACCGTTTCGCTCACGTGGCGCACACATGAGTGCAGCGGTGGCAACATCTGAGCCCTTGGATCAACTCGGAAGTTGAAGAGGTGGTTCAATGCCTATAAATAGAACCTTTGGTCCCTCAGATGATTTCCATCTTCTTCTTGAGAATTTTCACTCAGAGCTTTTCACTGCAGTTTAAGAATTTTTCAAGAGTCAGAACTCTACCAAAACTTAGGTAAAGTTTAATTTTTTTTAATAAATTAGGGTTTTTACCCATTAAGTGAGCCTTGCTCTCCATAGATCTTTGATCTAAAGAAAACCCTTTTAGGGTTTCATTAATAGAGCTTTACTCTCTTGAATCATGTTGATTTGTTAGTCTTTGATGAAGAACTCTTAAGAGCTCTTTCATGGATCTTGAAGATCCCGGAATTTTTAATTCATAAAAAAAAATTAATCTTAGTTAATTCTTTTCTGATGGAATTTTCCCTCATCATTACAGAGTCAGTCTCTTGACATTCTCGGGGGATCTCTTTAAACTCTTTTCATAATTGACTTTGACAGGTGTCATTCCTGTTTGTAGAGCATTGCTCTCGAGGAGTTTAACTCCTTGACCCGAAGGGTCGCTTATTAAATGAGATTCCCTTTTTAGGATTTCTCGCAAATTCGAATTTACTAGGTGTCATAATTTAAAATTTGTTTTCTCCATAGGGATATCAAGAGTCGTTTAAATTCCGTATCTGTTTCAATAAGCATTTTCTTGATCAGTCCGTCCACTAAACTCTCACCGATTTTCATTTTCAGACGCTATGGCCGCTCATCTGTACTGTCTTAACGAAATCATTTCTTATGAGGGCATTCGCGCATAAGGCCGTTGTCAAAATCAGGAGTTTACAAACGCCCAATGCGCTGAAATTATGAATCGTTTCAATGTACACAACGGTCGACTACTTTCTCGTCACTCCGCTTTCTTGAAGATTATAGTGAGAGCAATTTAGGGAGCACTTCCTGGATTTTATGAAGCCATGCCGCTTAATGCACTGGATGACACTGATGATAAGGTGCACTCAGTGTATCTGACGGGCCTGATCTCGAAGAAGCAGTGAGATAATCTCATTGATATCTTGCATCAAACTTTTCAAAAGATAACGATAATCGCTGCTTATCAGAGAGTAGAGGATATCAGCGAAGATCCTGACACTTGTGATCATGAGAGGGCGCACACAAGAATGGTCAGAAAGGCCAGAAACACTTTAGACGGCCTCACTTTTAAATTTCTTAATCCGTGTCCCAGATTCAATGTTTTGCCATTATAAATATTTTAATGATGCTTTTGTTTACTATTTTCATCAATGTAAGAACTTTCTGAGGTATGCATAACAAATTTGTCCTTTCCATGCGTTTATTTTATCCTTTTCGCACATACATGAGTAGGTACGCGTAGGACGCTCAATTGGATGTAAATCAAATGTTCTCCTTATTGACTTGCATAATATATGATTGACGTCCGTGAGTTATGCCTTTTTGTTTTGACTTTGCGCAAAGCAGTTTACGTACTCTTGAGCAGCACCTCGATTTCGACGGCATGTAATTTTGGCAAGTGTGGCTTGTAGATAGTATATAGCAGTCCATCTTAAGCTTTTTATAGAGTAGTGATAGCTTAGGAAACAGGTTCAGGTCTGCTGCCTAAGACTTTTCAACTTTATGAGCCTTGAAGGTCTCATAAAGACTTTTTTCCCTACGAGTCGAGAGGATCTTGTAGGTGTGTTTTTTCCTTAGGAATCGTGAGGATTCCTAAGTGTGTTTTCCCTTATAAGTCGTAAGAATCTTATAAGAGAGTTTTCTTCCTTACGAATCGAGAGGACCCGTAAGTGTTTAGTGGGATAGACATGTAGATGACGTATTTCCGTGACGGGGTCATATGGATGCCGTATTTCCGAACGGGGTCATGAGGATGACGTATTTCCGAACGTCATGTGGATGAAGTATTCCCGAACGGGGTCATGTGGATGATGTATTTCCGAACGGGGTCATGTGGATGACGTATTTCCGAACGGGGTCATGTGGATGTGGATGACGTATTTCCGAACGGGGTCATGTGGATGACGTATTTCCGAACGGGGTCATGTGGATGACGTATTTCCGAGCGGGGTCATATGGATGACGTATTTCCGAACGGGGGCATGTGGATGAAGTATTTCCGAACGGCATGTGGATGACGTATTTCCGAACGGGATCATGTGGATGACGTATTTCCGAGCGGGGTCATATGGATGACGTATTTCTAAGCGGGGTCATGTGGATGACGTATTTCCGAACGGGGTCATGTGGATGACGTATTTCCGAACGGGGTCATGTGGATGACGTATTTCCGAACGGAGTCATGATGATGACGTATTTCCGAGCGGGGTCATGTAGATGACGTATTTCCGAACGGGGTCATGTGGATGACGTATTTCCGAGCGGGGTCATGTGGATCGCGTAGCATCTGTTGTAATGAGACGAATATCGGAGTGGTCTCCAGGTTGCCTGTGAGTCGTTGAGATATGGCTTCTTCTTCTGATGGAGCCTGGGAGGGAAGGCGTGATTCCTTCTTTGTTTGTGCCCCTGGATTGTGTACAGGGATTGATGTAATATCACCTGTAGGGCATAAATTTTATATGTCTTTTATTTCCGCGATGCTCTATCATTTCAGCTTTTATATCGCGAAGGTCGCGATTGCCCAATCATTTCGGCTATTTTTCGCGGTGCCTAATCATTTCAGCTATTTATTTTATTTTTACTCGCTGCTTTTTGTTGCGAGTTGCCCAATCATTTCGGCTATTTTGCATGCATACATTTTTTTTACTTGCTGGTTTTGTTGCAAGTTGCCCCATCATTTCGGCTATTTCGTATGCATGTATGGCTCGCTAGCTTCTCGCTGCAAGCCTGGAATTAGACACCGATTTCGGCATCAACACCGCTACAACTGGGATATTGCCAGAAGCGAATCATCATTTGCCTCTGTCGATGTCGAACAAAGGTGGCTTAGTAGACAAGGTTAGGATCCTGTCGACTAAGGCTTTGACTTCATGAGCCGTAAGGGTCTCATAAAGGTATTTCCCCCTGCGAGTCGTGAGGATCTCGTAGGTGTGTTTTCTCCTTAGGAATCGTGAGGATTCCTAAGTGTATGGTCTCTTATATGTCGGAAGGATCTTACAAGAGTGTTTTCTCCTTATAAGTCAAGAGGACTTATAAGGGCTGTTCACCGGGTAGACATATCCCTAGTCACGGATGGGACTCTATTAGGGAAATGTTTATTCGCGCCCGTGGATTGTATACAAGGGTCAGCATTGAGCCGCTTGTAGGGCAGCATCGGAGGTTGTGGTGGCTGCTTAAGAACAGGTTCATATCCCTGTAGCTTAAGACTTTGGAATCTTATGAGCTGTGAGGGTCTCATAAGAGGGTTCTCCTTACGAGTCGTGAGGATCTCGCAAGTGTAATTTTTCCCTAGGGATCGAGGGGATCCCTAAGTGTGTTGCTCCCTTATGAGTCGTAAGGATCTCACGCAGATGGTTTCTCCTTACAAAGTCGAGAGGACCTTGCAAGTGTCTTTTAACGAGATTGCGCCCTTTCGGGTTTTCATAAAACTCGCCGGTAGCCCTTCTGTTTTTACTCACGGATCCCTTTCGGATTTTTATCCATGCCCATTTTGCTTATGGAAATACCATTTTCTTTTTCTTTTATTCTAACAAGATTGCGCCCTTTCGGGTTTTCATAAAACTCGCCGGTAGCCCTACTGTTTTTACTCATGGAGCCCTTTCAGGTTTTCATCCGTGCCTATTTTGCTTATGGACATACCGTTTTCTTTTCTCTCTCTTTTTTTTATTCTTTTTTCTTGTATCAGCTTTGGGATGCTGCAATCCACCATAGTTTATCGACATCTCGGTCAACGGTTAGTTTTAGGACGTAGTGGTCCATTGTTAGTTTTAAGGACGTTTCGGTCCGTTGTTAGTTTAAGGCCGTTTCGATCCGTTGTTAGTTTAAGGATGTTTCGGTCCGTCTTTTGTTTAAAGACGTTTCGGTCCACTGTTAGTTTAAGGACGTTTCGATCCGTCGTTAGTTTAAGGACGTTTCGGTCTGTTAGCCGGCTACTACTTATAGAGTTTGGGCTTAGAAAGATAGCGAGCGGATATAGTCGTCGTCATCTATCATTGATCTAGGCCGTGACTCGTTAAGCGTAGTACTTTTTCAGGAAGCGACCATTTATTGGCCTGAAAGGCCTTTCGCCATGCATGTCCATAAGTAGATAGGCCTCACCCTGATAGACCTTGTCTATGATATACGGTCCTTCATAGTTCGGCTCGAATTTCCTCTGCTTGGCACGATTGGGGATCATAGGTGTAACATTTCAAAAAAATAAAATATTATTTTTGGGAATTTT
Organism: Agapanthus africanus; assembly: GCA_030015575.1. Lineage (NCBI taxonomy): Eukaryota > Viridiplantae > Streptophyta > Magnoliopsida > Asparagales > Amaryllidaceae > Agapanthus > Agapanthus africanus. The sequence continues at coordinate 626,776,497 of CM057340.1, forward strand.
TATAAGTTAATATTAATTTTAAATGAATATTTTAATATTCCGGTATAATTAAATACCAATAAATTGGGGGGAAAATTTGAAAATTATAGAAATTACTAAAGGAGGGTGTTTTATGTGAATTATGCAAATTTTAAGTTTTTATGATTAGTTTGACACTAATTTAGTGCTAATCGCGCTTTAGGCGTATTTTGAGCAAACATGCACTATATCTTTTCTTTAACACTTGTTGCTTTTTCTTACATGTTTTGGGTGCATGGCTTGTTATTTTGGGGTTACTATTGTAGAGAGAAGGAAATTACAGGAGAAAAGAAAAGAAAAAGAAAAGGAATGATATTATATGAGGTATGAGTTAGAGAGAGAAAGAGTGGGTGAGGGTCAACCCTAGTCTTGATGCCATCCCTCATCATTTCTTCCTCTCATTTCTCTCCCCTCTCTCCCTTTGTGCTGCTGCTGCTGCCTCCCCCCTTCCTCCTCCATCTTCAAGCCATAAAACTCCATGAAAAACTCTCCAAAACCTCACACCCATTTCACAAAAAAGGTGCACAAGCCCTCTAGCTAACCATTGGACCAAGAAAAACTTGATTTTGGCGCTGTAGAGGATTCTTGAGAGCTAAATTAGGTAAACCCTTTCACAATTAGTGTAGTATTTGAAGTGCTTTAGCCTCATTTCAAGTTTTATATCGTATTGGCGAAGTTTCGTGAGCTTTGAAAACTCAAGGTTGGAGTTAGGGTTCGATTGGAGTTGTGATGGTGAATTGAGGCTTTAGAGGTGACCTTAGACCCTTTTAGATGTTAGAAACCCATAGCAAACACCATATAAAAACCTGGAACTAAAAACAGAAAACTGGGAATGCCGGTTTGTGAGGGAAATGAGCGTGCAGGGAAATCTGGGATGATCCGGGGAAATTCTGAGACAAACAAACAATACTAGGGACTTAGTTAGACCACCAGGAGACCACCCTTTGCAAACGAGACCCTAATTCCTTAACCAAACCGGCCTGGCCAGAATTTTAGCTTATGTGGCCGGTCCCCTGTTAAAGTAGGTACCCAGGTTGCTTCTGTAGGTCATATGTACCCTATATATCACCCTAGTGTTGTTTTGGAACCTTTTTTTCACCCTGATCAAAATCTGGGACTAAAAACTTGGGTTGCTTCTTTGATTTGAGTATGGTTTTCCGTATTTCGATTTGGTGATTTTAGTATTTGTGCTTTATCTCGATCATGTGACGTTTGTACGTCTATCTCAAATGATATCGGGTTGTCTTGCAAGAGCTAACCATAGGTTCTAACCTATAAGCTCTTAAGCGTATCGTTTTGGTTTTCGTGTGTCGTTTTGATTTCGATTTAGTTTTAATGCGATACGATACGTGTGACATGTAGGTACCCCCACGGTGATCCGAGACGATGAAGAAGATGGTGGCGACATCGACATCGGCAAGCAAGATCAAGATGAGTAGATTATATCTACGGGGGAAGTCGGGTGGATGGCGTATAGCACCCCCGCAGTTCGATACTTAGTATACTATATATATACTATATATATACGCATGATAGCATTAAGTGTGTTTTGAATATTCTAGATGTGATTAGGTGTACTATGGATAGATTAAGGTTTAGAAGTGAACTAGTATAGTTCCTAGTTACGAACCCTAGAATAGGTTTACACCCCCACACACACACGCTTGCTTGTTATACTTATACCTTGATGATGAGGATAGTGGATAATATTTGGAGATGAGTCGATGATATTGGGCATAGTACCATGAGATCGGTGATATGATGTGATTCGTATTTGGGATACGACCTGTGATTGTAACGGGCCTTTAGACGTGTGTTTCACACACGCATTTATATTTATATAGATGGTATCGATTTGTACTAGACTTAGATCAGTACCCCAGATCATGAGATATGATGATAAGGATACCGGATAATTGATGAGATGAATGTGATATTGACCCGTACCCAGCTTTTGGGATGCCGTACGACGATTTACCGTACGAGCTTCATATTGATGATAGATCCGCACTCATGACTCGAGAATGTCATATGATATTGTATCGTACGCGGTACCTTTGAGGCGGGATCACCGACTATTATATTTATGTGTGTGTGTGTGTGTGTGTGTGTATCGACTCTGATTTTGGTGGTCTCCATACCCCTCCTGATTGACTTGTTAGTTAGAGCTGTAGTTTTGCTAGTAGATATTAGGCTAGGTCGATGTCATACCTATTTCAAAAACTAACGAATCGGGAGTATTTTAAAGACAGGCAAAGGGACTCTACGGACATTTTCAAAAGCTGCATCTTTTCTTAAAAACACTGTAGCCCTTATTTTACTAAAAACCCCGATTCGTCTTATTTCAAATGGCAAACTGTTTGACTTTTTTATATTGATGCAGATGCGTCACTGTTGCGTTTATTAGTCGATTTCTGCATATTCTTGTTATTCGCATCACATTGCATGTGCAAATGGTTATTTTTATATTAAAATCATGTTGTTAGAACACCAGCACCATTATCGATGATGCATATGTTCCACGTACACCTGCTTGCCGGCTCACACACTTCATTATCGATAATTGCCATGTCACTACACTGTAGTACTGTTGCATTCAGGATATGACCCTTGCATGGCATACTCGTGTACTTACATATTGTACACTTATACTTGTGCACATACCTATTATACATTCATACTCGTGTACTCACATATTGTACACTCATACTTGTGCACATACATATTGTACATTCATACTTGCGTGCTCACATATTGTACACCCATACTTGTGCACATACCTATTGTACATTCATACTCGTGTACTCACATATTGTACACTCATACTTTTGCACATACCTATTGTACATTCATACTCGTGTACTTACATATTGTACACCCATACTTGTACACATACATATTTGCATATACATAGATGATTCTGGTTTGACTTGGAGATTTGGGAACCGCAAGATACTTTCTAAAACTGATTCATTTTAAAGAAGCGGTCTTCCCTAAATATGTGCATATTACTATTCCATGTTGCATGATATACTGATATGCCTACATTTCTTTTATATGTCGCATACATCATGCTTTCTGATTATACGCATTGAGATATATTGTTTCCATGATATTTCTGGATTTGGGAACCGTGGGTATTTTAAAAGAAAGTATGTATTGTTTGAAAAACCCGGTTACCCTTGATATGATATTTCTGTGCGTCCACCATATGTTTTCTCGGTTCTGAGAGTGGCATGTGAAACCTGATTCGAGGAGCCGTAGGCACCGTCTGTGGGTACATGGTGGACCCGGTGAGGTACCCCGGGGCAAGAAGACTCGTATATGTTAGACGGTGAGCATGGCAGGGGAGTACTACCTACCGGTGATTGTTTTGAGCTCGGCGGATATCTAGGGGATACCGACCGGAGTTGAGAGATGAGACGGGACGATCCAGACTGACGGAGCCCTATGTATATGAGGATTTACGTGCCGATGCTAGGCACGGGTTTCATGATGTTTTCGAGTGTCGATGCTTGACACTCAGGTTCCATGATTTTGATATGTCGCGAGCGACACATGTTGATTTACATTCTCATATTTCCATGCATATGCTTTATGATATTTACATGCATGATGTTTATTGTCATTGGGTGACACGTGGACGATATCCACATACATATAGTTGACATTGATGAAATGATCACATAGTTGGTCGAGATCCATATACATGATGACATTGATTACATAGTTGGATGATATCCACATACTTATAGACTCCATGATATAGTCGACATTGATCATACCTCATATTTATGATATGTTATTACCTGAGTCACTGGCACGAGCACTTGGCACTACACTCATGTATATATGTTACATTGCCACCTTATCATGCTTCAGACTTATTCATTTGAGCTTTATATATATATATATATATATATATATATATATATATCTGATCGTATTGACCTAGGATTGTGTCATACATACGATTTCTGCTCTGTGATATTTTCTATTCACGAGTTGGCAACTCACCCCCGTTGTGCCACAGTTTCTTGCAGGTTTTGCCGTACAGGTTTCATTGCGGCTTTTCTGGCACACTGCTTCCTTTACGGGTGACTTGCTTTGGTAGGTGGATTCTTTTGCATCAGAACCACCATTGTATATGTATTATTCAGTTGTATCTAGAAATTCCATCAACCAAACTTGTATATTGTTTCAAATTTAGAAAACCAGTTATGTATTATTTCGACCTTAGAGTCGCGCGTTGTAGTATTATAGTTTTCATGCTGATTTTGAGTTCTTTTGAGTTTTGATCCTCACCCTTTGGCGTTGTATATTATATTGCTTACATGGTTGTGACCGTCGATTAACGAAGAGCTAGCTCCCGCTTGGGGATATCTTTTATCATTGTATATATATTACTCATGTTGTACCCCGTTCGGGGCCAGTATTTACAAAGGAAACTCTGCCGAAATTTTCAGAAAAGGCTATAGATTTTTAAAATGCATATTCGGCTTACTTATTTAAAAACCTTGCTTTTAAAACATGTTTTCTCACTTCTTAAAATCTAGTTATCCTTATTTACTTCTTAAAATGGTTTTAGATTTCTGGGCTTTTGGCTTACTTGAATTAGATGGGGTCCTATAGACTTCATATGATTCAAGTGTGAGTCACGTGCTATTTCGGGTCGTGACAAAGTTGGTATCAGAGCACTAGGTTTACCTTGGTTCAAATCTAAGTTTGACTATGCGGAGCCTAGAGCGTTTATATATATACGGAACTTAGGTTTGACCTTACGGAACTTAGACTTATTCGAGGGGGTATTATACCCGAACTTTCATCGCGTAGGATGACCCTTGGTTAATGGAGTAGGTAGTTTGAGTAGAGTGACGTACCGTACGTATGTTCCACGGCATACTTACGATACGCTACTCTGCTTAAGAAACCTTAGGATGTACATTTCCTTGCACAGTATTATATTCATTCCTATGATCTATCCTCATCGATATTGGTTATGATTTTGCTGCCACGGTTAAACGGGCAGAGAGAGCTACGACTGGAGTTGTGTCAGCACGAGCTCGTCACGAACGAGGACTGACCAGGGCGTGATTCCAGAGACGTACGATTGCATATAGTGGCGTCGCTTTATTGCGTTTTTGCGCCATGAGTGTTTGACAGATCATTTTTACGAGATTTCTCGGACGTGCAGATCGGCACCAGAGGATCAGGCTACTGCTAGAGGCTGGCCAGAATGTGATGACCATTGATATATCGCTTATTCATGATGATTGAGGCGCTGTTCAGCATACAGACGAATGAGCCCGTTGTTGCTGCAAATAACGAGATATCGCCCAGATGTTGGAGCTGCTGCAGCATGAGCATATACTTAGAGATGTGATGGAAGGTCGCTAGTCATCCGAGGATGAATGGCTAGGACATGTGGTTCGTTCGCTTACCCCGATGTGAGGTCATCTGATAGATTGATTCCAGCTAGAGACGACTTCACGCAGATTCGTTGAGAGTCGATAGAGACGATCGAATGTCAGGAACCCGATTCCAAGTTTAAAGTATTCGGAAGACAATGCAAGTAATGCTATGGACCCTCTAGAAGAATGAAACCCTAACTCGACGTAATGACCATGGAACGCCTTCGAACCTTAGGGTTTGCGACAGTTTAGCGGTGCCATTTGTGAGGCTTGGGTTTGCCCTTCTACGGTTGGTCCACAGGTGCTGTGGTATGTACCGGAATACTATTAAACTGTACTCAAGATGTTGATCTCTTGGGGGATTATGAGGTTCTGACGAGTCGATCGGATGGTTCGACAACATTCGGATATCATGTGATAGGACACATTGCTTGGGAGACTCTAGATACGAGCATAGCCGTTGGAGCGCAGTCCATGCAGCCATGAGAAGATGAGTCCGAATCAGTCGACATTGGAGCAGAGTGAAGTAAAGAGTTCGCACGAGATTTTGACGAGATGATGTTCCACTCCGCTGACATCAGAGATGCGATACGCATGCAGAGGCGTTGTATATAGATATACCTTCCAGGAAGAGTCGCGATGAGATTGCAGCCGTTCCGGAATAAGAGCCAAATATAGTAAAGGTGGTAATTTCCGGGCAATTCGGCAGAAACGAGAATTGAGAAAGACCTCGACAAGACCTTTCTGGAATACTATACGAGAAGATTTAGACCCAGGAGTGGTCATATTGCTCACACCCAGCAGGCCAGAGTTCGGCATCGTCGACGAGATAGTTGATCAGGTTCTGATAAGGACCTTAACCAGATGCGTTGTGAATTGATCAAGAATGGACGAGTATGGAGTATACTTCCACAGGTTGGGACGAGTTCCTGAGGACGTTTTCGGCTAGATATCTTCCACAGAGTGATGAAGATACCGAGTTCGTGATTTCGAGTCCGCGTGAGAGACTTCGGATTGACCGTAGCCGAGAACATTTGCAGTGCGCGGATAGAGGCGTGACGTCGAAATGGACGATGATACAGACAAATGGGAAAAGAGGTTAGTGCGAGATGCTGATGAGCTGTTGTTACTCCCCGTGAAGATTAGGGGTCGGAGATGTCCACAGAGGCGTTGGAATGCGACCAGTTTTCGAGAAAGATGTTGTGCTGAGGACGCAGATGTCCAGAGAGCGAGGAAGGATTTTGTAAGAGTACCAGCTTTCGTACAATTCGGCATAGGCGAGATCGGAAGAGACCTTGAGCAGGATTCCTTCCAGGACACAGCTGCGATAAGAATTGCACCCAGGATCAGAGGTGTAATGTACATTCAGAGGACCAGAGGTCGGCGCCAGTGACGTGCTGCTTTACGAGTGGCCGTGAGTATTGACCGAGAGATGACCAGAGGAGTGCCAGAATAGAATCGTCCCCGTTAGCACACCTGACAGGGCCGATGAGCCGATGTATTGCAAGATTGTTAATCCACAGAGAAGAAAAGGGCCCAGAGACAGAGGACGCCAGACCGTGAGCAAGAGGCAAGTAGATACCTTGCTCTGCTAGCATCGGATACACCGACACCTTCTTGACTGCGAAGGAGGAAATATCGACGGCGGTATTTATGATTTGTGATTTTGTGATTCGATTATCATGTATCCGTCATCTTGGATTTCGGTATTTTGGGCGATTTATTCGCATGATTTAGTCTTGATGGCTGAGTTCCATGATATTTGTTTTCGTGCACCATGGTTGCACCTACTGGACTTTTATATCTTGCGCGTAGTTATTACACTTGAGTTGTGCTTTATACACCGTTGTGTTGATTTATAATTTGTGCACAGTTATTTCACCTGATATCGTTTTCATGCCTTGGCTGCACATGTTTATGACTTCATGGATTTCATACAGTTGAGTTGATTTTGTGCATATGATGCGCACACGATTTGATTTTTGCACTCGGTATAGCTTATATGTGCTTGTAGTGCATTGATATGTGTTTTGTGCACGCAGCTGCACACGTTTATGATTTTTACACCTTGGTACACTCGGTGTTTCTATTTACGCATTTGAGTTATTGTTTGGGTTTTGTGCACAGGATGCACCAGTTTTATATTTCGTGCGTTTGTCACACCAGTTTTATATTTCGTGCGTTTGTCGCACCAGTTTTATGTTTCGTGCGTTTAACCCACCAGATTTGTATTTCGTGCCTTTAGTGCACCGGATTTATATTTCGTGCACCACAGTTGCACATGACTTCGATTTGACGTCATTCGATATGTCGATTTTGATTTCATGCCTGTGTTATGCATGCGATTTGACTTATGCCTTCGGCATCGTTTACATGCATTTTTAGTGTTTTGATTTGATTTGTGCACACTGATGCACATGGTTGTGAGCTTATATACCGCGGTATACCTGATCTTGATTGAGCCGTATTGTGTACCGTCGATTTTGATTCTGATATTGATGTTGATTTATTGCACTCCGTGCATTTGATTTGGACTTTGCGCATGTTCGACGCTTGATATTGGATTTTGTGATTTCGTGCATGTTGAGTGCGCATGATTTAGATTTTATTCGTGCATGATGGATGCACCTGAATCGGATTTTCGCGCATGTTGAGCGCATGTTTTGAGATACGATTTTGGTGCACACCAGATGCACTAAATCGAGATTCTTCGTGCATATCAGATGCACCTGATTTTGCTGTCAGGCATACACGTTGCCTATGACAGATGTTTCGTGCACACCCGTTGCACCTAGATATTGTTTCTGTGCACATGTATGGCACATATATGGGTTTTGATTTCCGTGCGTACCAGACGCATAAGGTATTCTTATACACATTTTGGGATTGATTCCTTATGGAGTAGTACGTTTTTATGATATTTGCTATATGTTTTCGTAATGAGCAAGACTAATCAGAGGATAGTACCTGAATATATTTTGCATGCATTGACAGTTACCGAAGGGATTTCCAAAAAGAGAACTATAGTCTCAGTATTTACCTGCGTGTCTGATATGACACGACATGTTAAAACAAAGGGAACCCTTCTAAACAGTTTTCAAAACGGCGGAACGTACATATTAAACAAAAGAGGTATATGTATATGGCTATTTTCTTACAATTGACGTCCGCCACTGTGCCACGATACGCGCGTCGCACAGCAACATGAAAGGTTTAGCATGCATTTCCTTCAGATGTTTACATGTATAGTTTTGATTTATATCATATTGGTTTTCGTATTGGATTTGACATTTGTGTCTTCACCATGACTCCGATGATTGCGGGATGCTTGGCGAAGTTTGGATTTTGAGTTATCTACTCATTGATCATGCGCATGCATTGCACTATGATGCGTTTTATGTATTGACGATTTCGGAGCCCCGACGATTTGGACTTTTACTGAAATGTTTTAATATTTAAGGGGTTTTAAATTTAAATTCGGGGACCGAATTTCTGTAAGGGGGGAAGATTGTAACATTTCAAAAAAATAAAATATTATTTTTGGGAATTTTTATAAGTTAATATTAATTTTAAATGAATATTTTAATATTTCGGTATAATTAAATACCGATAAATTGGGGAAATTTTTTGAAAATTATAGAAATTACTAAAAGAGGGTGTTTTATGTGAATTATACAAATTTTAAGTTTTTATGATTAGTTTGACACTAATTTAGTGCTAATCGCGATTAAAAATCGCTAATCGCGCTTTAAGCGTATTTTGAGCAAACATGCACTATATCTTCTCTTTAACACTTGTTGCATTTTCTTACATGTTTTGGGTGCATGGCTTGTTATTTGGGGTTACTATTGTGGAGAGAAGGAAATTAGAGGAGAAAAGAAAAGAAAAAGAAAAGGAATGATATTATATGAGGTATGGGTTAGAGAAAGAAAGAGTGGGTGAGGGTCAACCCTAGTCTTGATGCCATCCCTCATCATTTCTTCCTCTCATTTCTCTCCCCACTCTCCCTTTGTGCTACTACTGCTTCCCCCCCCCCTTCCTCCTCCATCTTCAAGCCATAAAACTCCATGAAAAACTCCCCAAAACCTCACACCCATTTCACAAAAAAGGTGCACAAGCCCTCTAGCTAACCATTGGACCAAGAAAAACTTGATTTTAGCGCTGTAGAGAATTCTTGAGAGCTAAATGAGGTAAACCCTTTCACAATTAGTGTAGTATTTGAAGTACTTTAGCCTCATTTCAAGTTTTATATCGTATTGGCAAAGTTTCGTGAGCTTTGAAAACTCAAGGTTGGAGTTAGGGTTCGATTGGAGTTGTGATGGTGAATTGAGGCTTTAGAGGTGACCTTAGACCCCTTTAGATGTTAGAAACCCAGAGCAAACACCATATAAAAACCTGGAACTGAAAACAGAAAACTGGGAATGTCGGTTTGTGAGGGAAATAAGCGTGCAGGGAAATCTGGGATGATCCAGGGAAATTCTGAGACAAACAAACAATACTAGGGACTTAGTTAGACCACCATGAGACCACCCTCTGCAAACGAGACCCTAATTCCTTAACCAAACCGGCCTGGCCTGAATTTTAGCTTATGTGGCCGGCCCCCCTGTTAAAGTAGGTACCCAGGTTGCTTCTGTAGGTCATATGTACCCTATATATCACCCTAGTGTTGTTTTGGAACCTTGTTTTCACCCTGATCAAAATCTGGGACTAAAAACTTGGGTTGCTGCTTTGATTTGAGTATGGTTTTCCGTATTTCAATTTGGTGATTTTAGTATTTGTGCTTTATCTCGATCATGTGACGTTTGTACGTCTATCTCAAGTGATATCGGGTTGTTTTGCGAGAGCTAACCATAGGTTTTAACCTATAAGCTCTTAAGCGTATCGTTTTGGTTTTCGTGTGTCATTTTGATTTCGATTTAGTTTTAATGCGATGCGATACGTGTGACATGTAGGTACCCCCACGGTGATCCGAGACGAAGAAGACGGTGGCGACATCGACATCGGCAAGCAAGATCAAGGTGAGTAGATTATATCTACGGAGGAAGTCGGGTGGATAGCGTATAGCACCCCCGCAGTTCGATACTTAGTATACTATATATATACTATATATATACGCATGATAGCATTAAGTGTGTTTTGAATATTCTAGATGTGATTAGGTGTACTATGGATAGATTAGGGTTTAGAAGTGAACTAGTATAGTTCCTAGTTGCGAACCCTAGAATAGGTTTACACCCACACACACGCGCGTGCTTGCTTGTTATACTTATACCTTGATGATGAGGATAGTGGATAATATTTGGAGATGAGTCGATGATATTGGGCATAGTGCCATGAGATCGGTGATATGATGTGATTCGTATTTGGGATACGACCTGTGATTGTAGCGGGCCTTTTAGGCGTGTGTTTCACACACGCATTTATATTTATATAGATGGTATCGATTTGTACTAGACTTAGATCAGTACCCCAGATCATGAGATATGATGATAAGGATACCAGATAATTGATGAGATGAATGTGATATTAACCCATACCCAGCTTTTGGGATGCCGTACGACGATTTACCGTACGAGCTTCATATTGATGATAGATCCGCACTCATGACTCAAGGATGTCATATGATATTGTATCGTACGCGGTACCTTTGAGGCGGGATCACCGACTATTATATTTATGTGTGTGTGTGTGTGTGTGTCGACTCAGATTTAGATGGTTTCCATACCCCTCCTAATTGACTTGTTAGTTAGAGCTGTAGTTTTGCTAGTAGATGTTAGGCTAGATCGATGTCATACCTATTTCAAAAACTAACGAATCGGGAGTATTTTAAACAAAGGCAAAGGGACTCTACGGATATTTTCAAAAGACGCATCTTTTCTTAAAAACATCATAGCCCTTATTTTACTAAAAACCCGATTCGTCTTATTTCAAATGGCAAACTGCATGACTTTTTTATATTGATAAAGATGCGTCACTGTTGCGTTTATTAGTCGATTTCTGCATATTCTTGTTATTCGCCTCGCATTGCATGTGCAAATGGTTATTGTTATATTAAAATCATGCTATTAGGACACCAGCACCATTGTCGATGATGCATATGTGTTAGTTATATGTATGCCCTAGAGGCCATTACTGTACATTGGATGTATATTGTAGTTGATGCTGGGACATATAGAGAGAGGACTTTCTTGCTCGACATGATAGTATGCTATCTGGTTACTCTTTACCTTAACGTGTATACTGAATGTCTCTCTGTTACATGTTGGTAAAGCCCCTAGGATGTGTACTTGACTACCTGGACTATGATGCAGATCATACTAGTGGGGGCAGGGTAGTCCATAAGTACATCCTTCAAAGTCCCTAGTCGTGGGTATATCGAGACGGGGCATCGATATACCAGAGTAGACTAGCGTATACCTTCTCGACCCATACAGATGGGCGATGGATGATCCCATATCCATTGGTGTTTGACATCAGAGATGATATACGGGTGCTCAGTAGAGACTGGGTACACTGGACGGACTCGCCGAGAACTCCCAGATGGTATTATACCTTACGTCAGATCGCAGTTCTCTGGTGACACTGGTACAGAGTAGTCTGTTGACCCGAAATCGTCATAGAGTCTTGTGTGGTTCCCACTGTGCTTTGATTTCCATCTTACCATGTCCAAGAGGGCGTGCAAAACGGTGGTTTTTGGGTACAGTCCCGAATCACATGAAGGCAATGAGCGATAGGAGGGGATTCGTCTCTCCCGGTATAGGGAGTTGATGTTGCGCTGTGTTCGATTGGCTATAACAGGAAATCCCTGGCCAGGGTTGCTGAGATTTACTGGTAAGTGTTACCAGTAGTTTCTCCAATTGTTATAGACCTCATATCGACACGACTTATCGAGCTATTGGGGTCTGACGTTTACCACCCCTAGGCGAGATATGCGACATATCAGACGATCAGACCGGACTGTACGGTAAGTGTTACTGGTTGGATTCACAGGAGTGTGAGCGGGCTTGCTCGTCGATCTTCTGATCGCTCAATACCCGGGTGGCCGTTACGTTTAGCAGACCGCTTACGGCTTGTGGGTGTTTGATATGATCATCACCTGCTGCCGGCGTATTGACGAGTCTTTAGAGTCCTACACAGAGGTTTCCTGGCTCAAGCGAAACGAAATAGGAGCGCATATGAGATATGTGCGGGACCGAGAATGATATCAGTATGTGATACTGTATTCGATTCTCGCGATTTGTAACATTGATCGGTTATATGCGTTATAGCCGGGTTATCGGATCAAGTGTTGATTCGATAAGTTGTTACTATTGATATTAGTCAGTTATATGCGATATGACCGGGTCGTTAAATCAAGTGTTGATTTAATGATATAATGTATAATTATATATTTGATATATCACTTTACATTAACTAATATAGGTTCACTTAAATGGATTTTCTCACTAGAAGTTCACAAGTTGTATATGTGATATACTTTTGTGCACTTGATTGTATCATGTTTGATGATACATGTTAACTTGGTTAAGTGTAAAGATTAAACCATGGTTAAGTTAATGATTAGGGTTTTGCTTTTCTTTCTTATTTATTTATTTATTTATTTTGAAAGAATAAAGAGAAAATGGTGGCTTTCTTTGTTTGTAGTTGAATCTTCATGAAGGTTTGACTTTGTAACCATTTTGTCTTCATGCTTAACCTTAACCATTTAAACAAACCATGGTCTATTCTCTACACTTTACTAGGGTTAGGATATGATAAGTATTCATATTATTTTATCCTTTTTGAGATATACATATCATATTCTTTTCATCATCTTCTTCATCTTCTACTTGAAGAAAAAGCTTGCCTCATCAATGGCAACTTGAGAAAAAGAGTGAGAAATCCAATTCTAAAGTGAACCCACTTCCTATTTCTTCATCCTCTACCTCTTGCCAAGTAGTATAGGGTGTTTCCTTCACAAGTTTTCATGGCTTGGTGAAGGTGGAGCTTGATCTAGTGATGCCTCGACGTAGATCATATTCGGCGTCGTAGTCGATGACCTAGCCCGTCCATTCTCCGATGAAGCCGACACTAGAGCCCGGGATCCGATGATCGCAGCGAGGAGACATCATCACGGAGCTATGGAGGTGGAGCACCGGATCTACAGAGGTTGTATTTCCGTTCACTTAGAGTAAAGTCGTTTACTTGTATTCGTTTCGCCTAAAATATCTAGTTAACGATCTAGTCTAGGGTTTCTCGGCACCGTATTTTTTGAAATTGGCATGGTTGATGCCTTGTGAGACCTCTTGAGAGTGCCTAGGAACCCTACAGTGGTATCAGAGCCTAGCTAGAGCCTTAGGCGAAGTCTAGACGACGTTTGAAATCCGAACGAACCCGAAACCCATTTCCAAAATGCTCTCTGTCCAATTTTTAAAAATCTGGATTTTTCCATATTAAAAATATGCAGAAAATTAAGCAGGGTTTTTTATGAATTACTGTGCAAAACGGAGCTCTAACTCCGTCAACCCGCCGCGGAACCGCGGCCTTACCCCACGTTTCGCGGCGGTTCCGCGGCCGTTATGTTGAATCTTTGACTTTTGTTTGCACAGTAATTGTTATATTTGACTCCTGTGTTTTCTGGATAATTTTAATATTTTATTCAAGAGTTGAATTTTCTGGTGTTGTTTTGGGGATTCGTATATTCGATCGGATTATCAAATTTTGTCTGTGTGGCTTTCCGGGTATTTTTGAATATGTTAAAAAGTTCGACCGGATATAAATACCCAACTTTTTCCCTGTCGGGAAATTTCCAAGTGTTGGATCTTTCCGTAGTTTAACGACGTTCTAAGTAGTGCAAGTAATGCAATGGACCCTCTAGAAGACAACAAACCTTAACTCGATTATGTGACCGTCTTGAACTGCCCTTTGAACCTTCGGGTTTGGGGCAGTACGGCGTGCCACATGTGAGGCGTTGGCTTGACCCTTCTACGGCTGGACCGTTGGTACTGAGGCACGAACTGAATGTTTTTAGACTTGTTTCATGTGTTGAGCTGTATCGGGAAAACTTGGGTGTTCGATTGTTCGATCGGAAAGTTTAACATTTTCTATCTTATCCGGAATGTGATACAACAATTGGAATTCACAAAAGTTATATGATAACTGAATGAATATTATAAACATAGCAGTTTAGTCTCACTTGATCGGTTGCCACGGAATTTTGATGTGATCAAAAGTTCGTCGCAATCACGTAGCGTACGCGGATACTCGCCGGATAAACTTATTAGACAGCTACATCCCTTAGCCCCGACCAAGTGACTGTAGGAGAACCCCGTCGCCGAAAGCATCCGTTCGGGTGCTCGCGGTAGCGGTGTTCCGCCTTGGTGCACTTCGTCGACGGTATCGGGGGTGCAGCCGTCTACTGAAGTTTGCGACGAGCATTCGATCAGGATGTCGGGAATCTTGTTGAATTACCCGACTTGGTATTGAAAAGTGTTTTCGATTTTGAGACTAAAATGCGGGGTTTATAATTGTTAGGCATGCGATGTCTAAGTAATTCATTTGATTAGGCATGCGATGTCTATGCAGGTTGCGGATTCCAACTGTTGTAGTTTTACACTTTCTTTTCTGTGACCGTAAGTGTAATATGTGATATCGCCGGTTTCGTTGCTATATGTCAACGACAATTGGGATGGACATATTTACTTACGTTGATGACATGTGATGTTATGTGTTGCTGGATATGTTATATTGGATCGTCGTGTTTGAATAGCCGGGGGTTTTTATGTGAGATAAGTGTTTTTCATTTTCATTCATGTAAAAACTTGTAAGTAATATTCTTTTATTGGGGCACTTCCAGGTTGCGGAAGATGTCACCCTTTGTATATTATTTACTTTTCCGCACTAGGATAGACCCAAGGAGGGGAGCACAAGTAACCGGGTTCTGGAGTCCAGTAGGAGACCAACTCGAGGAGTCGAGTCCGGGTCTCCTAACTCTAGAATTGGTAGGGTTGCTTGCCGCTCTCGTAGGGGTCTAGGGGTGTGGGTTTGGCTATTCATCGCGACCGTGGAATCCGTGTTTTATACTGGCTCGTATTGAAAACACGGACGTCCTAGTATAGCCAATATTTCATATGATTCTTCTGCTGCGATATCTGTGATGTGATCATGTGATATGTTCTGTGATGGATACAGTATATAGTATATATGATATATTATATAGACGTTACTTATGTTTTGCACTCGCGCTAGCCCTGCCCCGCTCTGCCGTTAGTCACCTAACCTAACGGTGCACGAGGGGACATCGAGGCGAATGCGGATGGCATAAGTGTACGTCGTATTTATCTGTGATGTTTAGGTACTTAAATGATGGGACTTCATTAATGTGATTAATGAAAGTAAAAGAAACCTAAAATGTTGTAGAATCGAATTTCAAAATAAAACAGGTAGCTACAGTTCTTGCTTTGCACAGCGGTATATATGATATATCCTGCACCTTATTCGATGAGGAAAGGACCGAGATCCCTTCACCGGGAGTGATTCCTTTAGCAATAACTGGCAGATGCTACACACTCGGTTTGTCTTTTGATTGCTTTTAAGAGTTTTTGCTTTGCACAGAGATATATATGATATATCCCGCACCTCATTCGACGAGGAAAGGACCGACGATCCCTTCACCGGGAATGACTCCTTTAGCAAAACTACAAAAGCCTCAAAAACTCTCCATTTTAAAATCATTTGATTCTACAACGATATCAAGTTCATTACACAATAGGTTTTCAGAAAAACCTGTCGTAGCCCTCTGTCATTTCAGATAAGTTGTATATAGTATTCGTGCTGCATTTGTTGGCTTTCGTCAAGGTGCAGTGTGCGGTAGCTATATGCTGCTTATCTGCCAGCATACGATGCGATTGGATTAGGGTAGTCGTGCGGCTTTGTTGGCTTTCGTCAAGGGTCGTGCGGGTGGGTTTAATTCAATCAAGAAATGTACGGGTTGAACTTGACTAGCGGGCTATGGTTTGTTGGCTTTCGTCAAGGTCATAGCACGTTAGGGGCAAAATATTATCGGGAATTTCAAGTGTTGAAATTTGCAATGAGATTGCATACCTCCTATGAGATAGTTGGATCCCGATACCCGCTGTGAGTAAGAGTTACTCCTGCGAGAGTTTTACACATTACAATTAGCCGATCAAGTAGGTGTCTAGAAAAGTGTCAACGAGGTTACGCCTCTGGGAAAACGAGGTTTACTGTAATTAGGTTCGTGCGAAAGCACGGGGGACCTCCCTCAAAGTACCGACACTGGCCTGGCTGAAAGATTGGCGAACTTGTAGTGTGTAATTAATCCCGGCTAGTCTTTCCTTTTTGGGTTTGAAGGAAGATTTGATAAAAAGCAGTGGGAGCCATCTTGATTAGATAAAATAATAACCAATCTATTCTTGAAAGAGCGCACGCTGAGTGTTTTCTTCTCTCTCTCTCCAGGTAGCGACCATATAACGCCTTAATCAAAATAATAATACGGAATATTGACCGAACCCGCTTGTTATACTGAGCTGGGGAACGTTGGTCCCGCTCCAACTTATAAATGTTATAAGACAGAGCAGGAAATTGGGGATTACCAGAATTCCCATGCCGCCCAAACGAAGAGAGTGCATACTAATGCATCATCTTCGGGTGTGTTCATTACAGAGAACTGTTTCTCAGTATCTTTTACGTCCTGGGTATGTGATACCAGATCAGGATCCCAGATATGTAATCTGTTACATAGGGCTACAGAAAGGTAGAGAACTGAGAACGGGTGATAAGTTTCATGAGGCAGAAAACGGGGCAAGTGTTGCAGCCAAGTCTGTTGGTCACTGTCACCCTGTATTACCAATACATTGATTCTGAACGAATGTTATTAGATACCGAACCTGATATACAAAATCATATCTGTCTCTTTATTAGTAAAGAAACGGTAAAATTTTGTATTGTTGGATAATGTTTTGAACATTTCCTATATCAAAAGTTGATCGGTTCAGGCACGTTATCTAAAAGCGTTGATGTTCTAAATCAAACTACAGTTCTTAGTATACGGAACACACAAAAGAGGAAGAGTTCAGAAATGAACGAATCCTTCTTGAGGCATTGTAGACTAGGTCATATCACTGCGACCCGACTAGCTGAAGTTACATATAGATGCATATTTAAATCAGTTTGAATTTACATCTTGTGAAACTTGCCAGTCATGTCACAAAGATAAGATGACCATAGCTCTGTTTATTGGAAACAGAGAAAGAGTTAATGAACTCTTGGGACTGATACATGATGATGTATGTAAGGTCTCCTGTCTACACATGCCAAGACTGGTTCTTTGTACTTCATTACATTCTCTGATGATCTTTCGAGATTCAGACCTATGTTCCTGTTGAAACACAAGTCCGAACCTTTTGAGATATTCACAGAATATAAGTTAGAAGTAGAGAACCAAAATGAGGGTATAAGTATTATGTCCTTTGATGCGATCAGGGAAGAGAATACTTGAGCACGGAAATCCTGGACTATTCTAAAGGAGAATGAGATTCTCTCTCAGCATTACTCCTCTGTATACACCATAGCACGATGGTATATCGGGGCGGAGCAGATACACCCTATTTGATATAGTGTGCTCTATGATGAGTACTACTGAGTCACCTATTTCCTTTTGGGGGTTATGCACTTGAGAAGCTGCATACCTATTGAATAGGGTTTGAATCAGATCACAGCCTACCACTCCATATGAGATATGGAAAGGGAAGAGCCCATTTCTTAAGTTAGTTAAGATTTGGGGTTGTCCGGCCTATGTCTAAAAGCAAAATCTGGGCAAGCTCGAGGCAAAGTCTGTAATGTAGAACTGGAAAGGTTCCAGCTATACAAACTACAGCAGATGATTTGGTAGAACCAAAGGATTCAGTAGATTCCAACGAACCTCAGCCTCTCCGCCGATCTAGTAGGGTTCCTCACCCGCCTGAGAGATACTTCGGTTTCTCTATGACAGTGGGAGCGAGGATTGCATCATGAGATGATGACCCAACTAGCTTCGAGCGGGCCATCAGGAGTGAGACTCTATAAGAATGGCTGGATGCTTAGTGATCTGAGATGGAATCCATGTACACCAACAAAGTATGGACTTTGGCTGCTATATCTGAAGGGTTAAATCCCCATCAGGAGAAAGTATATCTTGAGAAGATTACTTGGTGTAGATGGAAAAGTTGAGACTTTCAAAGCTAGACTTGTTAAAGGTTTTCGTCATCAACCAGGCGTGGATAATGATGAAACCTTTTCAAGTGTCTATGCTTAAGTCCATCCAGATCCTACTTGCCACGGCTACATACCATGACTACGATATCTGGTGGTTGGGTGTCATGACAGCTTTTCTAAATGATGTTTTAGAAGAGAGCGTCTATAAGTACACAGCCAGAGGACTTCGTAGACAGTGGGAGCAGCGGAAACGTGTACAAGATGCTTTATAGGATAAAGCAGGCATCGCGGAGTTGGAACATCTGTTTTGATGTGTTAGTCAAAGAGTTTGACATCATCAAAATGGTAGATGAACCTTGTATAAACAAAAAGGTAGTAGGGAGTATGGTTATGATCCTCGTAGAGTACGAGGATGACATACTCTTGATAGGGAAGGAGTTTCCTATGCTACGCTCGGTCAATCTCCGCTTATCACAATGATTCTCCATATAGGATTAGAGTGATACCTACTAAATCCTGGAATTTGGATCTATGAGATAGATCTAGTTGGATATTAGGACACTCACTAGTTGCAGTGAGATGGTATCAATCGATCCTGGGGAGAATCACTGGAAGGGTTCCAGGGTGATAAAGACGACTGAGTGTCAGTCACAGGCATTGTCTTTACCCTCAGTAAAGGGACGGTATGTTGGAAGAGTTCCAAGATAGATACCGTGACATACTAGACGATAAAGGCAGGATACATCGCTACTTAAGATGCTACCGAAGAGGCTGTTTGGGTGTATATTGGTTCATGAGATGAACTACGTTCCTACCATTGTGAGACAATGGAGTTGTGGCTTATGCCAAGGAACGCCGGTCCCATCAGTGATCCAGACATATTCTAAGGCAGTATCACCTGATCATGGAGATAGTTGATCTCCAGGGTGATCGAGGTTAGGAGAGTAGACTCAGAGGACAACACAGCGAATCCACTCACAAAGGCCTGTTCCCAGAGAGAGACTTTTATGGGATGGTTGAGTATGAGATACTACAACCACTGCTATCAGATGGCCCTAGTGCAAGTGGGAGATTGTTAGTTATATGTATGCCCTAGAGGCCATTACTGTACATTGGATGTATATTGTAGTGGATGCTGGGACATATATAGAGAGGACTTTCTTGCTCGACATGATAGTATGCTATCTGGTTACTCTTTACCTTAACGTGTATACTGAATGTCTCTCTGTTACATGTTGGTAAAGCCCCTAGGATGTGTACTTGACTACCTGGACTATGATGCAGATCATACTAGTGGGGGCAGGGTAGTCCATAAGTACATCCTTCAAAGTCCCTAGTCGTGGGTATATCGAGACGGGGCATCGATATACCAGAGTAGACTAGCGTATACCTTCTCGACCCATACAGATGGGCGATGGATGATCCCATATCCATTGGTGTTTGACATCAGAGATGATATACGGGTGCTCAGTAGAGACTGGGTACACTGGACGGACTCGCCGAGAACTCCCAGATGGTATTATACCTTACGTCAGATGGCAGTTCTCTGGTGACACTGGTACAGAGTAGTCTGTTGACCCGAAATCGTCATAGAGTCTTGTGTGGTTCCCACTGTGCTTTGATTTCCATCTTACCACGTCCAAGGGGCGTGCAAAACGGTGGTTTTTGGGTACAGTCCCGAATCACATGGAGGCAATGAGCGATAGGAGGGGATTCGTCTCTCCCGGTATAGGGAGTTGATGTTGCGCTGTGTTCGATTGGCTATAACAGGAAATCCCTGGCCAGGGTTGCTGAGATTTACTGGTAAGTATTACCAGTAGTTTCTCGAATTGTTATAGACCTCATATCGACACGACTTATCGAGCTATTGGGGTCTGATGTTTACCACCCCTAGGCGAGATATGCGACATATCAGACGATCAGACCGGACTGTACGGTAAGTGTTACTGGTTGGATTCACAGGAGTGTGAGCGGGCTTGCTCGTCGATCTTCTGATCGCTCAATACCCGGGTGGCCGTTACGTTTAGCAGACCGCTTGTGGCTTGTGGGTGTTTGATATGATCATCACCTGCTGCCGGCGTATTGACGAGTCTTTAGAGTCCTACACAGAGGTTTCCTGGCTCAAGCGAAACGAAATAGGAGCGCATATGAGATATGTGCGGGACCGAGAATGATACCAGTATGTGATACTGTATTCGATTCTCGCGATTTGTAACATTGATCGGTTATATGCGTTATAGCCGGGTTATCGGATCATGTGTTGATTCGATAAGTTGTTACTATTGATATTAGTCGGTTATATGCGATATGACCGGGTCGTTAAATCAAGTGTTGATTTAATGATTTAATGTATAATTATATATTTGATATATCACTTTACATTAACTAATATAGGTTCACTTAAATGGATTTTCTCACTAGAAGTTCACAAGTTGTATATGTGATATACTTTTGTGCACTTGATTGTATCATGTTTGATGATACATGTTAACTTGGTTAAGTGTAAAGATTAAACCATGGTTAAGTTAATGATTAGGGTTTTGCTTTTCTTTCTTATTTATTTATTTATTTATTTTGAAAGAATAAAGAGAAAATGGTGGCTTTCTTTGTTTGTAGTTGAATCTTCATGAAGGTTTGACTTTGTAACCATTTTGTCTTCATGCTTAACCTTAACCATTTAAACAAACCATGGTCTATTCTCTACACTTAACTAGGGTTAGGATATGATAAGTATTCATATTATTTTATCCTTTTTGAGATATACATATCATATTCTTTTCATCATCTTCTTCATCTTCTACTTGAAGAAAATGCTTGCCTCATCAATGACAACTTGAGAAAAAGAGTGAGAAATCCAATTCTAAAGTGAACCCACTTCCTATTTCTTCATCCTCTACCTCTTGCCAAGTAGTATAGGGTGTTTCCTTCACAAGTTTTCATGGCTTGGTGAAGGTGGAGCTTGATCTAGTGATGCCTCGACGTAGATCATCTTCGGCGTCGTAGTCGATGACCTAGCCCGTCCATTCTCCGATGAAGCCGACACTAGAGCCCGGGATCCGATGATCGCAGCGAGGAGACATCATCACGGAGCTATGGAGGTGGAGCACCGGATCTACAAAGGTTGTATTTCCGTTCACTTAGAGTAAAGTCATTTACTTGTATTCGTTTCGCCTAAAATATCTAGTTAACGATCTAGTCTAGGGTTTCTCGGCACCGTATTTTTTGAAATTGGCATGGTTGATGCCTTGTGAGACCTCTTGAGAGTGCCTAGGAACCCTACAATATGTTCCACATACACCTGCTTGCCGGCTCACACACTTCATCATCGATAATTGCCATGTCACTACACTGTAGTACTGTTGCATTTAGGATATGACCCTTGCATGGCATACTCGTGTACTTACATATTGTACACTTATACTTGTGCACACATCTATTGTACATTCATACTCGTGTACTCACATATTGTACACTCATACTTGTGCACATACCTATTGTACATTCATACTCGTGTACTCACATATTGTACACTAATACTTGTGCACATACCTATTGTACATTCATACTCGTGTACTTACATATTGTACACTCATACTTGTGCACATACCTATTGTACATTCATACTTGTGTCTCACATATTGTGCACTCATACTTGTGCACATACCTATTGTACATTCATACTCGTGTACTTACGTATTGTACACCCATACTTGTACACATACATATTTGCACATACATAGATGATTCTGGTTTGACTTGGAGATTTGGGAACCGCAAGATACTTTCTAAAACTGATTCATTTTAAAGAAGTGGTCTTCCCTAAATATGTGCATATTACTATTCCATGTTGCATGATATACTGATATGCCTACATTTCTTTTATATGTCGCATACATCATGCTTTCTGATTATACGCATTAAGATATGTTATTTCCATGATATTTCTGGATTTGGGAACCGTGGGTATTTTAAAAGAAAATATGTATTGTTTGAAAAACCAGGTTACCCTTGATATGATATTTCTGTGCGTCCACCATGTGGTTTCTCGGTTCTGAGAGTGGCGTGTGAAACCCGATTCGAGAAGCGGTAGGCACCGTCTGCGGGTACATGGTGGACCCGGTGAGGTACCCCGGGGCAAGAAGACTCGTATATGTTAGACGGTGAGCCTGGCAGGGGAATACTACCTACCGGTGATTGTTTTGAGCTCGGCGGATATCTGGGGGATACCGACCGGAGTTGAGAGATGAGACGGGCCGATCCAGACTGACGGAGCCCTATGTATATGAGGATTTACGTGCTGATGCTAGGCACAGGTTTCATGATGTTTTCGAGTGTCGATGCTTGACACTCAGGTTCCATGATTTTGATATGTCGCGAGTGACACATGTTGATTTGCATCCTCATATTTCCATGCATATGCTTTATGATATTTACATGCATGATGTTTATTGTCATTGGGTGACACGTGGACGATATCCACATACATATAGTTGACATTGATGAAATGATCACATAGTTGGACGAGATCCACATACATGATGACATTGATTACATAGTTGGATAATATCCATATACTTATAGACTCCATGATATAGTCGACATTGATCATACCTCATATTTATGATATGTTATTACCTGAGGCACTGGCACGAGCACTTGGCACTACACTCATGTATAGATGTTACATTGCCACCTTATCATGCTTCAGACTTATTCATTTGAGGTTTATATATATATATATCTGATCGTATTGACCTAGGATTGTGTCATACATACAATTTCTGCTCTATGATGTTTTCTATTCATGAGTTGGCAACTCACCCCCGTTGTGCCACAGTTTCTTACAGGTTTTGCCGTACAGGTTTCATTGTGACTTTTCTGGCACACTGCTTCCTTTACGGATGACTTGCTTTGGTAGGTGGATTCTTTTGCATCAGAACCACCATTGTATATGTATTATTCAGTTGTATCTAGAAATTCCATCAACCAAACTTGTATATTGTTTCAGACTTAGAAAACCAGTTATGTATTATTTCGACCTTAGAATCGCGCGTTGTAGTATTATGGTTTTCATGCTGATTTTGAGTTCTTTTGAGTTTTGATCCTCGCCCTTTGGCGTTGTATATTATATTGCATGTATGGTTGTGACCGTCGATTGACGAAGTGCTAGCTCCCGCTTGGAGATGCCTTTTATCATTGCATATATATTATTCATGTTGTACCCCGTTCGGGGCCAGTATTTACAAAGGAAACTCTGCCGAAATTTTCAGAAAAGGCTATAGATTTTAAAAATGCATATTCGGCTTACTTATTTAAAAACCTTGCTTTTAAAACATGTTTTCTCGCTTCTTAAAAGCAAGTTTTCCTTATTTACTCCTTAAAATGGTTTTAGATTTCTAGGCTTTTGGCTTACTTGAATTAGATGGGGTCCTATAGACTTCATATGATTCAAGTGCCAGTCACGTGCTATTTCGGGTCGTGACAATAGGTCTTTTGACCACTAGCACGAGTTCGCCTTGGCGGAATGTTCTCGGCCTAGTTAATCTTTCGTATAAGCGCGTCATCTTTGCTTTGTAAGCCTCCAGATTTTGTTGCTCCATAAGCCGAGTTTCATTAAGGGTATCAAGCTCCTCAAGCCGAAGGTGAGCATTCTCTTCGTCCGTTAGCTCGTAATGAACTGCCACTCGTGGAGAGGGTAGCTCTATCTCGAGGGAGAGTACCGTCTCTGTACCGAATACCAATGCGTACGGCGTTGTGTTCATGGCCGTTTTGAACGTAGTTCGATATGCCCAGAAAGCTTCAAGCAGTCTCTCATGCCAGTCCTTCTTATTTTGAGAAACCGTCTTTTTCACAATCTTCGTCAAGGTCTTGTTAAAAGCCTCAGCCAGACCGTTAGCTCGAGGATTATAGACTGAAGAGTATCTCCAGTCTATATTTTGCTGTTGTGCGAAGCGACTGATCTTGTGGCTTCTGTAGACTAGCCCGTTATCGGAGATGATCCGTCGCGGAGTTCCAAACCGATAAATGACGTGTGTCTTGAAGAAATGGAGGATATTCTCCATTTTCACTTCCCTCAGCGGTACTGCTTCTGCCCACTTGGAGAAGTAATAAGTTGTCGCCAAAATGAACCAATGTCCTCTGGACGATGCTGGTTCGATGGGGCCAATTATGTCAGTTCCCTATATTTCGAACAGCCAGCTAGCCACCGTTGGATGTAGTGGATTTGGATGTTGATGGATAAAATCCCCATGGATCTGGCACGAGTGGCATTGTTTCGCATACTCGAGGCAGTCCTGAATCATCGTGGGCCAATAGTAGCCCATCCTTTTAATCTTCAGCTTCATCTTCGGCCCGGCTTGGTGAGAACCGCAGAGTCCGTCATGAGTTTCTTAGACGACTCTTTTTGCCTCTTCGGGCCCCAGGCATCTTAGCCACAGAGAATCAAATGACCTTTTATACAGAGTATCATTGACGAAAGCAAAAGACAGAGCTCGTTTCATAAGCTGATGTTTTGAAGACACATCTTCAGGTGTTCGACGGGATTTGAAGTAGTCTCTAAAGACTTCCCTCCAATCGGTAACCTTTTCCTGGTCTTTTATTTGTAAAGTCGTTTGCTCGGTCGCTCCCTTTTCTTCGGATGACTCCGGAGATATTTCTGTCGGTGTGAGAACCCGATGGCTTTGCACAACGATCCTCAGGTCATCTAGGTTTTCGTCAGCCAATTCTTTAGCGAGCTTGGCTGGTGCATCCGCCTTGCTATTTTCCACGCGTGGTATACTTTCCAAGGTGTAAGAAGGAATTTGAGTCAGCAGTCGCTGTACTCTCTCGCCGTATTTCACCAACTCAGGCTTGCACATCTGATAGCCGCTGTTTACTTGACTGACGATCAGTTGGGAGTCTCCATATATGAGGAGGTTTTCAATTCCCATGTCGATGGCGATCTCGAGACCTGCTATCAAAGCTTCATACTCGGCTTCGTTGTTCGTCCTCGGCTCTGTTAAGGAGAAGGCAAAGCGCATTATCCCCCCTTGTGGAGTTACGAAGATGAGGCCTACCCCCGATTTGATTACAGGGGTGCTTTGTTTGCGCTTCTTCATGGAAGATGCTCCATCAAAATACAGTTCCCACCAGGTATCGCCATCGTCGATCGTGTCAAATGCATGTTCGTCTGGCAGTTCGCAATTCAAAGGAGAATCGGCAGGTATCAGTTGCTCAGCGAGGAAGTCGGCGATGGCCTGGCCTTTCACTGCCTTAAGAGCCCGATAAGTTATCGAGAATTCCATCAAGAGCAGGGCCCATTTAGCGAGTCGTCCTGTTAATATGGCCTTCGACATCAAGTACTTGAGAGGATCCACTTTTGATATAAGATGGACTTCATGTGCCAAAGCATAGTGTCTGAGCTTCTTTATTGCGAAGATCAACGCCAGGCAGTGTTTTTCAATGGGGGAGTAATTGCTTTCTGCCCCCAGTACTCAACTCAAGTAGTAGAGAGCTCTTTCTTTCCCTTGGTCGTTATCTTGTGCCCATAATGCGCCTAAGAAACCTTCACGGGCGGTTGTATACAGAATAAGAGGCTTTCCCTTGACTAGAGCCTTTAGCACTGGAGGATTCTGTAGGTATTGTTTGATTTCGTCCTATGCGCTTTGGCATTTGTGATCCCAGACGAACGGGGTTTCCTTCTTCATCAGGTGACTGTAAGGACGGCACTTGCCTGAGAGATTGGCTATAAACCGCCGGATATATGTGAGCTTCACTTGGAGAGACCGTAATTGCTTGAGAGTCCTTGGCGGAGGCATTTCCATAATCGCCTTGATTTTTGACGGGTCTATTTCGATGCCTCGGTGTCGGACGATGAATCCCAGGAATTTGCCCGAGGAGACTCCGAACGCGCATTTGAGGGGGTTCATCTTCAAACTGTATTTCCGAAGGCGTTGAACTACGGTCTTCAGATGCTCTAAATGTTCCTCGTATGATTTGCTTTTAACTACGAGGTCGTCGATATAGCATTCGGCGACTTCATGTATGAGGTCATCGAAGATCTTCATCATGGCCCTCTGATAGGTGGCACCGGCGTTCCTTAGACCAAAGGGCATCACCTTGTAGCAGAATATACCGAAAGGGGCCTGGAAAGCGGTATACTTCTGGTCTTCGGGGTGCATCTTTATCTGTTTGTATCCTGATGAGCCATCTATAAAGGAGAAGACTTCATGGGTGGACGTGTTGTCTATCATCAACTCGGTGACTGGTACTGGGAAGTCGTCCTTCGGGCAGGCTTTATTGAGATCCCGAAAGTCCACACATATGTGCACCGTCCCATTCTTCTTCATCACTGGGACGATGTTGGCGATCCAGTCAGGATATTGAACCTCTTGGATGAAACCAGAGTCGATTAGCTTCTTGACCTCGGTGTTGACGCTCATCTCAAGCTCGAGCCGTATTCTTCTCGGTGCTTGTTTGATCGGCTTGACGTCCGGAGATATCGCCAATTTATGCACAGCAATCTCTGGATCTAATCCTGGCATAATGGAATAGTTCCATGCGAAGCAATCTTTATGCTGCATGAACACATCTTTTAGCATAGCCACCCTTTCTTCAGACAACAGTTCACTGACGAACGTCGGCCGTGGGTCACTTACTGTCCCCAAATCAATTTTCTTGAGGCTATCTGCAGTAGTATGTATCCCATCTTCCAGCTCTTTCAGTGCCGGTGGAAATTCTGAGATTACCTCGTCACCATCATTTTTGAAGCACCAGGGGAGTTCATCCATATTCTCAGGTTCTTCTTCTGACAACATTATCACGTGACAGGTACGAGCTCGCTTCCAAGACCGATGTGGGTCTGGTTCTACCTTCGTAGATTTGGGTTTCGGTTCATGCTTCTGTGGCGGGCTTACTTTCCAACTGCTGGATAGTGCGAACTTGCCCTGTTGATATTGGTCTTCGACCCAGTCTTTAAATGTGAAGCTGTTTTTGAGAGGATGTCCTATTGCCCTGTGATAGGAGCAATAGTCCGGGTGAGAGACTTCGCCTGCTTGCTCAGGGTGCTTGGACTCCGGGAGTGTCATCATCTGATGTTTTATGATAAGATCGAATATCTTCCTTGTCTTGTCTTGGGGAAAAGAGTATGCTTGACCCATCTTCTTTGTAAGAGATGAATTTTGGTTTCTCGGTTCTTGATCGCGTGGCTTCTTGGTCCCGCTCTGCCGCTGTCGAACGCCTTTCCCATTCTTTGATTTATTTCTGCCTCTGCGTCGGGCCTTTTGTACAACGGGTTGATAAGGAGGAGCATTTTCATTTTTCACAGCTTGCTGAAGGAGGCGTTGCGTCCTGGCTTTCTCGTAGATGGCCATTTCGTGATTATGGTCGTCTCGAACCTTTTGACCTGCTTCCCTTATAAGCTTGTCCATTTGTTCTTCGAACGACGGACTGGGTATTTTCACGGCGAGAGCTCTTTCTGGTTCAAGGTTAGCCTCTTCCCACAGAGCATCTCTTTCTTCATCAAAGTCATGTATGACGTAGCAGTCGCAAAGTAGCTCTCGTTTCTTGGATTGAACATAGCCAAGCCCGGTTGTTTTCATTCTTCCGTTGGGCAACTTTCTTTGAGTTCCGGGAACGTTCCAGATCCTATTATAGAACCGTGCTTGTCGCGCAGTTTGCTTAAAGGGTACACCTTGGCGTCTCAAGAGTCTCTTTAGGCTGTCTGTGTAATATCTGGGCAAACGGATGGACTGAAGACTGTCAAGTGTAGAATCCGCGCCATGCCAGATTTCTTTCTCCATTTTGGTTTCTCCGGATCGGTAGAATAGGATTTCCTTTTCACCTTTTCGCGTGGGAGGGACGTAGAATGTCTGCAGTTCTTCCACACTGTAGGTATCAAGTGCGTCTAGTTCTTTATGATGCTTGGGCGGAACCATGGCAACTTGCAAACTTTGATCTTCATCAGCAAAGGTTTGTATTGATGGCCGAGCAGAGAATATGGCATTGACCTCATCTTCCGAGTCGCTGCTGAAGATCAACATAGGAACGGACGATACCAGCTTGTTGTACTGGGGCGGACCTGAGTAAACTATCTCTTCTCCTTCCTCGGTATCACTCCCGAAGATCGGAATGGTGGTGACAGCTTTGTTCTCCGGTTTGTGGCATCTTTCAGTGTCTTCAAAGTCTGGTAAGAAGTATTTTGCATCTTCGTACTTACGGACTTCGTTCACGGAGAATGGGTTTAGCTCTCCTGTCACAGTATACTCGAGACCATCCTTGAAATACTTCATGCACCGATGTTGTATAGAAGGGATGATGTTGTACTCGTGCAACCAGGGCCGACCGAGTAAAGCATTGTAGCATGTCTTGGCGTCAATGACGTGGAACATGATGTCTGTGACGAGCAGCCTAAAACGTAACATCAATATCACGAACCCTCGCGTCCGTGATGACTGGGAGTCAAACCCGGAGATGGTGATTTTATCGCGAGCGAGGTGTTGAACGCTCATGCAAATTTCTTTCAATACTCTCACGTTGAGGAGGTTAACGGAAGACCCATTGTCAACCAGGATTTTTCCTATCTTGATGTCATGACAGTATCCGGAGACATATAGGGGACGGTTGTGCTCACATGTCCCAAGTAAGAGATCTTCATCACCGAAGATGATATCGGCTGTGTGTATTTCTTCCAGCTCGTCCTTCACCTTCTCTTCGGCGAGGAAAGCTTGGAATTGCTCAGGCTCTTGTAACGCCTTGATCAAAGAATCTCTTGCTTCTTTGGATAACAGAAGGGAGTCGAGAATGCTTAACTGCGAAGGTAGCTTTCTCAAGTGCGCCAGAACGTTGTAGTCCACCTTATTTTTCTTTGGCGGGTCCTTGGCTGTCAGCTTTTCGATGGCTTGGTCATCAAGGATGATATCCTCAGGGACTTTTTCTTTTCCCTTATCTTTTCTATTTGACCCACTGTTCAAGGGCCCAAGATTCTTTTCTGGCAGCGTACGATTGCGTAGCTGAATATTTTCATAGGTCTTCAGTTCTTCCTCTTTTCCCAAGGTGGACTCCTTAAAGAGGGGGCCAAGAGTCATTTCTTCGTCAGAGTCGCTCCCAAAGGTGAGAACTTGGGAACCCCCGGCATTGACCGTGCGACAGTTGCCGGCAGTTCTTTTACGCTCCTCGGTCGTACATCCTTGCTCCCGACGAGTTTTGCGTTTCATCCGCTTGAAATGTTGCCGGTGAGCAACATATCCCCGCCACCATCTTTTAAAATCGTTGCACTCTTCGGTATGGTGCGCAATCTTTCGATGGTATAAACAGTAGCTAGGATGCATTTCCGCTTCACCAAGAACATTTCCTTCGGAGGGTGGCAGCTTCATTCCTATTGATATGGCTTTGGCGAACCTCTTCCTCGTCTTGAACCTGCTTTTGTTTGCGGCGGATGTACTTTGTTCCGGCGGGAGTGTCTCGACTCTTTCGTCCAGTCGCCGGCGTTTGGCCTTTTCAAATATGGCCATTTCACGCTCCCGATCAGCTTTGCTTTTAAGAAGAGCTGTGTTTAGGAATGCATCAATTATTTCATTTGATGGCCCCAAGAGTCTGGCTCAGGACTTGCCCCCAGTTTCTTTGTGCAAGGAGCCTCTTCATTGTCTAGCGACGAATGAGAGATCATATGGCAACTTGCCACGTAATCTTTAGATTCATCAGATGAGTTTTCTCCATCATTTCCGTCCTCAAGGACGTGGCTGAGGAACTCCTAGAGCGTGATTGGAGTCCGCGCCTTCTGGTTATACTCTTCCAACGCGTCAATCTGCTTTTGCAGGTCCGTGCGCTTGTTGCCAGGCTTCACGGGCTTCTTGGATTTCTTCTTCTTTTTCGAAGATTTCGACGGCTGGGCATGCGTGCTTTGGCTATCACTACCGATCTTTGGAGTTGGGCGCGGCTTCAACATCCCCTCGATGACCTCAGGTTCCAGTGGATTTTCCACCTAATTGCCAGACATGTATAGAGATCTTTCAGCATTCTTTTCGTCTTGGCTGAAAGAGCGACCTCCCATGGAGCTTCTTCTACAAAAGAGCATGATGCCCCCGGTGCATCTGTTTTCTTGGGAATGTGTGGCCGAGGCGGGTTCACCTTCCAATTCTCAGATAATACGAACTTGCCCTGCTGGTATTGATCTTCTATCCAGCTTTTGAGGACGTAATAATCCTCGATCGGATGGCCCAACATTCGGTGATAAGGGCAGTAGTTAGGATTGCTAATGTCGCCAGGTTGCGCTGGGTGTCTTGGCTCCGGCAAATTGATGAGCCTGTTGCGTAGAGCAAGCTCGAATAATATCTTTGTCTTGTCTCTAGGAAACGAGTAAGGGCGACTCATTTTATCTTCAAGAGATCAAGTTCTGTTATTTTGGCGATCAACTGGTCTTGGGCCACAGGGCTGCTGTTGAGCATTGGCAACGATGATCGCTTTCCACTTTCCCTTCTCATTTCAAGAGTCTGGTTTTGGAGGAGACGGTCTATGACCCATTTGGGCCAGTTTGTCGATCAAGGCCTGGAAAGTGGTCGGGTTGAAGAACATCATGAACTGGGAGATAGTCGCATGAGGGTCCAGAGTGCCCACGAACATACCCACCGCCGGTGCTTCTTCGATGCGTTGTTCGCATTTTGACCACAGATTCCGCCATCATATGGCGTATTGGACCCACGTCTCGCCTGGCTTCACCCTAGCATTAATCAATGCCGTTATCGGGGTGCGTTCACTAGCACTTGCGAATCGCTGGGTAAATAACAGCTCCATTTCCGCAAAAGTCTTGACGGAGTCATTCGGGAGTTCAGAGTACCATTCGAAGGCCGTTTCTGACAAGCTGCCGACGAATTGACGGAGCAAAAGTTTATCATCACCCCCGGTGTTGCCGCAAAGAGCTCTGAACTGGGCGATGTGCTGGTGAGGATTGCCTGTCCCCTTGTACACATGGAATTTGGGGATTGTGTATCCCGGCGGGTATTTTATTTGGTCATACCAGCTTGGATACAGTCGCCTAGTTTTTACGACTTAGCCGGCCGTTTCATTTGCTCGGTGAGCTCGTATTTGCTGAGCTATGTAGTCGTCCAGTGCAGCCTTGGAAATGGTTTCCTCCTTGGCTGCTGAAAGTGTTGGAGGAGGATTAGATGTCTCCCTTCTATCGTCTTCAATAATGATTGGAGGGTCTTCAGCTGGAGGATCCGGCTGTAGCATCATCCCTACCATGTCTTGGAAGAGAAGCGCCATTTGTTTTATGTTGGCAGCTTGTTCTGCTGCTTCTCTGTCCTTCTTTTCAAGGACCCTGCGTAGGAAGTCAGCATCAGTTTCTTGTTCGTGACGCTGCTCTGATGATGCCTCCGGGCTTTCTTTTGGCCCGGTAAGTGCGGCCATTGCGGTCAGCATCTCCTGAAGCTTCTGCTGCTGTTGTTCCTGAGCCCTTGTTATTGATCGGGTGAGCGGTCGGTGGCCCGTCGAAGTGCGGCTTTCCTCTTTTCCGGAAGCCATGTAAACAGTATACACCGTCATGCCCCCAGACTTGGGGCGTTTGGTCTCAGCGTCTTTGCGTTCTGCCGTAGTCACAGGGGCTTTCTCTGGCCTCCTTTTCTTTTGAGCAATTGACGTTGAGGGGGTCGTTGCAGCAGGCACCCAGGCAGTTGTCATCCTTTGTGTCTTGCTAGGGCGGTCCTCTTCCTGCTGAACCTTCAGCTTCTTCTGTCGGCGAAGATAGTCTTGATCGATCACTGACTCTTGGACACGTCGCCAGACTTTGTAAACTTTGGAGGACAGCCGTTGAGGGGGCTGTTCCGGCTTTGTTTCTGTAACATTCTCCACCGGTGGCAGAGATCTTTTCAGTACGCCGGTAGGAGAGATCCTGCACACCTTGTTCAACAATTCAAAGCTGTTCCCGGTTGGAACAGCAGTATTGACTTCCACCGTTGGGGCTGGTGGAGTTAGCCCAGAGGGGGAGTTGCCCCCAGCCTTCTTTACTCGGCACCAATGGCGACGTTGAGCGTGTCGAGCCAACGGTGTTGGTTCGGTGATGGGAATGGCTTTGTCTTGTCCCCTATCCAGGTGAGGGGCTGTTGCTGGCGTCAGCCTCTTGAAAACTGATGTCCGTTGAGAAGCAGTATCTATTCTGTCAAAGACAGACTTTGGAGCAGGGACGAGAGCCGGAGTGGGAGCCGGCACAGTCAGTCCTGTAAAGACCGACCCTTTGGCAGGAGAAGCCGCCTTGATGACTTCGGGAGCAGGGGTGGCTATCCTCTTTGGAATAACCTTTTCTGGAACTGCAGGCTTCATCATGGGCCCACACGAACTTTGGCCTAATCTGGCGAAGACCGAGACGCTGGAGCTGCACGACCCGTTGAGGGGGGCCGCTGTAGTTGCAAGTCGATTGAAGACTGACTTCTTGGGAGCTTCTTGTGTTGGTATAGGAGCGCTGAAGCTCATCGGTGGGAGCATGGTCCCGAAAAACAATCCAGTGGTGGCCTGAGTCACCTGGTCTACCGGCATCGTGAACAGGGAGGCCGCTTGGGGCCCGTAAGCTAGGCCCCCATATGAGGCAGAGCGTGAGTTGAAATTGCAGTTGGAACACTTCACACAAGCAGATGCCATTGATGTTTTGTTTTCTGCGCCAAGCAAGAAACCAAATCTTAGTACCTCGAACCCAAGGGCAACCATATCAAACCGCGATTCGTTCTCAAACACGACACACGAAGTGTGGAGTGGAAAGAGGAAAAGGTCCCACCGGGCGTTCCAGAATCTGTTTACCGCCGGAAATCGGGAAGACGCGGTGAACGTCTTGCCTGAATCTGGGAGCAGATGCTAATTGATGTGATCCGTCTACCTCTCCGAAGATGCCAAGTTGATTTATGGCACCATGTATCGAAGGTTTAAATGGATACGGCCGATGTAGCAGACTTCGTCAGATTCCCCCTCTTTTGAGGGGTTTTTTGATTGTGGGGACGATCTTCACTGCAGGCGCAAGCCCATGCAGTTAATTACGCTACCGCATCGCAGTAACAACTTTCTCCTTCTCCAGATGGTCACTTCGTGTCGTGTGTGTTTGTTTTGTTTGTGGTTGCCCGTGGATTGTATACGGGGACTAATTTATGTTGTCGCCCGTAGGGCGTGGATTAGTCCAAATCCATATTTTCTTAGATTTGGGTTTTGGTTTGGGTTTAAGGATACACTAAACTCATTTGAGACTAAGATCAACTTAAACGTTTGTTAAGGATAAGTTAGTCTAATTTTAGACTGAGATGAACTTAACGAGATCGTTTAGATCCAACAACAGAGCATTTGGGCTATATTGTTTAGTTTAGAGACATTGCGGTCGATTAGTTTAAGGACATTTCAGTCCAATATTAGTTTAAGGACATTACGGTCCATCGGTAGTTTAAGGACGTCTCGGTCCAGGTTAAGGACATCGTAGTCCGTGGGTTTAAAAGGGACCCCACAGTCCGAGGTTAGGGACATCGTAGTCCATGAGTTTAAGGACCCCACAGTCCATAGTTTAAAGACATCATAGTCTATGAGGCTTAAGGACATCGTAGTCCATGAGTTTAAGGACCCCACAGTCCGTAGTTTAAAGACATCGTAGTCTATGAAGTTTAAGGACATCGTAGTCCATAAGTTTAAGGACCTCACAGTCCGTAGTTTAAAGACATCGTAGTCTATGAGGTTTAAGGACATCGTAGTCAATGAGTTTAAGGACCCCACAGTCCGTGGTTTAAAGACACCGTAGTCTATGAGGTTTAAGGACATCGTAGTCCATGATTTTAAGGACCCCACAGTCCGTGAAATGTGTGGTTGTCGGGACCCGTCACCTCTCTGAAGACGTTGAAGGATTACAACGACAGATATCAGAGGAGTAAAGAGATGTACCCTTGAACCGGTGTGAGTTGGTTAAAAGATCTGTAGTCCAGTTTGGGATTGAGATCTGTTAAATATTTGTGAGCGGATGGGCTCAGTTCAATATAAGTTGAGGACTTATGGCCAATATTGGGCTAAGTCCAATAAGATTAAAATGTTTAACATTTTATTGTTCTGGGCTATTGAGCCTTTATTTGGGCTGGCCTTTTTAATAATGCTGAGCATTGGATCCTGACATCTTTTGTCTTGTATTGAATGCATAGCATTCATCAGAGCCTTGGCTCTGATAAAGAACAATTTGTATTCATTCAACGCAACATATGGTGCGCTAGGCGTTTTGCGCCAATCAAAAGGGTGCAGTGCGCTTCTGCCACGTGGCGCGCATGTAAGTGGTGCGCTCTGCGCTAAGCGCAGATGCCGGTTTGTGAGCGCTGAACGCTAGTCCATGAGCGCATTGCGCTGGCGCATACGTGGATGACATGTGTTGCGCTTGGCGCCAAGCGCCAGCTCATGAGCACAGTGCGCTATTTCAGAAGCGCAAAGCGCAAGCTGTGTCTGTGGTTGACACGTGGCATGTTTTGGCGCTGAGCGCCGGTCCAAGAAGCGCAAAAGCGCAGTTCATGAGTGCAAGGCACTTTTCAATAGCGCAGAGCGCACTTGATCAAATTTATGGTCAGAGAACAAGTTTATGTTCTTTTAAAGGAGGCTTTGCCTCAAGATTCAAGAACAAAAGTTGTTGTTTATAAAAGGGCTTTGCCTTCGTAGATCGACGATCTGTGAATGAAGTAAATACTTCTTTTTGGTTTTTATGATGAGATCTTTTTAATCTCTCTTTTTTATCAAAGGCCTTGGTCTTTATAGATCTATGATCTATTTTAGAAGATAGTTCTTCTTTTTATGAGATGATTTCATCTCTGTGTTCAAGAATCATGTTCTTTACCTTGAAGAAAATGATCTTTTCTTTCTAAAAGCTTGCTATTCTTTCTTTGAGTTTTCTCAAAGTTTGTAGGGGGTTTCTCTATCTCAGACTTTAACTCTTGGGGCCTTTATATAGGGCAAACTGATCAGTTCAATCAGTTAAAGAAATCCTTCTCTGATTAATTTGGGAATATTTCCCACCGTTGGATCTTTGATTCTAAGGCTTCTGTTTTGCAGAAGATAATCTTCTTGTTTTAATAAGATTGGGAAGATCTTTCCATAACAGAATTTTAATTCTGATCAATTAATAATTTATTATTACATCTTTTGATCTAACGGTGAGGAATTCTTAATTCCAGCGCTGGCGCACCTACGTTCGACACGTGACGCACAGCGCAGCGCAACTGCGCTAGCGCACCCGTGTTTGACACGTGGCGCTCAGCGCAGAGCGCTAGATCTGAAGCGTTGCTTCGATTTTTGAATTTTGAAATTTTAAAACAGAGCTTTGCTCTGATTGGGGGTGCGCTGCCTAGGGCGCATCGCACCTAGCGCTAGCGCGTCTGTGTTTGACACGTGGCGCGCAGCGCGCCTAGCGCTGAATCTGAAGCGTTGCTTCAATTTTTAAATTTTTAAAACAGAGTTTTGCTCTGATTGGTGGAAACAAATGCCCCCCACCGTTGCGCTCACGTGGCGCACACGTGAGTGCAGCGGTGGCAACATCTGAGCCTTTGGATCAACTCAGAAGTTGAAGAGGCGGTTCAATGCCTATAAATAGGACCTTTGGTCCCTCAGATGATTTCCATCATCTTCTTGAGAATTTTCACTCAGAGCTTTGCTCTTCAGTTTAAGAACTTTCCAAGAGTCAAAACTCTACCAAACTGGGCAACTTTCGTTGAGTTCCGGGGACGCTCCAGATCCTGTTATAGAACTGGGCTTGTCGAGCAGTCTCTTTGAAGGGTACGCCTTGGCGCCTCAACAGTCTTTTTAATCTATCTGTGTAATATCTGGGCAAACGGATGGGCTGGAGCCTGTCAAGTGTAGAATCCTCACCATGCCAAATTTCTTTCTCCACTTCGGTTTCCCCGGATCGGTAAAATAGGATCGCCTTTTCACCCTTTCGCCTGAGGGGGGCAGTTCTTGCACACTATAAGTTTCAAGTGTATCGAGCTCTTTGTAATGCTCCCGCGGAACCATGGCAACTTGCAAACTTTGATCTTCATCAGCGAAGGCTTGCATCGATGGCCGAGCAGAGAATACGGCATTGACCTCATCTTCCAAATCGCTGCCGAAGACTAGAATGGATGGTCCCGGCTTGTTGCATTGGGGCGGCCCTGAATAAACTATTTCTTCTTCCTCCTCGGTATCACCCCCGAAGACCGGAATAGTGGTGATAGCTTTGTTCTTGTCCTCCGGTTTGCGACATCTTTCTGTGTCTTTGAAATCTGGCAGAAAGTACTTGGCATCCTCATATTTTCGGACTTCGTTCACGGAGAATGGGTTTAGTTCCCCTGTCACAGTGTACTCGAGACCATCTTTGAAGTACTTCATACACTGATGTTGTGTAGAAGGGATAATGTTGTACTTGTGTAACCAAGGTCGGCCGAGCAAAGCATTATAGCAGGTCTTAGCATCAATGACGTGAAACTTGATGTCAGTGACTAGCAGCCCAAAGCGCAGCATCAATATCACAGACCCAAGCGTCCGTGATGACTGGGAGTCAAACCCGGAGATAGTGATCTTATCCCGAGCGAGGTGTTGAATTCTCATGCAGATTTCCTTCAACACTCTTACATTGAGGAGGTTAACGAAGGACCCATTGTCAACCAGGATTTTGCCTATCTTGATATCATGACAGTATCTGGAGACATAAAGGGGACGGTTATGCTCACACGTCCCGAGGAGGAGGTCTTCATCGCCAAAGGTGATATCGGCCGTGTGTACTTCTTCCAACTCGTCCTTCATCTTTTCTTAGGCGGGGAAATCTTGGAATTGTTCAGGCTCTTGTAACGCCCTGATCAAAGAATCTCTCGCCTCTTTTGATAACAAGAGTGCATCGAGAATGCTTAGCTGCGAAGGTAGCTTCCTCAAGTGTGCCAGAACGTTGTAGTTCACCTTACTTTTCTTTGGCGGGTCCTTGGCTGTCAGCTCTTTGACGACTCGATCATTGAGGGTGATATCTTCAGGGACCTTTTCTTTCCCCTTATCCTTTTGTTCGATCCCTTATTTGCAGGTCCGAGATTCTTTTCTGGTAGCGTGCGATTGCGCAGCTGAATGTTTTCTCAGCTTTTTGGTTCTTCTTCTTTTCCTGAGGTGGATTCTTTGAAGAGAGGGCCGAGAGTCATTTCTTCTTCAGAATCGCTCTCGAAGGTGAGAACTTGCGATCCCTTACTGTCAACCATGTGACAGTTGCCGGTAGTTCTTTTGCGCTCCTCGGTCGTATTTCTTTGCTCCCGACGAGTTTTGTGTTGCATCCGCTTGAAATGTTGTCGGTGAGCAACATATCCCTGCCACCAGTTTTTAAAACCGTTGCACTCTTCGGTGGGGTGTGCAATCTTTCGATGATATAAGCAGTAGCTAGGATGTATATCCGCTTCATCAGGAGTGTTTCCTTCAAAGGGTGGCAACTTCATTCCCATCGATATGGCTTTGGCGAACCTTTTCCTCGTCTTGAACCTACTTTTATTTACGGCGGATGTACTTTGATCTGGTGGGAGTGTTTCGACCCTTTCGTCCCGTCGTCGGCGTTTGGCCTTTTCAAATATGGCTATCTCACGCTCTCGATCAACTTTGCTTTTCAGAAGAGCTTTGTTCAGGAATGCGTCAATCATTTCGTCTAATGGTCCTAGAAGCTCCGGCTCAGGATCTGCCCCCAGTTTCTCTATGTCAGGAGCTTCTTCACCGTTTATTAACGAGTGAGAGATCACATGGCAGCTTGCCGCATAATTCTCAGGTTCATCCGACGAATCTTCTCCATTGTCATCATCTCTGTCCTCAAGGACGTGGCTGAGAAATTCTTGGAGTGTGACTAGGGTCCGCGCCTTCTGGTTATATTCTTCCAATGCGTCAATATGTTTTTGCAGTTCCGTGTGCTTGTCATCAGGCTTCACGGGCTTTTTGGTCTTCTTCTTTTTCTTCGAAGACTTTGACGGCTGGGTGCGGGCGCTTTGACTATCACCACCAATTTTTGGAGTTGGGCGCGGCTTTAGCATTCCCTCGATGATCTCGGGTTCTAGCTGATTTTTCCATCTGATCGCCAGGCATGTTTGGAGATCCTTCAGCATTCTTTTTATTTTGGCTGAAAGAGCGACCTCCTATGGAGCTTCTTTGACAAAAGAGCACGATGCCCCTGGTGTGTCCCCCCTTTTAAGACCGTGCAGTTGAGGCGGGCTTACTTTCCAATTCTCGAACAATGCGAATTTGTCCTGTTGGTATTGGTTTTCAATCCAGCCTTTAAAGACAAAGCAATCTTCAATTGGATGGCCTATCGCTTAGTGATAGGGGCAATAATTGGGATTATTAGCCTCACCGGGTTGCAATGGGCGTTTTGGATTAGGCAAATTAATGAGCCTGTTGCGCACCGCTAGTTCAAAAAATCTCCTCGTTTTATCCCGGGGAAACGAATAAGGACGGTTCATTTTCTCATTAAAGAATCGCCGTCTCTCGTCTAGGCGATCAGTTAGTTTTGGACCACTGGGCTGCTGTTGAGCATTGGCGACGAAGGTCGCTTTCCCCTTCCTTTTTTCGTTTCGAGGTTCCGACTTCAAAGAAGAAGGTCTATGACCCATCTGATCCATTTGGGCCAGTTTGTTAATCAAGGCCTGGAAATTGGTCGGCTTGAAAAACATCATAAATTGGGAAATAGTCGCTTGAGGGTCAATAGTACCCACGAACATGCCTACCGCAGGCGCCTCTTCGATGCGCTGCTCGCACTTCGACCACAAATTCCGCCATCGTATCGCATACTGCACCCATGTCTCTCCAGGCTTTACCCTGGCATTGATCAGTGTTGTGATTGGGGTACGTTCACTAGCGCTCACAAAATGTTGGGTGAACAGTAATTCCATCTCTGTAAAAGTTTTGACGGAGTCGTTGGGCAGCTCCGAATACCATTCAAAGGCCGTTTCCGCCAAGCTGCCGACGAAGTAATAATTTGTCGTCACCTCCGGTATTGCCGCAAAGAGCCTTGAATCGAGCGACATGTTGATGGGGATTGCTTGTCCCCTTGTATATGTGAAGCTTAGGAATCTTGTATCCTGGCGGATACTTGATCTGATCGTACCATCCTGGATATGGTCGCCCAGTTCTGACGACTTGGCCAGTTGCTTCATTTGCTTGATGAGCCCGTATTTGCTGAGCTATATAATCATCTAGGGCAGCTTTTGAGATGGTCTCCTTTTTGGCTGCTGAATAAGCCGGAAGGGGATTTGACGTCTCCGCTCAGTCATCTTCGAGGATAATTGGAGGATCTTCTGCTGGAGGTTCCGGTCGGATCATCATGCCCACCATGTCTTGGAATAGAAGGGCCATTTGTTTTATGTTGGCCGCTTGTTCCGCGGCCTCTTTGTCCTTCTTCTCAAGCATTCTCCGAAGGAATTCAGCAGTTTTCTGCTCACGGCGCTGCTCCGAGGATGTCTCCGGGCTTGCTTTCGGTCCCGTAAGTGCGGCCATAGCGGTTAGCATCTGTTGGAGCTTTTGTTGTTGTTGCTCCTGAGCCTTAGTCACTGATCGTGTAAGCGGTCGATGACCTGTGGAGATACGGCTGTCCTCTTTTCCAGATGCCATATAGACTATATGCACCACCATGCCCCCAGCCTTAGGGCGTTTGGGCTCAGTGGTCTTGCGATTCGTCGCAGACACCAAGATTTTGTCCAGCTTTCTCCTCTTGTGAGCGATCGAGGTTGAGGGGGCCGTTGCAGTGGGCACCCAAGTAGCTATCGTCTTTTGTGGCTTGACAAGACGGTCCTCTTCTCGCTGAACTTTCACTTTTTTCTGTCGGCGGGGATAATCTTGATCAATCACCGAGTCCTGAACCTGTCGCCAAACTTTTTAAATTTTACAGGACAGCCGTGATTGATCTCAAAAATTTTCTATTAACCGCAATCAAGAACGGCGTCGCTTGATAGCTAGCCGGTGAGTACGGGTCGGTCCACAGGGATTTTGTGAATCTCCTAATCGCGCTTACGAGTTAATTCCGAAAGGTGTTCGGACAGATTATTAAATAAAAAAAACTGAATTAATATATATCTAAATCTTGCTAGGGTTAGGTCTAGGTTAAGTTTGGAAAGTCTATAAATCTCACCGCTTTCTATACCCATATGAAGATCTAATTAGGTGTTATGGTAAATATTAATAAAAGGGATTAGGATGATTGGGAAGATTGTTCTTCCTCTAAATCCTTGT
This sequence comes from Agapanthus africanus, assembly GCA_030015575.1. NCBI lineage: Eukaryota > Viridiplantae > Streptophyta > Magnoliopsida > Asparagales > Amaryllidaceae > Agapanthus > Agapanthus africanus. The sequence continues at coordinate 626,817,302 of CM057340.1, forward strand.
CCTTCCTTTAGAAATCTTTACCCTAACCTCCATGGAAAACCTTAAAATCCGGGCCTTTACACTACGGTATCACCGCTACCTCGTGGGTAGAGTGCCGTAGGGAGCGGAATAAGAAGGCATGCATGGAGTTCTATGAAAATATATGACGGGCAAGAAAGGGGATGAAAGATCTTCGTCTCTCAAACCTTCCCCAGATCTAACCCTAACAAGCGAGGTGACTACTCACTCATTAGGGAATTGAAGAACATTTAGGCAGAGAATAAAAATTACCTAGGGCAAAGAATTGAAATCTAAACTAGAGCAAGGAATTAAATCTACTTATAGATGCATCTCTCCAATCATCAACGCAGGGTTGTCAGATCTGAATTCATGAGTTGAAAAGAAACACCGATGCTCTCCAAAAGAAATCTGAATTTTATTGTTAAAAGGAGGCATGAGAAATTACAATGATTAGAGTTCCTATTTATAGAGAATAGGAAACCCTAGGTTTACATTTGATCAGCATGTCTAAAATTACAAATATAGCCCTAGAAAATCTTTTCAGCTCCGCATAGACGTTTTGGTAAAAAAACAATTTTCTTTTGTCTTCTTCTGGCCGCGGAACCGCGGCAATGGTGGGCTTGGGCCGCGGTTCCGCGGCCCTTTGGTGAGCTCAGATGATTATTTTTTCTGGGCTGGTTTAGGGTTCTTTGGGCTTTTCATTTCTTTAGTATTTTCTCCATTTGGGCTTCTACATTGGTTCCAGATCTTCAGTGAACAATTTGCAATGGATTTTTAACCGTCCGCTTTGTATTCTTGGACCTTGCGTTGCCTTGTTAATTGTGAACTGTCCTTCGATGTAGGCTTGATCAGGAGTCTTCTGTTTGTTGGTCAAAGTCCACTTTTTCATCGTCTTTATATCGTTTTCACTGTTTTCTGTCCAAGAACCTGTAACCTGTAACATGTAGCAGACATGCGTCAAAAGCACCTGTTTATTTATAAAAAGAATAAGAATGGGGAATATAATAATACAATATTATGGTGTGAACAAATACCCCCAAACTTATCTTTTGCTCGTCCTCGAGCAAACTTATTTTTATTCACTAAATTCCTAACCGCACTTTCGCAGGGAAACGCGATTGCACTAAGCTCGTGCAACAAGCCGTTAAACCTCTAGGTGTCCCTAGTAGGAGGAGTGTTGTCTCCTGAGGGTTTTCAGCGGATACTACCCAAAAAATCCTATCAACTCGGCCCATTGACTTTTGTTCTCCAATTAAGTTTTCCAACAAGGAATTCTATTATCTTCGACCCGCAAATTATCCACCCATATTCTTCACACTTCTTCATCATTTTACTTTATGACACTCGGTTACATTATCATCCCGGCAAGCTCCGTTCCAGATGGAGAGGACCTTTTGTAGTCCGCACCGTTTATCCGCATGGTGCGGTTGATCTTGAAAATCCTGAAGACGGTACCTTATTCAAAGTGAATGGGCATCGACTGAAACCGTTCTTCACAGCGGACCCTTCGGAGGAGCTCCTGTTCTTGCAGGAGCCAATCTACTCTGAGTGATTTTCCTCCACTTTCACCCCCGAATTTCCTTTTCCAAAACATTATTTCAAATAAGTTTGGGGGTGTGTATATAATTTGTAAATATATAATCCCAAAATACAATAAAAAAAAAAATAACAAAAATAACAAAAAAATATTTGTGGACCTAATTGCAAATTTGCAGAATTAAGAGCTGACATTTTTTTTTAAAAATCCTCATTTCTGAGGGTGTTTTCTACAAATCACCCTCTTTCCCCCTCTATTTAAAGGAACCCGAGCTCCTGTCTTCTATAACCTAATTTTTTCTCCTCCCCATCAAACCCTAGCCGCCACACCTATCTGCTTCAGAAAAATTTCGCAGCGCCGCCACCAGATAGCCGCGATTCCGCCGCCGTAGCCGCCTCCAGCCGCTATTCCGCCGCCGTTTTATGTCTTCGCCCCCTGAAATCTTCAGGGGGGGTAACTCTGTCGATTTACTCTCTGTTCTTGCATATTTTTTTCCTGAAATTATTATTATGGCATATAAAATGCAGTTTGAAAGAGATTTTTCCCCGGTTTTCACACACGAAGTATACGGTAGATATTTTACACATGAAATCGAGCAAAGGGGCTGGAATTTCCTGCTCTATAATCACTCCTCTGCGTTTGCCCTACCTGAACTCGTTGCCCTGTTTTATGAATCAATGGAGGATAATAGTCTTGACAACTTAGGCTACATTAAAATAAATTGGGGAGATCGCGTAATTCATATTGATAGGGACATGATCCACGAGGTTACACTCATACCACGTGTACCCGCACATGAACACCCATTGCACTTTGAGGATTATATGCCCTTGATGGGGAATGACTGCGCACGAGAGCCGCGTAAGGGTATCCAAGCACGGACCCTTTTCGCGAACGTTTTTACTGTGTGCCGGTGGGCACAAAACAATATCTTTGGTAGTTCGCACAACACGACTTTTTTCACCCCTTCATTACATGTCGTACATACACTTATGACGAAAAATCCACGGTTCGACATGTGCACTGTATTGCTCCAGTCTATAGGTACGGGGAAACGAGGTACCGTCTACCCATGTCCCATGCTTGTCACCCAACTCTGCCGTTATTTCCTCCCCGTCGAGGAATTTGAATCATACATGATAGATGGTGTTCCGGTTCGACCACTCGTAGAGGGCGTTACGTCGTCCTACTCTAGACTTACTGATATTTGGACACGAATGGAACCGGCAGAAAATATTCCCGCACACACCCCTAGCTCGAGCTCGACATCGAGCGGGGAAGAACTAACCCCTCAGGAGCATGCGCGATTGATGCGGAGAACAGTGAAAAGAATCGATTCTTTGAGGGATGAGTTTCGGGCGACAGCACGAGATCACGACCGTCGGTTGACGGAAATTGAGAGGGGAATTCAAACACTTTTGGCTAGAGGGGAACGATCACGTTCACGCTCACGAGCGCGACGTGGGGCCGGGCAGTGAGGGCACTGCTTTGCTCAAGTTTGGGGGAGAGGGTAATGTATATAGTTATTTTTTGCATTGCATATTGTATATATTTTTCTTTTCCTTTTGCATATTTAATTTCTGCATTGCATCTTTATATAAAAAATCATAAAAATTTGAAAATTTTGAAAAATATAAAAAATTAGAAAACATAAAAACCCATAAAAATTGAAAAAATTCAAAAAAAAATTATAAAAATTATTGTATTCAATTTTGGCTAATTGACTTGAGTTTGATAAAAAGGTTAACTGGCTAGAAAAAACTAGATCTTAGACTTAGCAAATTAAAAACCCTAAAAATAACCTTCCTTAGAGTTTAACGGTAGAAAGTATATGTCTTTGTAGGTTATTTAGAAATAGGTAAATTTTGGGTTCACTTCTTGGGCTAAGTCAAAATGAGGGAAGAGTATTGATGTTCTTATTAGAATATAAGTTCGAAAAATAGTTCCTAGCTTAAGTCTAGATTCTGAAAACATGTACCCTACAAAATGCACAATCACGCACCTTGAAATTTGGATTAGTAGAAGAGACCTTGAAATGCTCTTGTCTAAAGTTCTTAGCACAATGAAAATAAAAAGAAAAAAAGTGAATAAAGAAAAAAAAATGGACACTGGTTTTTGTGATTACTTAAGGCTAAAAAAAATAGAAAAATATTTAGCGAGGGTGCTTCATCACCTAGTGCCTTAGACCAACTGGTTTGGGAGTCACTGCTAAAAGCCTTGGGTGTTGCAAAACTAGGAAGTACGCTTTAAAGTGCTAACGCATCTTGTAATCGGCTGTTGGTACCTCAAGAAGTATTAACGGTCGCATGAAGGATGTGTAAGCGAAAGTCAAGAAAAAAAATTCACAAATTAATAATTGCTTTGGACAATGGACGAGAGTACGATTGTTTGATTTGAATTTCCAAGTGTAGGGGTGACAATTACACACACATGGGGATATGTGATTAGAGTTTAGATAAGAGAAAGGAATGAAGAATAGAACTTGTATCTTTAAAAGAGTTGATAGAAATTCCTAAGTGGAGATGAAACTCTAGAAGGAAAACTTAAGAAATGCTGAAAGCTAAGTAATTCTATAGAACATGTATAATCTTAAGTTAAATAATAAGGAAGTGTGAAGAATATGGGTGGATAATTTGCGGGGCGACGATAATAGAATTCCTTGTTAGAAAACCTACTTGGAGAGCAAAAGTCGAAAAACCAAATTGATAGGATTTTGTGGGTGTAATCCGCTGAAAACCCTCAGGAGACAACACTCCTCCTACTAGGGACACCTAGAGGTTTAACGGCTTGTTGCACGTGCTCAGTGCAATCGCGTTTCCCTGCGAAAGTGTGGCTAGGTTAGAATAAAATAATAAGTTTGCTCGAGGACGAGCAAAAGATAAGTTTGGGGGTATTTGTTCATATCATAATATTGCAATTCATACGCCCCATTTTTATTCATTTTATAAGTAAACAGGTACTCTTGATGCACGTTTGTTGCATATTACAGGATACAGGCTCTTGGAGCGAAGACAGTGAGAAAAGACAGAAGATGATACAAAAGAGAGACTTTTGACCAACAAGTAGACGGATCCTAGTCACGAAGAACAATTTACAATTGTATAAGGCAATGCAGTCCGAAATGTCAAAGTGAACGGTCAAAAGGTCCTTACGATTTTTTCACTGAAGATCTGGAAAAGACCAAGAAGCCAAACAAAGAAAAATAGTGAAGAATAAACAAGCCCATATACCCAGCATGAAGACCGGAAAATTTGGTGAGCTGAGCTCACCAAAGGGCCGCGGAACCGCGGCCTAAGGCCCATCATTGCCGCGGTTCCGCGGCCATTAAGTGCGCACGTCGGTGGATTTTTCTTGTGTCGGTGTGTCGGTGCAAGTGTTGGGAGTTTCAGTGGGCATATCTGTAAAATCATGTGTGCGAGAATCTGAAACCCTAGCTTCCCTGTTTACTTATAAATTGTACTTACAATCTGTAAAATGTTATGCCTCTTTTTTCTATCAATAAAATTCAGAATTGTTGGGAGATCAAGAGCATCATTTTAGTAAGTTTTTATTTCTTTAAATTCTGCCGTAGTGTTAATTTAATTGTTGCCCTAGTTCTCTCGTATAATTCTTGCAGTAGATCAATCATATCACTACCCTAGTTAATTTAGTGTAGTCTTTCAAATGCAATCGGTAAGTGCTTTAAAAATGTCACTTTTAAAAGACACCCTAATGAGCGAGTAAAATCCTCGCTTGTTAGGGTTAGGAATAAAGGAGGGAATGAGAGATGAATATCTTTCATCTCTTTCAATGCCGAATATTTTTAAATAGAACTTCATGCACGCATGCATGATCCGCTCTCTACGGCACCCTACCCACGAGGTAACGGTGACACCGTAGTATAAAGGACCGGACATGCATGCGTCCATGAAGGTTATAGCAATTAGTAGGAAAGGACGGACAAGGATCAAGAGGAAGAAACTTTGTTTCTTCCCAATCATCCTAATCCCCTTTGCTACTAATTGATACAACTTCTAAAACAGGTTTGAATCAAAAGCATTGAAAGAGGCGTTAATCTTTATCTACTCAACCCTACTTTAGACCTAATCCTAACAAGTTCTTTAATATCGTATAAATTAGTTTTTAAATCAATCAACAAAAACCAAACCACCATCGGAATCAACTCGTAAAAACACAAATCAGAAAATTACACATCTGTATGGATCGACCCGTACTCACCGGCTAGCTGCTAAGCGACGCCGTTTCTGATTACGGTTAAACTATATATTTTTAGATTAATCAAATGATCTTCTTATTCCCCGGCAACGGCGCCATTTGATTGATCTCAAAAATTATCTATTAACCGCAATCAAGAACGGCGTCGCTTGATAGCTAGCCGGTGAGTACAGGTCGGTCCACAGGGATTTTGTGAATCTCCTAATCGCGCTTACGAGTTAATTCCGAAGGGTGTTCGGACAGATTATTAAATCAAAAAAAACTGAATTAATATATACCTAAATCTTGCTAGGGTTAGGTCTAGGTTAAGTTTGGAAAGTCTATAAATCTCACCGCTTTCTATACCCATATGAAGATCTAATTAGGTGTTATGGTAAATATTAATAAAAGGGATTAGGATGATTGGGAAGATTGTTCTTCCTCTAGATCCTTGTCCTTCCTTTAGAAATCTTTACCCTAACCTCCATGGAAAACCTTAAAATCCGGGCCTTTAGACTACGGTATCACCGCTACCTCGTGGGTAGGGTGCCGTAGGGAGCGGATCATGCATGCGTGCATGAAGTTCTATTTAAAAATATTCGGCATTGAAAGAGATGAAAGATATTCATCTCTCATTCCCTCCTTTATTCCTAACCCTAACAAGCGAGGATTTTACTCGCTCATTAGGGTGTCTTTTAAAAGTGATATTTTTAAAGCACTTACCGATTGCATTTGAAAGACTACACTAAATTAACTAGGGTAGTGATATGATTGATCTACTGCAAGAATTATACGAGAGAACTAGGGCAACAATTAAATTAACACTACGGCAGAATTTAAAGAAATAAAAACTTACTAAAATGATGCTCTTGATCTCCCAACAATTCTGAATTTTATTGATAGAAAAAAGAGGCATAGCTTTTTACAGATTGTGAGTACAATTTATAAGTAAACAGGAAAGTTAGGGTTTCAGATTCTCGCACACATGATTTTACAGATATGCCCACTGAAAATCCCAACACCTGCACCGACACACCGACACAAGAAAAATCCACCGACGTGCTCACTTAATGGCCGCGGAACCGCGGCAATGATGGGCCTTGGGCCGCGGTTCCGCGGCCCTTTGGTGAGCTCAGCTCACCAAATTTTCTGGTCTTCATGCTGGGTATTTGGGCTTGTTTATTCTTCACTATTTTTCTTTGTTTGGCTTCTTGGTCTTTTCCAGATCTTCAGTGAAAAACTCGTAAGGACCTTTTGACCGTTCACTTTGACATTTCGGACTGCATTGCCTTATACAATTGTAAATTGTTCTTCGTGACTAGGATCCGTCTACTTGTTGGTCAAAAGTCTCTCTTTTGTATCATCTTCTGTCTTTTCTCACTGTCTTCGCTCCAAGAGCCTGTATCATGTAATATGCAACAAACGTGCATCAAGAGTACCTGTTTACTTATAAAATGAATAAAAATGGGGCGTATGAATTGCAATATTATGATATGAACAAGCCGCTGAGGGGGCTGCTCCAGCTTCACCTTTGTAGCATTCTTCATGGGTGGAGGAGATCTCTTCAGCACGGCGGTCGGAGAATTTTTGCGCACCCTCCTTAGCGGTTCAAATCTGTTCCCAGTTGGAATAGCAGCATCAATTTCCACCGTTGGAGCAGACGGAGTCAGTTCAGAAGGAGAGTTTCCTCCAGCCTTCCGTACTCGGCGCTAGTGGCGACGTCGAGCGTGTCGAGCCGTTGGGATTGTCTCAGCTGTAGGGGTGACATACTCATGCCCCCTGTGTTGGTCAAAAGTTGTCGTTGTCAGCCTATTGAAGACTGACGTCCGCTGAGTAGGGATAACCAACCTATCGAAGGTAGAGTTCCGAGCAGGGGAAGCAGCCTTGACGATTTCGCCTGGAACTGTAACGTTTTAGAAATCGTTATGCGAAATTCTTCCATTTTAGAGTAAAATTGTCGGTATTTTCCGTTTTAACCCGACTGTGATCAAACGTCCATATAGACTTTCCAGCACCTAGTTTAGCTAAAATAAAACTAGGGCGCAAGCTTTGGGGGTATATGGGACGTTTTGGTTCAATTAGAATTTTTCCCAATTTTAATATTATTTTAATGTGGTATTTACATTTTGGGTTTGGGAAAATTCTCCAAAATTTGTAACTTTTCAAATAAATCAAGTTGGGTAAAACAAAATCTTTCATAATATCTAGATATTTTATTGTTGTGAAAAGGATTTAAGTTTTAAAGGAAAGAAATGAATAAGGAGGTGGCATACATGCATGCATATGCATTTATGTGTGCATTTATTGCATTTCTTGCTAGAACAATCCACACAATTCCTCACCTTCCTCAATTATTGGCCGAGCCTCCTCCTTCCTCTGCCTTTGAGTTTTTCTTTCTCCATTTACAACAATTTTCAAGCTCTTAAATCTCTAAAATTCCAAATTAATATCACAAAAATACCCCAAGTCTTGATTTTTTTGCTTCTTGATCACTTAGAGCTAGGAAAGCTTGGATCTTGGGAGCAAGTTTTGATAGGTATAATCCCTAAACTGTTTAATAGGAGTTTTTATGATGTATAGCTCGTTGGTTGTTGCGTAGGACACTTAAGTATCGTTTCGTACCAATATCGTAATTTGGTGTCTTTTTGGTGTCTCTGTGAACTGCTGTGATTTGGGATTTTTACTGATTGACCAAATAAGTTTGTAGTGATGTACTAGTGAACCTAAGATTCCACCTGAGACACGAGACCCACCCCACCGGCTTCGGCCGGCGACCCCTTTGACGAAATCCGGCGACACCGGTTTTTTAGGAGAGATGGGTGTTGGTTTTTTGTGGGTAGTTGTCTGGTGTGGTTTAGGGGTGTTTGGTACTGTTTACTTTTTTAGTATTTACAGTATGCAAAATCTGGGATCGTTTTCCTATAATCTAGTGTTTTGTGTCCGCGCGATACGTTATACGACACGGATCGTGCACTTTGTGTGTTTTTGCTCTTAGGTTGTTTTCGTCGTGTCGCTACGCACGTTAGCCACAATACGAACACTTGAGAGTATGTTTTGTGTTGTTGCGTCGGTTAAATGTAGTTTGTGCGTGTTTTGGATCTATTATTAATATATACTTGCTTTATTGGTTCGCAGGCGGGGATTTCGGACACTGCTACAAGGGAAAATAAGTGGTTGGCTTCACTTAGCCAGGAGCGTTGGTGAGTAGATTTAACATTTACAGGGGAATCGCCCGCATGGCGTTATGCGTCTGGGCTAGAGATATTAATTTTGTCGCATGTTCTATATCATATTTAGAATTGCGTATTCACCCTACTGTTTAGTTAATTGTTGTGCTTAGACTAGTATCCTTAGAATACTGCACTATTATTGACGGCTCATGTTGCACGACCACTGATTGTATGCCACACACACCGTCAATAACTGCCATGTCATGCATAACCCACTTATAGATATGATATTGTTTGGTTAGGGACATTGTGACTTTGATTCATATTTCTTATCACATATGATATATATAGTTACCTCTATACCTATAGAGTATTGTACCATTAGCGATAGGTACATACACATAATGACATAGCTACATGTTTACCTTTACTTGATATTATTTAGAATTGGAGAAATTAGGAACCGCATGATATATTATATTAACTTGTTGCAGTTAATTGCGGCTTTTCCTTTATATGCTTACATTACAGTTTTATGTTGCATATATTATATTCATGGATTTTCGCATTGAGATATGGATTTTTCATGATGTTTTCTGGATTTGAGGACCATGGTAGTTTAATGAAATTATGCATTATTTGAAAAACCCGGTTTCTCTTGATATGTTATTTCAGCAGCCACCATAAGATTTATCGGTTCTGATATATATATACCCCACGCGAGGAACGGAGGGAGCTGTGTGCGGGTACATGGTGGGGCCCGGAGGTACCTCGGGGCAAGAATCTCAGTGAGGAGATGAGTTAGTGGGGGAACTATACTTACCGGTGACATTACCTATGACTCGGCGGTTATCATGGGGATACCGACGGGAGTCATGTGCGTATAGATACGTCGAGAGGCGAGGATCAGAGCTAGGCACTCGAGCTTTCAGTGTAGCATATGATACGTATCTATCAGGGTGCCAGTCATGGTGACAGCACCTGATAGATCAGCCTTTCTGTGTCGATGCTTGACACATTGTTTTCATGATATTTTACTCCTAAGTATATATATATTAGTGGAGTGGGACGCTAATATATATGTATACATATCCAGTTGTATACATCATCATATTTATTCATGCAAATATACCTAGAATATAAGAGATTCACTTGATCTTGGATTTAGGACGTTTGAGATTTACTTGATATTGGATACAGGATATATATGAGATTTGCTGATTTTGTATATTCAGGATATATGAGATTTACTTGATATTGTACATTCAGGATTTGCGAGACGTATATGATATGAGAGCCAATTTGGGGGCCGATTTGAGGAATTGGGATTTGGATTGTCTTGATGGATTTTGATCCTACCACGTTATCAGGATTCCGTGGAAATGACATGTTTCATCCCATACTTCACATTTATTGTTTATGCACTGCTTCATATATTAGTAGTATCTGTTAGAGTACCTTGCATGACTGTTGCATGTATATATTTTCATATGATTATTGCATACCGATTTGTCATATCATTACTTCATGTACTTGTAGTACCGGATAGAGTACCTTACATGACTGTTACATATATATCGTTATATTATTGTTTCATGTATTAATTGTACCTACTAGTGTACTTTTCATGATTATTGCATTACATATGACCATTCATTGCTATTAGATGCTTATGTTAGATTCGCGCTGTACGTACATACTCGCGATTAGCTGCATATGTTATTTTACTATTCACGAGTTGGCAACTCACCCCCGTTGTGCCACAGTGTTTTGCAGGTGTTCCTCAGGATAGTCAGAGGCAGGGATATTTCCATCCATCATATCATCTTTGCTGCGGATACCGCTTCGCCTGACAGTGTGCAGTTTGGCTTAGGTAGGTTTTACGGTTATCCGATGTTGCCTGTTGTATATTCGTTGTATCCTGTACTCTCCATCTACTACTATCTTGTATGACTTAGAGACTTGATGTCAGGACGATATTGTATATTATTTTGTGACTTGGAGGTTTTTATGCAATTTTATTTATATCGTCTCTCTTTCTTCACTACGGCGTCGTATATCTGTTATGGTGGTTGTTTTCCGCCGTTAGGCGTGGATTTTGCTCCCGTTTGGGATGCTTTTATTTATATTATGTTGTACCCATTTTTAGAGGCTTGTTTTACAAAGGAGGTGCTGTCAAAATTTTAATGGAAATAAGTTGGACTTTTAAAGAATTTATACTTAAGATTTTCAAAAGTTTAAACAATGTTTCTTATCTTTTCTTGTCTTTTAATGGTTTAGATTTCTGGATTTTGGCTTTCTTTTACCGCGTTACGCATGTAGACGTTACGTAGTATTAGGGCCGTCACGTGCCAAATTCGGGTCGTGACAAAGTTGGTATCAGAGCGCTAGGTTTTACCTTTCGGAGTGTGGGATGACCTTGGTATGATGGAGTAGATAGCTTAAGAAGAGTAACGTAGTGTGTGTATGTCCGCGGCATACTCACGATGCGTTACTCCGCCTAAGGTGACCTAAGTACAAATTGGTTGGAATTCCTTCCTTGATGTTATATCCTTGTGATTTGATTTCCGTATTCTTATCGAATCTTATTTCCATTTATAGCCATTGCCGCCGATGACTATGGGGACTCAGAGTGATGCAGCGAGGGCCGAGGTCAGGATTGACTCGGGTAGGACGAGGACTGACCAGGATGGCACGCTCGTTGCACAGGAGCAGACGGATCCGCCTTCGACAAATAGTATCGCTAGGCTTGTGGCTGAGATACAGAATATGTGCCAGACGATGAGTTCATTGGTTGAGGCCATTCAAGCGCAACGATAGGAGGTTGTCACCCCTGTTACCCAGTTGTTCCTTGCAGTCAGTACACATCATTCCGTCACCTATATAGCACCTATGGATGCATCCCCAGTTCACGAGACACATCTTCCTGAGACTTTGGAAGTTTCGAAACAGTGGAGGACTCGTACCGGTGTACCATCTCAGAGACAGAGGCCTAGTCGTCAAGACAGATTATGTGACCGTCGCGGAAGTATTAGAGGCTTCGGACGAGGTCAGTCGTTCAGCTCTCATCCCCAGGAGGGTCAGCAATCGCCGCGTGGATGTTTCTGGTGCGGGAGCCTTCATCACCTCATCAGGAATTGTTCCTTAGCACCGCGTCATATTCATTCTCGGAGAGGTCGTAGTCGCGAAGGGTTCGCTCAGAGGGGAAAGGCTAGCAGGGGAGGATATCAGTCAGTTGCGGGTAGAGGGCAAACACGAGAGTTTGCTCTACTCATCGAGACGCGAGGGCATCAAATGCAGAGTTTTCAGGTATTCTAAATTCATATGTTTTTAGATGTACTTGTTTGTTTTACACACTTTGTGCCGTGGTTGGGCCGAGAGTCGTGTTAGCTAGATCGGCCGTTGGTTGTGTTATTTTCTGTCAGCGATTCTTTTGTTGCGCAACACGTATTTCAGTCGTGTGCCAATCGGTTAGGAGATTCGTCCGTCACTTTGATCCTTCTAGAGATGTTGGATTTGACGTTCTCCTGGGCATGGACTGGTTAGCTACGTGCTAGGCATCTTTGGACATCCGCAAGAAAACAGTCAGGTTTTGTTTTCCCGGCGAGTCAGTTCTTGTTGTGCAGGAGGACAGTTGTGCCGCCTCACATAGCTTGAATTCAGCCTTTTTCACTAGTCGGCTTTTGAGGAGAGGATGTCATGGATTCTTGGCGTTCATTCGGGATACCGGAGCCACAGTGGGTTTGTTGGACTGGGTTCTTTCGTGTGAGAGTTTTCCGACGTTGTTCCAGATGAGCCGGCGAAGCTTAGGGAGCTTAAGAATCAGCTGCAGAGTTGTTTGTTGTGAGGCTTGTGCGTCTGAGTGTTTCGCATTAGGGAGCTCCTGTTTCTGTTCGTCAAGGAGAAAGACGGCAGCTTGAGGTTTTGTATTGATTGATCGTCAATTGAACCAGCTTACGGTACGGATAAGTATCCTTTACTTCGCATTGACGATTTCTTCGATCAGCTCCAGAGTGTGAGACATGTTTCTAAGTTTGTTTGGGATCAGGTCATCATTGTTTCGGGTTCGGAGTGATGACATTCCGAAGACTGCCTTGTGCGTGTTATGGGCTTTGTGTGTTTTGGTAGTGTCATTGGACTCACCAATGCCCTAGCAGCATTCATAGATATGATGAACCAGATTTCTTCAGGCCGTTCCTCGATCAGTTTATTGTTGTGTCATTGATGACATTCTGGTCTATTCTAATGGGTCGTGAGGGACAGGAGTAGCACTTGAGGATTTGTTTTGCAGACATTGGGAGAGTGACAGCTGTTTGCTAGATTCTCGGAGTGTTCTTTCAGGCTTGATTGTGTTGACTCCTAGGTCTTGTAGTTACGGGAGACGGTTTTTGTATGGTCCCGAGGAAGATCGAGGCCGTACGGCTTTGGCCCAGACTTGTGTACGGGATGGAGGTCCACAGATTTTTGGGCTTAGCAGGTTTGTACCGCCGTTTCGTGCAGTGTTACTAGTGTATCGCTGCACCGTTGACTGGACTGACCAGAAAGGAGGTTCTTTTTCTTTGGACTGAGACATGCGTGTGGAGTTTTCGGCAGTTGAAGACTCGGTTGACAAGTGGACCAGTTCTTTCTTTGCTTTTGGTTCAGGCGACTTTGTTGTTTAACTGTGATGTTTCACGAGTGGGGCTCGATTGTGTACTGAGGTGACACTATAGAGATATCGCTTTTTGCTTCCCGACAGTTGGAGGAAGTACGAGCAGGATATCCCACTCATGATCTGGAGATGGCCGCGGTGGTCGTGCGTTGGAGATTTGGAGACACTACTTATTCGAGAGTCGTGTCAGATTTTCACGGACCACCAGAGCTTAATGTACATCTTCCTTCAGCGGGTTTTGATTGTTGAGATAGTCTTCTGCAGATTTACAGTTCTTGTGTGATCGTTGAGTACATCTTAAGTTCGCCTCTACTGAGGGGACAGCTTGCTCATGTCCGCGCCCGACCATTTTTCCTTAATCGCTTTCGCGAGGCACTGCCACCGATGCTCGCTCGTCAGAGATACTTGAGCATACTCGGCTGGGTAATGATTTGGAGTCCTTGATTTGTGAACAGATGTGCTACATTTAGGGACGCGTTTGTGTACCTGATACTATTGGGTAGAGATGCGAAATCCTAGAGCAGGTACATCAGTCAACTCTCTGTATTCATTCAAGTTCCACCAACATTTGACGTGACTTATGAGATAGTTACGGGTGGGCAGGGATGTAAAGAGATGTTTCGGATTTCGTTTCAAGGTGTCTGTCTTGTTGTGTGCTAGGTTGAGCATCTGAGACCGGCTGGAGAGGTGCAACCTTTAACCGTTCCGAAGTGGGAATGGGAACAGATCTCCACGAATTTCGTTATGGTGTCTACCCAGGTTTAGTGAGGGTGTGACTCCATTCGGGTGTTTGTTGTCCGGTTATACTCGGTTTGCTCAGTTGTTCTTTGTTAAGTTGTGTGTTACATGGAGTTCCTTCATGGGTAGTATCCAATGAAGGCACCCTGTTCGCTTGCCGTCTGGGGCAGGAACTTCAGGAAGCTTTGGGTACTGGTTGAGCTTTAGCTCTGTTTTTCCATCCGTAGGATGATGGTTTTGTGAGAGCGGACTATACCGACTCTGGAGGATATGCTTCTACGTACGTACTAATTGTTGTCGGCAGTTGGGATCGCCACTTGCCATTGTTAGGGTTCTCCTTCGATAGTAGTTATCAGGAGGCACTCCAATTGGCAACCTTTAGGTTTAGTTGTTAGGTCGTGTCGATCGCCATTCTGTTTTTCTGACTCTGCGTAAATAGGATTTTTGGACCCCAGCTAGTGTAGAGACTTCGGAAATGATCCAGTTGGTTCAGGTCAGGATGATGACAGTCCTGTGCGGACAGAACTCTTATGCCGACCATGGTGGTCGCAGGCTTGAGTTCGCAGTGGGAGATCATGTATTCCTACGGATTTTTCCGATCAAAGACGTGTTGAGTTTTGGGAAGCTTACCCCAGGATTGTATGTCCTTTCGAGATCCTTAAAGCGAGTTAGTCCTGTTGCCTATAACTTGGCACTTCCGTCCAGATTATTGAGTATTCACCCCGTATTCCTTGTGTCGATACTTTGCAAATACCTTCATGACCTTTCTCACATGATTCAGCGTCAGACCATTTAGCTTTGACGCGATCTTTTCGTTCACCAGCAGCCATTTGTGTCAGTGGCTCGATAGGTGGAGAAATTTCGGTCAAAAATCTTGCCATCTGTGGAGAGTTTTCTTGGACATAGCCGTATAGTGAAGCAATCACTTGGGAGGCTGCGAGCGAGATTTGGGAGTTTTGTACTCTTTTCTTTGAAGGTACGCTTAGTGAGAATTTTAAATTCGGAGACGAATTTTTTTATAAGGGGGGAGATTGTAACATTTTAGAAATCGTTATGCGAAAATTTTCCATTTTAGGGTAAAATTGTCGGTATTTTCCGTTTAAACCCGACTGTGATCAATCGTCCATATAGACTTGCCAGCACCTAGTTTAGCTAAAATAAAACTAGTGCGCAAGCTTTAGGGGTATATGGGACGTTTTGGTTCAATTAGAATTTTTCCCAATTTTAATATTATTTTAATGTGGTATTTACATTTTGGGTTTGGGAAAATTCTCCAAAATTTGTATCTTTTCAAATAAATCAAGTTGGGTAAAACAAAATCTTTCATAATATCTAGATATTTTATTGGTGTGAAAAGGATTTAAGTTTTAAAGGAAAGAAATGAATAAGGAGGTGGCATACATGCATGCATATGCATTTATGTGTGCATTTATTGCATTTCTTCCTAGAACAATCCACACAATTCCACACCTTCCTCAATTATTGGCCGAGCCTCCTCCTTCCTCTGCCTTTGAGTTTTTCTTTCTCCATTTACAACAATTTTCAAGCTCTTAAATCTCTAAAATTCCAAATTAATATCACAAAAATACCCCAAGTCTTGATTTTTTTGCTTCTTGATCACTTAGAGCTAGGAAAGCTTGGATCTTGGGAGCAAGTTTTGATAGGTATAATCCCTAAACTGTTTAATAGGAGTTTTTATGATGTATAGCTCGTTGGTTGTTGTGTAGGACACTTAAAGTATCGTTGCATACCAATATCGTATTTTAGTATCTTTTTGGTGTCTCTGTGAACTGCTGTGATTTGGGATTTTTACTGATTGACCAAACAAGTTTGTAGTGATGTACTAGTGAACCTAAGATTCCACCTGAACACGAGACCTACCCCACCGGCTTCGGCCGGCGACCCCTTTGACGAAATCCAGCGACATCGGTTTTTGAGGAGAGATAGGTGTTGGTTTTTTTTGTAGGTAGTTGTCTGCTGTGGTTTAGGGGTGTTTGGTACTGTTTAATTTTTTAGTATTTACAGTATGCAAAATCTGGGATCATTTTCCTATAATCTAGTATTTTTTGTCCGCGCGATACGTTATACGACACGGATCGTGCACTTTGTGTGTTTTTGCTCTTAGGTTGTTTTCGTCGTGTCGCTACGCACGTTAGCCACAATACGAACACTTGAGAGTATGTTTTGTGTTGTTGCGTCGGTTAAATATAGTTTGTGCGTGTTTTGGATCTATTATTAATATATACTTGCTTTATTGTTTTAATATGATAGGTTTGCAGGCGGGGACTTTGGACACTGCTACAAGGAGAAAACAAGTGGTTGGCTTCACTTAGCCAGGAACGTTGGTGAGTAGATTTAACATCTACAGGAAAATCGCCCGCATGGCGTTATGCGTCTGGGCTAGAGATATTAATTTTGTCGCATGTTCTATGTCATATTTAGAATTGCGTATTCACCCTACTGCTTAGTTAATTGTTGTGTTTGGACTAGTATATTTAGGACACTGCACTATTATTAATGGCTCATGTTGTACGAGCACTGATTGTATGCCACACACACCGTCAATAACTGCCATGTCACGTACAACCCACTTATAGATATGATATTGTTTGGTTAGGGAAATTGTGACATTGATTCATATTTCTTATCGCATATGATATATATAGTTACCTGTATACCTATAGAGTATTGTACCATTAGTGATAGGTATATACACATAATGACATAGCTACATATTTACCTTTACTTGATATTATTTAGAATTGGAGAAATTAGGAACCGCATGATATATTATATTAACTTGTTGCAGTTAATTGCGGCTTTTCCTTTATATGCTTACATTACAGTTTTATGTTGCATATATTATATTCATGGATTTTCGCATTGAGATATGGATTTTTCATGATGTTTTATGGATTTGAGGATCGTGGTAGTTTCATGAAATTATGCATTATTTGAAAAACCCGGTTTCTCTGGATATGTTTTTTCAGCAGCCACCATGAGATTTATCGGTTCTGATATATATATATACCCTACGCGAGGAACGGAGGTAGCCGTATGCGGGTACATGGTGGGGCCCGGAGGTACCCCGAGGCAAGAATCTCAGTGAGGAGATGAGTTAGTGGGGGAACCATACATACCGGTGACATTACCTATGACTCGGCGGTTATCATGGGGTTACTGACAGGAGTCATGTGCGTATGGATACGTCGAGAGACGAGGGTCAGAGCTAGGCACTCGAGCTTTCGGTATAGCGTATGATACATACCTATCAGGGTGCCAATCATGGTGACAGCACCTGATAGATCAGCCTTTCTGTGTTGATGCTTGACATTATTTTCATGATATTTTACTCCTAAGTATCTATATATTAGTGGAGTGGGACGCTAATATATATGTATACATATCCAGTTGTATACATCATCATATTTATTCATGCAAATATACCTAGGATATAAGAAATTCACTTGATCTTGGATTTAGGACGTTTGAGATTTACTTGATATTGGATACAGGATATATATGAGATTTGATGATTTTGTACATTCAGGATATATGAGATTTACTTGATATTGTACATTCAGGATTTGCGAGACGTATATGATATGAGAATCAATTTGGGGGCCGATTTGAGCAATTGGGATTTGGATTGTCTTGATGGATTTTGATCCTACCACGTTATCAGGATTTCGTGGAAATGACATGTTTCATCCCATACTTCACATTTATTGTTTATGCACTGCTTCATGTATTAGTAGTACCTGTTAGAGTACCTTGCATGACTGTTGCATGTATATATTTTCATATGATTATTGCATACCGATTTGTCATATCATTACTTCATGTACTTGTAGTACCGGATAGAGTACCTTACATGACTGTTACATATATATCGTTATATTATTGATGTTCTTTTTTTTCTGCACGAGAGCAAAACCAAATCTTAGTACCTCGAACCCAAGGGCAACCATATCAAACGGCGATTCGTTCGTGAACACGACACACGAAGTGTGGAGTGGAAAGAGGAAGAGGTCCCACCGGGCATGCCAGCATCTGTTCTCCGCCGAAAACGGGGACGAGACCACGTAGGTTCGTCTTGCCTGAATTTGGGGGCAGATGTAATTGGTGCTATCCGTCCACCTCTCCGAATATGCCAGGTTGATTTATGGCACCGTATATCGAAGGTTTAGACAGATACGGCCGATATAGCAGACTTCATCAGATTCCCCTTTGTTTAGGGGTTTTTGATTATGGGGACGCTCTTCCCTGCAGGCGCAAGCCCCTGCAATTAATTACGCTACCGAATCGCGGTAACCACTTTCTCCTTCTCCGGATGGTCACTTCGTGTCGTGGGTGTTTGTTTTGTTTTTGGTTGCCCGTGGATTGTATACGGAGACTAATTTATATTGTCGCCCGTAGGGCGTGGATTAGTCCAAATCCGTATCTTCTTAGATTTGGGTTTGGGGTTGGGTTTAAGGATACGTTAGTCTCATTTGAAAGTAAGATCAACTTAAACGTTCGTTGAGGATATGTTAGTCTAATTTTAGGCTAAGATCAACTCAACGAGATCATTTAGATCCAACAAGAGAGCATTTGGGATCTATTGTTTAGTTTAGGGATGTTACGGTCGATTAGCTTAAGGACATTACGGTCCAATGTTAGTTTAAGGACATCTCGGTCCAAGGTTAAGGACATCATAGTCCATGGGCTTAAAGACCCTACAGTCCAAGGTTAAGGACATCATAGTCCATGGGTTTAAGGACCCCACAGTCCGGTTTAAAGACGCCATAGTCTATGAAATGTATGGTTGTCGGGACCCGTCGCCTCTCTGAAGACGTTGAAGGATTACAACGACATATATCAAAGGAGTTCAGAGATGTACCCTTGAACCAATTTTGGTTGGGAGATCTATAGTCCAATTGGGACTAAGATCCGAAGATTTATGAGCATATGGGCTCAATTAATCTGAATTAAGGACTTATGGCCAATCTTGGACTAAGTCCAATCAAGTTAAAATGTTTAACATTTATTTTGGGCTGTTGAGCATTTATCTTGGCCCTTTTAACAATGCTGAGCATTGATTTGGATTCTGAAAGTATTTCTGTCTTTTGTTGAATGCTAAGCATTCATCATAACTCTGGGGCTTATTAAAAAACAATTTATGTTCTATCAGCGCAGTACATGGTGTGCTTGGCGCTTTGCGCCAGTCAAAAGAGCGGAGAGCGCTTTTGCCAGGTAGCGCACACGTGAGGAGCACGTGGAGCGCTTGGCGCTAAGCGCCAGATAAAGGGCGCATTGCGCCAGTTTATGAGCGCAAAGTGCTATTTTATGAGCGCAAAGCGCTATTTGTTCAATGGCGCACACGTGAGGATCACGTGGTGTGCTCGGCGCTGAGCGCCAGTCCATAAGCGCAAAGCGCTATTTTATGAGCGCAAAGCGCTATCTGTTCTGTAGCGCACACGTAAGGAGCATGTAATGCGCTTGGCGCTTTGCGCCAGTCAAAGAGCGCAGAAGCGCATCTGATCAATTTTATGATCTGAGAAATAAATTCTCGTTTAGAAGATATTTTGTCTCAAGGTTTCAAGAACAAAGTTCTTATTTTGTAGGAGATGTTTCAATCTCTTATTTTTGTGAAAGGCTTTGCCTCTATGGATCTGCGATCCTCAGAGAATTGAAGTATTCTCCTCCTCTTTCTATAATGAGATACTATGATCTCTTTGTATAAAAGACCTTAGTCTTATAGATCTATGATCTGTGAGAAGAATTATGTTCTTCTTTTTGTTTTATGATGAGATCTTTTGATCTCTTTATGAAAGACCTTAGTCTTGCAGATCTGTGATCTTTAAAGAAGTGAATTCTTCTTTTTAATTATCAGATAATTTCATCTCTCTGTTCATCATTTTTTTTACCTTGAAGAAATCTTCTTTCTCTGAGAGCTTGGCTCTTCTTTCTGAGATCTCTCAAAACTTATGGGGGGTTCCTCTCTTTTTTTCTTCTGTCCCTTAGACTTGAAGTCTTGGGGCCTTTATATAGGGCAAGCTGATTTGTTCATTCAGTTAAGGAGATCTTTTTACAATTGATTTGGGGATTTCCCCACCGTTGGATCTTTGATCTAAGGGCTTCTGATTTACAAAAGGTAATCTTCTTGTTTTTAACAAGATTGGGAAATCTTTCCATACAGAATTTATTCTGTACTTTTGGTGATTTTTAATCACCATTGGATAATTGATCCAACGGTGCTCTGATTTACAGAGCACAATCTTTTTGTTTGGAAAGATTTTGAGGAATCTTTCCTTAACAGAATTTAATTCTGATTAATTTGTGATTTATCATCTTTATTGGATCTCTGATCTGACGGTGAGGAGCTTTTAGTTCCAGCGCTATCGCACCCGTGTTTTGCACATGGTGCGCTGCTTAGAGGGCAGCGCACCCGTGCTTTGCACATGGTGCGCTGCTTAGAGCGCAGCGCACTTGGTGCTAGCGCACACGTACTTTACACGTGGTGCGCTGCTTGGGGCGTAATGCACTTGGCGCTACTTCTGAAGCGTTGCTTCATTTCAAAATTTGAATTTTGAACAGAGCTTTGCTCTTATTGGGGGAAACAAAACAGTTTTTCACCATAAAACCCTTGAAGGGGAACTCAGATCTCCCATCAAATCCCTAAAGGGGGTGATTTTTAAGCCCCACCCCCCTTTTCCTGCAAGATCCAGCCAACAGAGAGGAGAAAGAAGGAGACCCATCTCCAAAAATCGCACTTTGGGAAATATCCAAGGCTCAAGAAAAAACTCCGGGCTCAAGGGAGAAGAAAGGGGTCCCCTTTCATCATCTCCAAAAATCTCTTAGGAGTTAAACTCCGCAATATATATATATATATATATATATATATATATATATATATATAATAAATCTTTCTTTTTAGTAGTTCAATTCCAAAAGTCAATTGGGAGTACAACTCCTACTACAGGGGTTAAGCCCATTTGTCCTTCTTTCAGGAGTTTAACTCCAAAAGTCAATTAGGAGTACAACTCCAAGTACAGGGGCTACGCCCTTTTTTTCGAGGGCGCCAGCGCCCGCGTGCCGGGCGCGTGAGGCGCTGGAGCCCAACGCCCGCGTATGGCACTGGCGCCTACGTGTCCTTTGGACGCTATTCACCTTTTTTTATATATATATACACACTCCACAACACTGTCCCCTATTAGAAAAAAATTCTAACGGGGTACTGCCCTGCACCCCGCAAGAGGGATGCTAGCCCTGTTGACCCCCTGCCCGCTATCCGGATAGAGAGACCCCCATAAACTCTGCGATGCCCCCGATATACCCAAGACCTCTCAAAACACAACACACACACACTGCACATTTAGTTCGCATGACCGGTTTGACTAGCAATCGGAGGTTTCTTCGCTCTAAAGGCGAGGGGTAATTAACGGCAGTTTAGTACGCGGCTGCCGGAGATTCGTATCCCCACAATCAATAAACCCCAGCCTACCCTAGGCAGGGGGAATCTATAGTACGCTTGACAAGCGACGCGTATTCCCATCTCAATGGGGTGACAAAAAACACCCTACAGATTCTGGCACGTCTGGTAGGACCTTTTCTTTCCTCCCATATATCAGGTTAAACGTTCATGCGAACTCAATCAATATACATATCGATTGCATGTACTAAAATCATGCTTCTTTGTGCAGGTTAACAGTTTTCAATTGCAATCTTCGGACGCAGCAAAAATGTCTCCAAAGACAAACTCAACTCTCAACACGGCTCTCATCTCCGACACGATGAAGATGGACGCCAGAACGGTCCTCCCGGCTAGTCTCGGGCGACACTGGGAGGAGCCACTGCTACCATTTGGCTCTATTCTGTTCATGCCAGCTAGCGTCATCCCAGCTTCTCAAGGTCCAGTAACAGACAGACTGTTGGATATAGTGCCCTCAAAGTAATTATTGGATCGCAGGTACGTGATTGCAATGATTGAGGAGGACCTATACCGGTAAGACAGTCTTACTCGAGATGATAGTATGCTATCTGGTTTGCCTTTATCAGTCGTGTATAGGTTCAGGTGACTGATCATGATTACACGTTGATAGAGCCCTTAGGATCTTGCTTGACTACCAACTGTATGATGGCGATCATATACGTGAGAGTTGGGTAATCTATAAGCACATCCTTAAAAGTGGTCCCTAGTCGTGGGAGTACTGAGACAGGGCATCGATACTCCGGAGTAGACTAGTGTATACAGTCGAGACCCCGACAAGGAGCGGTGGCCGATCTCACAAGCCACTGGTGTCAGTTGGATCACCTAAGATGTATATAGGTGCTCATTGGGTTATGAGTACACCGGACAGGACTCGCCGGGAACCTGCTAGTTGGTATTATACCTATCGTCAGATAGCAGTTTCCTGGTGACATGTGTACAGGTTAGTTCATCGGCCTGAGGTCGTCATTTGTCTCGTGTGAGTTCCTACTGTGCTTTGATTTCCACCCTACCATGGCTCAAAGGAGTCGTGCAAATAGGTCTTTTTGGGTACAGCCCCGAGCCACATGGAGGCAAGTGAGCGGATCGGCAGGGGATTCGTCTCTCCCGGTATTGGGGGTGAGATCGTGCTGTATCTAGGAAAGCCATTACACCAAGTCCTTGGCCAAGGCAGGTGAGAATTACTGGTAGGTACTCCAGTAGTTTCTCAGGGTGTTCAGGGCTTGTCTCCGACACGACTTATACCGATATTGGGGGTCTGACGTTACCAGCCCCCTAGGCCGGATATGCGATACTCATAGACGAACGGACCGACAGTACGCATATTGTCACTGTTAGGCTCAGTAGGGTTTCAGGATGAGTTTGCTCATCGGCTACCCTTGAGGTCAGTATATGGGCAGCCATTACGCACAGCTAGTGCCGCTGACGGTTTGTGGTTAAACCCACTGCCAGGGTACTGACGAGTCATTAGAATCCCCCACAGATAGTTTCCCAACTTCGGGCGAAACGTTGTAGAGGCCGTATGGTTTTATGGCAGGGTTCGGAAAATGCACGTGCGTTTACGCACGTGTCATATTTCGGGCAGATAATACTGGTGGGCTTTGTTTAAGCCGGATCCATGTATTATATTGAGTAGATATAATATCTTTGTCTCAGTTGCATTTGTATTCGGTCGTAATACAAATGCGGGTATGTTTATACAGTTACAGGGTTATCCTGAAATTCGTTTCGGGATTGCTTTTCGAAGTTGCCAGTTTTCTATCACCCGTCTTAA